>CM074452.1:25636854-25819354 GCA_037101425.1 Elopichthys bambusa | reverse complement strand
ACTGTGACCGAGATCTTGTAAAGGAACAAAACCGACCGTCATTCAAATCTCATAAAGGAACAAAACCGACTGTGACCGAGATCTCGTAAAGGAACAGAACCGACCGTCACCAAGATCTTGTAAAGGAACAGAACCGACCGTCATTCAAATCTCATAAAGGAATAAAACCGCCCGTGACCGAGATCTCGTAAAGGAACAGAACTGTCCATCACCAAGATCTTGTAAAGGAACAAAACCGACCGTGACCGAGATCTCGTAAAGGAACAAAACTGTCCATCACCAAGATCTCGTAAAGGAACAAAACTGACCGTGACCGAAATCTCGTAAAGGAACAAAACTGTCCATCACCAAGATCTCGTAAAGGAACAAAAAGACCATGACCGAGATTTCGTGAAGGAACAAAACCGACCGTGACCGAGATCTTGTAAAGGAACAAAACCAACCGTCACCAAGATCTTGTAAAGGAACAAAACCGACCGTGACCGAGATCTAGTAAAGGAACAAAACCGACCTTCATTCAAATCTCATAAAGGAACAAACCGACCGTGACCGAGATCTCGTAAAGGAACAAAACTGACCGTCACCGAGATCTCGTAAAGGAACAAAACTGACCGTCACCAAGATCTCGTAAAGGAACAAAACTGACCGTGACCGAGATCTTGTAAAGGAACAAAACTGTCCATCACCAAGATCTCGTAAAGGAACAAAAAAGACCATGACCGAGATTTCGTGAAGGAACAAAACCGACCGTGACCGAGATCTCGTAAAGGAACAAAACCGACCTTCATTCAAATCTCATATAGGAACAAACCGACCGTGACCGAGATCTCGTAAAGGAACAAAACTGACCGTCACCGAGATCTCGTAAAGGAACAAACCGACTGTGACCGAGATCTCGTAAAGGAACAAAAAAGACCGTCACCGAGATCTCGTAAAGGAACAAAACTGACCGTCAACGAGATCTCGTAAAGGAACAAACCGACCGTCACCGAGATCTCGTAAAGGAACAAAACCGACCGTCACCGAGATCTCGTAAAGGAACAAAACCAACCGTCAACGAGATCTCGTAAAGGAACAAACCGACTGTGACCGAGATCTCGTAAAGGAACAAAACCGACCGTCACCGAGATCTCGTGAAGGAACAAAACCAACCGTCAACGAGATCTCTCGTAAAGGAACAAACCGACTGTGACCGAGATCTCGTAAAGGAACAAAACCAACCGTCAACGAGATCTCTCGTAAAGGAACAAACCGACTGTGACCGAGATCTCGTAAAGGAACAAAACCGACCGTCACCGAGATCTCGTGAAGGAGCAAAACCGACCGTCACCAAGATCTCATGAAGGAGCAAAACCGACCGTCAACGAGATCTCGTAAAGGAACAAACCGACTGTGACCGAGATCTCGTAAAGGAACAAAACCGACCGTCAACGAGATCTCGTAAAGGAACAAACCGACTGTGACCGAGATCTCGTAAAGGAACAAAACCGACCGTCACCGAGATCTCGTGAAGGAGCAAAACCGACCGTCACCAAGATCTCATGAAGGAGCAAAACCGACCGTCAACGAGATCTCGTGAAGGAGCAAAACCGACCGTCACCAAGATCTCGTAAAGGAACAAAACCAACCGTCAACGAGATCTCGTAAAGGAACAAACCGACTGTGACCGAGATCTCGTTAAGGAACAAAACCGACCGTCACCGAGATCTCGTGAAGGAGCAAAACCGACCGTCAACGAGATCTCATAAAGGAGCAAAACCGACCGTCAACGAGATCTCGTGAAGGAGCAAAACCGACCGTCACCAAGATCTCGTAAAGGAACAAAACCAACCGTCAACGAGATCTCGTAAAGGAACAAACCGACTGTGACCGAGATCTCGTTAAGGAACAAAACCGACCGTCACCGAGATCTCGTGAAGGAGCAAAACCGACCGTCAACGAGATCTCATAAAGGAGCAAAACCGACCGTCAACGAGATCTCGTGAAGGAGCAAAACCGACCGTCACCAAGATCTCGCAAAGGAACAAAACCGACCGTGACCGAGATCTTGTAAAGGAACAAAACCGACCGTCACCAAGATCTCGTAAAGGAGCAAAACCGACCGTCACCAAGATCTCGTAAAGGAACAAAACCAACCGTCAACGAGATCTCGTGAAGGAGCAAAACTGACCGTCACCAAGATCTCGCAAAGGAACAAAACCGACCGTCACCAAGATCTCGCAAAGGAACAAAACCGACCGTGACCGAGATCTCGTAAAGGAACAAAACCGACCGTCACCAAGATCTCGTAAAGGAACAAAACCAACCGTCAACGAGATCTCGTGAAGGAGCAAAACTGACCGTCACCAAGATCTCGCAAAGGAACAAAACCGACCGTCAACGAGATCTCGTGAAGGAGCAAAACCGACCGTCACCAAGATCTCGCAAAGGAACAAAACCGACCGTGACCGAGATCTCGTAAAGGAACAAAACCGACCGTCACCAAGATCTCGTAAAGGAGCAAAACCGACCGTCACCAAGATCTCGTAAAGGAACAAAACCAACCGTCAACGAGATCTCGTGAAGGAGCAAAACCGACCGTCAACGAGATCTCGTGAAGGAACAAAACCAACCGTCAACGAGATCTCGTGAAGGAGCAAAACCGACCGTCACCAAGATCTCGTAAAGGAACAAAACCGACCGTGACCCGAGATCTAGTAAAGTAGGGGTCAGCAAGTAAGTTTGGCATCGGGCCATGACTATTTGCTGTTCCAACTATTGGCTTTTATTTTTTGCTGTGGTTTTTTATTAGCTTTTTGTGATGTCCAGAGTTGACCTGACTGTCTGAATATTTTGTTGTCACCATTGTTGAGATTCATGCTGACTGCTCAAATCTGTGATGGTCATTGAAGTTTATAGTGTTCTGCTCGTATTTTTTTCTTTTAATCTTTCATCTTTTAGTTGATTTTTGCAACACAGTACGATGGCTTTACCTTTTTGTCATTTTTTTGTATTTCTACTCTTTGAGACCCTATCGTTTTTCTTGTCTTCTTTCTCTGCAGTGAGTCTCTTTTGTTCTTCTGTCAGCACATTTAGTGTGTGTTTGTTTATATGGCCTCTCGTCTCTCCCGCTGCTGAGTGATCTTCCCTCTGATTGGTCAGCTCTTCACCTCTTAGGTTTCTGTGGCCTCACTGTCCCGTTAATCAGTACGAGACGCGGTCAGAGCTCACAGGAGACATGAGGAACCTGCTGACCACCCAGGACCAGAACTTCTACCGTGAGCTGATCCTAAAGGAGGCTTACACGCGGCTGGCGTGGAAGATGAAATACAGCAAAGAATACCCGACAACATTCACGTATCGCAGGTCCAAGTCCATCGGGCTTTTTAACCCTCCATCTGCCAGTAAACTCACGCTGCCCCCTGTGGTCCACACGCAGGAGAAGCAGCGCGAGGCGCCCGCGATAGTGCGGCGGTCCCTGAGTGAAGCCCCTCTGATGAGGCCCGTGAGCCCGCAGACTAAAACGGCTCTTTATCAGGGATTCTCTCACGAAGGCAAAGGACGACATCTGTACCTGAGGAAACGAGCCCAAAAAGGCCCCGAAGAAAAGTTTGATTACCCGATTCTCTCGTCCTGGGATTATGGATGGAGACTAGGTGAGGACAGTGGGAATTTAAAACTTTAGTAAAACATTTTTTAATGTTTAGTGTAGTGTTGAGGATTTGAACAAACCTTTCAGCAATAGTAAAAGTGATTCTTTTTGTAACCCCTATTAAATATACTGTTAGTAATAATTACCTGTTTTTATTTTGGTTAACTTTGGTTAACGTTTTTTCTCCCGCATGTTTTGTGACAAAAGTCTGGGGATGGTAATTTTTTTTTTTTTTTTAATGATTTTGAAAGAAGTCTGCATTTATTTGATCAAACTTGCAGTAAAAACAGAAATAATGTGAAATATTATTATAATTTAAAATAACTATTTTCTACTTGAATATATTGTAAAATTTTATTTATTCCTGCGATCACAGCTGAATTTTCAGCATCATTACTCCAGCCTTCAGTGTCACATGATCCTTCAGAAATCATTCTAATATGAGAATTTCTGATTATTATCAATGTTGAAAACGTTTTTTTCTTTAATGAATAGTAAGTATTAATGTATTTAATGCATCGCCCGCTCTAAGTGGGACTTGAACCCGGGTCCGCTGGCATGGGAGTCGGGTGCTCTAACAAGGAGATTAAAGACTGCAGTCTGTAGCATCAGTTGCTGTTACACATCCTTGCTGAATAAAAGGGTTAATTTCTTTTTAAAATATCTTACTGACCCCAAACTGTTATATAGTAGTGTATATAAAAACAAATACAGTTAGTAGTATTAGTAAAATGGTTGATGCTGAACGTTCAGTATTTAATAGTAAAATATTAGCTTAACAATAATGGCTACATGTCATTATGAAAATCTTCCACTGATTTTGTTTCCTCAGGTGACTATGAGATTGACTGCAAGACTCCAGCCAGCGGGAGATCTGGGATTGTCCGGAACACTTTCTACGCCAGGAATGGCATTTTTAATATTCCCACCGCTACCGATCAGCTCGGATGAAACGCACCTCACTGCACCTTAAATTTAAAATACTCTGAATCATTTTCTGAAGTAAATCTTCTCTAAATTAAATAATTCTGTCCAGGCATATATGCCAGGATTTGAAATCATTTGATAGAACTTTATTATAGAAGTTACATGTAAATGTCAATGAAGCACTTTTACAGATGTATTTAATGGAGAAATGTAGATGGGTTAAATGGGTAACAGCCTTGCAAACTAACTCTGCTGTCTCATAGCAACCGGTAAACCAACACTGCAGACCGCTAGTTCATAATTAACAAGCACTGGAAACTTTTCTTCTTTCAGTGAAGCATTTCTGTTCTTCTCTACACAGATACTCTAAATAAAGCACTGAACGCTCACTTTCTGAATCTCTGATTATGTTACAACTGCTTCATTTTATAATAAGCTGTTCTTCATTCTCATCAGACGAGTGGTAAAAGAATGGAGAATGTTGTTATCCTCTCCTCTGCGCTTGATTTACAGTGATGCAGAGCGGGAAATGATCACTCACTGCCAGAGCCTGTGGAACAGAGACACAGCTGTTAGTGTTTACTTTCCTGTAAGGGAGACTGGGGCTAGATGTCACACATTTTACTTTATATTTGTCAAGAGTTTGAAAGTCAGTTGTGACAACTAGCCCCAGTCTCTCTTAATCTCAATAATCTTGCTGTTTGTCTTGCTTGTTTTTCTTCTAGAAAACAATACTTCAGTGACATTGTTATTTAAAGGTACACTACGCAACTTTTTTTTTGGTTCAAAATGAACAACATTTAAATAACGGGTCAATGCATCATCCCTGTTATTAAATATAATCTAATGTTTATATTTTTAGACCTGTCGGGATGGATTTCGAGGGAAATTTTGTACATATGTCACTCGCCTGTGTGTGTCTCATCATATCCATAAATAAAGTTGCTCCGGCTGCTCTGACGCGTGTCTTCCACAAAATGCATGCAGTTTGTTTCTTAATCGCTAGAGGGCCAAAAGCTACATGGTGTACCTTCATAAATTATTTACATCTACCATAAACATGGTTTTGGATCTCAGATTATATTTACCTCCTGCTCAGTGAGGCCAAATTCATCTTTAAAGTTGAAGACCTCCACTGACTCAGGACTAACAGCCGCAATCATCTTCTCACCATGGAGCACGACCCTGCAGAACAACAAATGACTTTTTAAAGTTGTATTTTTGCCATTTATGCCTTTATTATGATAGAACAGAAGAGTGGTGATAGGAAGCAATAAAGGAGGAGAGAGGGAAATGGGATCAGGAAAGACTCGAGACTCAAACATGCTATACATGTCAGAGAACTGCATTTAAAAAAAAAAAAAAAGAATCTAGTATATTTAGTAATTTTGTCTTTTCCATTACAAATATCTAAACATTCTTAAATAATATAAGATACATTTACTTGAGAAGCAAAGTAACTTGAACTGAAAAAAAAAAAAAAAGTGAATCATCTTGTTTTAATAGTAATAAATGTGTTCTGCTCGTATTATAATATTTGATATAATATCAAGTCATTTTGCTTCTCAAGTAAATGTATCTTGATTTAAGAATGTTTAGATATTTGTAAGACAATAACAAAATGCAAAATAAGACAAAAATATGAAGAAAGTGTGTCCACATGGCTATTGCTCCGACCAAACAGAGATTTTACACTTTCATATATTAGACTCTAGAAAGTTAAATATATCAAATCATAATACATAGTATGCAACAAGATAACCCTTAACCATTAAACTACCAAAGGTTGATTTTTCCAAGCAGGGTCATTTTTGTTGGTCCTGAAACCACGTTCTTGTCAAACAAACATAGTCCTAACCCTAAATACACTCTTAAAAATAACCAACCGCGTGTAACAATACTGTCATGTCACGATTCGATACATATCACGATACTGACGATATGATATTATTGTGATACTCCAAGACATATGGTAAAAGGTTAACAAAAATGTACTGTTTGATCTAAATTTGGTATTACATTTGGGGTGGAAATGAACAGGCTTGGACTTGGTGCTGTAAACCCAATGTACAGGACAATAATGACACCAGAATAAAAACATTAATGATTCTAAATCTGAAAATACGGAATTATTTTAGACGAATACGCTTGCACTCCGTCACTGACTAGATATAGTTAAAATAATGTAGGCCACTGTCTCATAAGACATGTGGCATTATCAGGACTCCCTCATTGCATTATTATACATTATATATAGTTTAATGTAGTACTGACACTAAAACTCTGTAAACTTGAATTTTTTCTCACAGTGATTTTCATTTTAGGTGAACTATATACAACACATATTCACTATCCAGGATACATATTGTTGCATTTTTGTATTGCAATATATTGTGAGACGATATATTGTTACACACCTAAAAAATAAAGGTTCTTTATTGGCATCGATGGTTCAATAAAGAACATCCATGGAATCTTTCCATTCCACAAATGCAGAAAAAGGTTCTTTAGATTTTTCAAATGTTCTTCACACTAAGAAAAAATGGTTCTTTTATGGAATTGCTGTGAAAAGCCCCCATTTGGAACCTTTATTTTTAAGAGTGATTTGAACAACACATAAAATCAGAGGAAAAAGTCAGATTGACCCTAACCTGACCCTTATATCTGAATGTTGTTTCAGGACCAACAAGGTCCTGTTGATTCTTGGCATAATCACAGTCATCCATTTGAGATTTATAGGAAAATGCAGTTTTATCAAATAAATAAATCTTCAGACCTGTCATAAGCACATTTAGTGGATGCCTTCACCGATGTGTCCAGCTTGTCACCCGTCAGCCACACAAACTCACTATCTGAGCGCAGACGGATGTTCACCCACTGCCTCTTTGGAACGTAACCGCAGGCGGCGTTGAAATCCCCCATTATGATGAAGTTCTGACAAAATTAGATGAGATGAAACACGAGTGAGGCTAAAAACCAGGTGTGTGGATCACTGGCATGTAGAAGAATCACTATTATATGCTATTATACAGCAAAAGAATTCTGTTCAGTCAGGGAACATTACATAACATGCATCTTACGTCAGATTGCCACAGCTGTGAAACATTCTGATAAACATCATACAGTTCATCGATTTCTTTCACAGCCGCTTCTGGAGTCGTATGAATAGGAATGATGACGAAATCCTTGATTTCTGTTGGAAGACAGACAAAAACATGTTTGTCATAATTTCATCATGTTTATGGAGGTATAAGAGGTTTATCTTCCACACTGTAAATGTTCTCAGTCTCACCAGCGTTTGGAGCTGAAAACCACACGACAAACGGTTCTCGAGCAAAAGCATCTTCATCTCCGGTTTGTGTGTCTGGATACTGATAGACCGCTTTCACAGACAGCATCTTCTGCCTGATATGATCATAACTAAATTATTACTGCAGTCTGATTTTATTATATATGCATTCGACAGATGGTTTTATGTTTTTGTGTTTCCACTTGGCATCGCAAGCAACTAACTCTTTCATGCTTCATTCCTTTTACTTAATTTATTTTTTGTACAGCTATTAATTGCAAGCAGCCTAACCTATATTTTGCTTTTGCAGTTCAGAGCAAAATTATTAAACCTTTTCTACTTAGGATTCTTCCTAAATGTACAGAAATGTACATCAAACCACATATGCATTCCTTCAACTAAATCAATACTGCATGCTAAACAACATTAATAATATGATATAACATTAATAATTATGAAATATTTGTTAATACATCACACATACCTGTAAATGAAGGCATACTGCTCCTTGTATGTTTTCCTCCCGAGTCTTTCACTGATGACAGAGCTGAACGTATCTGCTCGTGTCCTGGACTTGCTGTGAGGGACAACAGATTGAGTATTTTGTCATTTTACTGTATTCATCAAGACTTTATAATTCCATCTAATGTGTGTGTTTACCTGTTGAGGTGAGTCATGAGTTGATCAAACGCTTTTCCTTTTGCATCTTTGATCTCCAGAACGAGCATGAGGTCACAGCGGACGATGCTCTGCAGTGGGAAAATGTGATTGGTTTAAATTCATCGCTATTTGTTCATTCCTTGAAAATCATATTAGCATATACAGTATGTTCACTCTTCAAAACTGAGGTTCCAAAAGAGGCTTTTCACAGAAGAACCATTTTGTTTCCCTCAAAGAACCTTTCAGTGAAGAGTTCTTAGGGGCCGTTTACACGACACCGTTTTTAATTAAAAACGTTTTGGCCGTTTGTTTACAAGACAACGGCGTTTTTGTTGGCCTAAAAACGCAAACTGTGGTCCGAAAACAGGTTTTAAAGTGTATCTTTTCGAGAACGGTCTCAGTGTAACCAACAAAAACGTGTATCTGTGAAAACGATGATGCCATGCACATTACATGTTCAGTCTATAGTGTTTCATCGCCATCTAATGGCCTGCCAGCAGAGTTTTTAGTCATTTTCACGGATTTGTATGAATGGGGATCGTTTTGACAACGGTGTAGTCTGTACGGGGAAAACTCAAACTCCGTTTTAAGCTCCGTTTTGTCGTGTAAACGTACCCTTAAAGCTGCAAGTCCGTAAGTTTTGTCGCCATCTCTGTTCAAAACCTGCAAATGCAGTTATTGGCGGAATCATCATCTGTAAGTGAGTTGTGCATCGGCACGGCTCCTCAGCGCGGATGAATCTAATGTTTTGAGGAGAATGTGTGGCTGTTAGTCACTGCACTGGTGGATAATGTACTTTGGATTCGGAATCACGGATTGTAGTCTTGAAAATATGGCCAAAATAAGAATTTTCACCGGAAAATGTCATCTGAACAAGTAAGTAACAAATCTGCCACTTTTGTTCTGACCAACTGAGAGGAAAAAAGCATTACAATGGTGATTGAATCCAACGATCGCTTAGCTCTTATCACATAAAACCGTGTAAATTATTATTATTGTTATACTTTGTTCTCAGATTGTTAATGTTAACATCAGCATTGCGTGACTACGTGTATTTAGTGCGTATTAGGGTTACTTGTAGATTTCAGTTTCTGTACCGTCTAATCTAACGTTAATTTGTCATACCATACAATCTCCTATCAAAATGACAAGTTTAATTATTCCAGCTGCTGTGAGAAAAGGCTAATGATCCGTCAAATGCCATATAGCCTAGCTGGGACTCCTTCTTTCTGTTTACAGACATGACACAATGATGCAAAGAAGAATGGCGGCTTGCTCGAATTTCCCGCGGAAACCTACCAGTACCACTCGAATTAGAACACATTATTACAAGCTTACTGTTGTGAATCGGGCTAAGGTAAGATAGTTTTGAACACTGGCTGGTTATGTACTTGCTCTAAAATTGATTTTGGATTATTTTTAAACAAACAAAAAAAAAGTTAGCAGCTTCAAAATAACCATTTTTCTTAGTGTGAAGGACATTTGAAAAATCTAAAGAACCTTTTTTTTATATATATATAAACTTTTGTGCGTACCCTTGCCCAGTCACCAGAATCTGAACATTTGTTGGGAGGAGAATCCAGAATAAAGACCATGACCTTGGAATGACCTTGAGCAGTCATGTATTCCCAAAAACAATGAGAATGACAAAATGTCTTGTTCCTCTGCGTTCTCCTGTCTTGACACACTAGATAGTAAAACAGTGTCACTACATTTATAATAACATTCAATGACGTTCGTTTAATAACACAATGTTATCTGATCTGCAGTGGATTGATGTTTTCTTCCTTTATGGATTAAGTCAGTGGTTTGTAGAGTGGGACTGCAGCCAAGTCTTATATTGTTAAGTGTTTTTTCATAAAAAGTTAATTTTGCATTCAAACATGAATAAAACAATGCAATTTAAAGCAGTGAATTATGCATTATAGCCTACATTTAAAATAGCATCAAAGCATTTTTTCATTGTGCATTTATTATTAAATAGCATGCAAAAATAAAAAAAACACACCTCCACTATGATGTCCAGTACATCTGTTTTGGAGATTTTACTCTCTCCGAAGGACTGTATGTTGAAGGAGCAGATCTTGAGATTCGCTGCTCCTCCGAAGTTCAGCAGCAGCAGGATCAGAGCAGTCAGCATCACTGTGGATAAAGTCAGCTCAAATAAGAGGGACATCTGTGAGCTTCCTTTAATTATACTGTAGCTAAACACTTCCTGACTTTATCTGATGGCCATGGCTATTTTTGCATTCTGGCACAATAAGGAATGAGGTGATTCCTGTTTTCAGACGATTTACATGTGTTATTTCTCTTGTATTTAAAGATGGTTTTGTAGTTAAGGCAATCAATAAATCATTTAAATAATATAATTTTCATGTAATCAGGGTTTGAAAGCAATTTACTATTCAATTTGGCAGGTTATGGTTCATAAATTATTCATAAATCCTCCAAATAGGAGGGTATTTTATTTTATTTTATAGTATCCACAAACAATGATTGACTACCGTAAAACTGAAAGCCATTCAATGATTCCTTAGTTAATAATAATTAATAAATATAAAAGGCTATTATATTTTATGATATAAAATCAATAAATATTTAAATTTAAGCTGGTAACTTAAAGGTGCAATGTAAAAAATTTGGGAGGAACTATTTACAGAAATGCGATATAATATACATAATGTTTTCAGAGCTGTATAAAGACCTTACATAATGAACCGTTATGTTTTTATTATGAATGAGCCATTTCTATCTACATCGCGGGTCCCCCCTCCATGTCAAGTCGTCATTTTGCGGCATGTTTCTACAGCAGCCCTAAACGGACAAACACTCTACAGTGCGCGTTTAGTCACTAGTTGTTCTTCTTCTAAATCGTTTGTGTTTTTAGATACGCTTGCATCGTCACTACTTTGAATACGCGTGAAGAAGAAGTTGTAGTAGTCGTCTGGTTTATTAGAAGCAGAGACCGTTCTTTGTTAGAAGTAAGAAGAAACCTCATTGCTTGACTGGCTAACGTATTCTCTGCTGTCTCAGATGACGACATCTTTGACTTGTATTGGCCAGACGACCGCCGTAGTTACTCTATTTTGCTTTGAACGGGAGGGTTGAGCTGCCGTTGCAGTTCGCAACCTCACCGCTAGATGCCGCTCAAATTTACACACTGCACCTTTAAAAATTTTGTGAGAGTGAGTTAATTTCAAAGCCTGCATTTAAAGTAAAACTTTATGTAGGATTGAAATTAGCTGTTTAAAAAAAACTAAAACATATTTATCTATATATAGATCACCTACCCAGATGAACAACAGCCTATATAGCAGTTTGTATGATTAGTGTTGTAGATTCCTGCATTGTAAGACATTCCTTCCTGAATTCAGAACCAACCTTCACTTGCATTCCTTTTAATGCTTCGGATTTTTTTTTTTTTTTTTTTAAAGATCCTGCTTTGATTAAAGATATCGTCCGCCGCTGCGAGCAGGGTTCGAACCTGCGCGGGGAGACCCCATTGGATTTCAAGTCCAACGCCTTAACCACTCGGCCATCGCAGCTGTGAGTACGTTGGTGTCCAGGACGTTCCTTAAAGTGACCGCAGGAATAAACTTTTTTTTTTTTAGTGTTGTTATTATGTTTTCAGTTTCTTGCCACCTTCCTATATTTCTTGGAAAAGTCTCGAGTTATCAGTGTCATTTCCGTTCTGAGACCCAGGACGTGCAGCTGACGTAAGTTAACTATGTTTATTTTCCCGGTGTATATTCCCCTTTAAATGAGCGCGTTTTCAGTGAAACAGGATGAGCGGATAGAAGCGGATTTAAAAAAAAAAAAAAAAGTTGATATTTTAACTTTCCAATGTGTATTATTAAAATCAATAATGATTACATTTATTTTATGATTACGCTTTTGAAAGTGATGCGGTGTCAGTTGATATCTGTTACATTTCTCAACGCTGGTCATGATCTGCCAATCACAGCCGTTTGTGGTTACGTGATAAGGGATTTTATTTTATCATTTCTTAGATATGACTGCTAGTCGATTTTCTTTAATATAAGATGCATACATCTGTGAATTACATTATTTAATTAATTATACTTTTAATTGGACAAATGTATCCAGGTGACCAGACGTCATCCTAAAATCTGAACGCGCTTCAATGTAGGATTTGTATATATGAGCCGCCACGCGCCCCCTGACGGACATTTTCTTAGGAAACCGTTATTATCCAGCAACACTGACCACCAAATGGATTCGTTTTGATGTCAGATGTGCACCTGACAGATGTTCGCTGACAATTTTTATCGACTGAACATTATTTTCCGCCTCTATTCCCGTTTAAATCGACAGAACTTCCCTGTGTACAGCGCAGTGAGCGCGCAGCAGTGAACGCGCTTCGCGTTTACGGCTCCATAGATCAAAGGGTGATATGACTGTGTTTTGATCGGCCTTTACTGGACACTATCACATTCTACGGACATTTAAAGGTAAGCTTACTATATATAACAAGCATCTGCATATAATCTTGCGATCAAATGCGTTTTATTGTATTCAAGCTCAGGTCTTTGATCACATGACAGATCTGATGTGTTACAATGGAGCAATAAGTTGCCAGTGAAACAATATTTTATTGCGACAGTGTGTCAGTGTAACAAGTGGATCAGAGATCCGAGTGTCATTAATTCATGCTTCATCGTAGTAAAAATGAAAGTGTATAATGCTAGAATTCACGTCCTCTAAATAACTAATATTGTCATCTCGATTTTAATGTTCGAGATATTTATTGATAATCAATTGATGTATAAATATACAGGTCTATGAAAATAAATAAGTGCTTTCAGCATGCATATATACATATATATATATATATATATATGCATGCTGAAATATATAAAATGTGTGTGTGTTTGTATTACAAGTTTGCTTCTCTTAATAAATCAACAATTATTCACTTTACATAACTAATGGATTCTGCTGGTCTCAGCTGTACATTTCCACACTTCACACTGTTGATTTATCAGCACATCTGGGCATGATCCCATTTCTTGTTTTTTGTCTGTCCTTGCTTAAAAATATCTTGCAGTTATGGTTTGATAATATAGTCTTTTATACCTATTAGAAGCTATCTGACATGAGGTCAGGTCAAAGGCTGTCCTTTGTGACGTGTTGTGTTATTTAGCAGGATGGATTTGGACGTGCTGAACATGTTCATCATTGCCGGAGGGACGCTGGCGATCCCCATACTGGCTTTTGTAGCCTCCTTCCTGCTCTGGCCTGCAGCTCTCATTAAAGTTTATCACTGGTAAGTGCTGGAGAGAATTGCACTTAAGTTTAATTTCACAAGTCTATTAAAGCTCATTTGTACAAAGCTTCTGAAGAGGAACATGTGCAAATGACCTGGATTTCTCAGTATAGACATTCTAACACTTATTTCTTACAGTTCTGCCGTTAAATGAGAAAAATGTACTCTGTTTATTTTAAAAGCCTTATCACCACAATCGGTTACAGTTAGACAAACCACAGCGATATCACAAGATAAAGTTAAAATGTGTAATTTCTGTTTCATTAGCAGCACCAAACACAAAAAATATTATAAAATTCCAAAGAAAACTATGCTTGCCAATGCAAAAGTTGTCAATAAAACACAACAGATGTTTCTAGGGCATTGCACTTACTTTATATTTTTGTCTTATTATGTTTTTGTCTTTTTTTAGTACAAATATGTAAAACATTATTAAATCATTTACTTGAGAAGCAAAATGACTTTGTCATTATTATATGGGTCAATGACGTGACAGGTCATTTTTTGTGTCCAAAGCCCTTAATAATAATAAAAAAACAAAGATATGACATCCAAAGTATGTAAGGTAGTACAACTAGATCTCTTTTACTGAATCCAAAAGGTTTTAATTATATTTTGCTACATTTAAAGGTATTTTAAAGATTTTGAAGTGTCAAAAAGTCATTCGGTTTAACCATCCGAAGGCCAATACAGCCATTTCATTTGTTGTTAAAATGTAATAAATGTATATATTTTTTATTCTGGCATTATTTTATAACATCATATATCAACATAGTGCAAAATGGTGTTAAAATTATGTTGCTTTGTTATGCGAAAGAATGTGTGGAAAAATGAATTTCATTGATGTCATTCGGAGTAACCAATATAAAGGGACCATTTTGGATCAAGTCATGCGGTCAATATCATGTGACAGGATGTGACATCATTCAGACACCTGCAAAGGACCACATGGTCGTGAAGCAAAGTAACTAACTCTCTCTTAACTATTTGAAAACTTGTTTTCACTCAAACATCAGGTCATTTGGTGCAACCGCTATAAAACATGGAAAATGTTGTAATATTTTCAAAACTTGTGCTAAAAATAAAATGTTTGATTGTTCTTTTGCTAGCTAGCTAGATATCGGCCTGTTAGAATTGTTTGAAAATATCATCATTCGGTAAAACCGAAATTTTACATTTCTTGTAAAAAATGACAAAAGCAGTGTTAATTGATTATAAAAACCACATAATCTCATTGTTAACACTTAATAAAACTTCAAAAATAATTATATCTCTATTATGTTCTTTTAAAAACCTTATTCGCCAATGACCCATATATAAAAATAAAATGAGAAAAATTATGCTTAAAACAAGAAAAAATATCTTCCCCTGGGGTAAGAAAGATAAAGTTTATTTTTCTTACCCATGGACTGATTTGTTTTTCTTGTTTTAAGCATATTGATAATTTTAATCTTAATAAAGTCATTTTGCTCCTCAAGTAAATGTATCCTGATTTAAGCTGATAATGTTTGTATATTTCTATACTGGAAAACAACAAAATAAGACCAAAATATTAAGTAAGAAAATGATTTTTTGCACAGTGTGGGTGTTTTCTGGCATGATCTAAAGGCTGATTTTTCAGGCTTCGTGACTGTTTTTCAGGTTTGTATTATTTAACACATCTCTTATCTAGAGACAGTGCTAAAGGTGGTTCGTTTAACCGGCCTCTTCTTTTTCTCATTCCACTAAACTGGGTGAAGGTTTATTCATCATGATCCGTGCATATCTGCAAGGTGCCAATGATTCAAATAGCTTTAGCTTTGAATAATGCATGATTTTTCTATGCATCCAGGAAGCTAAATGCGTGTGTATGCATTAGCCGTGCACATGCAGCGCTGCATTTGTTGCTGATGTCAGTTGAATCTTACGCAAGCTGCCCACTAGGCTTTGGTTCCCATAATATCTGGGAGGCAAACTTTGCTCTAAATGACACAGTCATCAAAACCGCTGTTTGGACAGACTGACTGCTTCCTTCAGTGTCACTTCTGGAGTGTTTATGAACGGTGTCCTCTGACTGTGAAAGCATCACTGTTACTATTGCTGAAATCTAGGCGTTTTGTGCTCCAGACATAAATGATTCTCCATGCAAGTCTTGTTACTTTACGGTAGATGTGTGATCGGTAGATGATAGCTGTACATTGGGTGGGATATTGTGACTTGGGCCGATAAGCAACAACCTCACATTTGCTTCAGAAGATGGTATGTAAGCATATTAGTCCCATTATATATATCAAATTACCACAAAAATACCATCTATTTTACATGCAGAACATGGGATTTGCATAATAGCGTCAGCATTATTATACAGGACTTTTATTATCATGCAATTATTATTTTAATTCCAGTCTTTTTGGTGATTTTTTTTTTTTTTTTTTTTTTTTTTTTCTTCAACAGGTATTGGCGCAGAAGGCTGGGAATGCAGGTGAATTATGCAGAATATGAAGGATATCGCTTCTGTTACTCTCACAGAGGGAATCCAGGAGCACGTCCGTCCGTCCTCATGTTACATGGATTCTCTGCACACAAGGACATGTGGCTCAGCGTGGTCAAGGCAAGAAACCGCAGTTATTTTTGGTGTTTTAAAAGGCAAAAAATCATATAAAATGCTCAAAAGTAATGAACCCTTCCATATAATAATCAACAAATCACATGATCTAAAGAACACTTGTGACATGATTTTGAAATCTGTCAAAAGGTATTACATAAATTCTGATTATGATTGACATCAACACAGTCATTCTTAATATATGGATCAGATCATAAAGTAAAAAGAGAAATGTTTGACTGATTTTCTTTGCTTTTGTAGTTTCTCCCTAAAAACATGCACTTGGTGTGTGTTGACATGCCGGGACATGAAGGAACGACACGCACCACTGCTGTGGATTATTCCATAGAGGGACAAGTCAAACGGATACATCAGGTAGGAATTTTCTGGAAAAGAAAATTTTTATATATATATATATAGTAATAATATACAATTTTTAAATTACATTTTTAATTTATTAGATTTTAATTAATATGAATTAATATTTCATACACACATATCATTCATATATATATATATATATATATATATATATATATATATATATATATATATATCACTTAATTAAATGTAATATTATAATAGTAAATTTATTAGATTTTAACAATTCTATATATATATATATATATATATATATATATATATATATTTTATTTCATACACTCATATATAATAATTTATGGTAGTAAGAACAATAATAATATATAATCAGTTAATTAAATTTAATATTAAAATAGTAATTAAATTTATTAGATATTATTTTAGCAATTTTATTTATATATATATATATATATATACACTAAAAAAAACTAAACACATTTCCAGTAATATACCATAAAAACAATGCATTCTGGGTAATATTTGTCATTTTAGGAAAAGATGCCTATAGGCTACTTTCTCGAAAACAACAAATAATATTACCCAGAATGCATTGTAATATACAGAAATAATATACTGTAAAAAATAATGCATTCTGGGTAATATTTGTTGCTTTTGGGAAAGTATCCTATAGGTTACTGTCTCAAAAACGACAAATAATATTACCCAGAATGCATTGTTTTTACAGTATATTACTATTTGGAAAATTACTGTAATGGGAAATATATATATACGTGTGTGTGTGTGTGTGTGTGTATATTATTCTATCCAAGAAGTATTTAAGAAGTTTCAACAGTTATAATATTAATAATAATTTTATATTAACTCAATTCTTTTTTAATTTATACAAAGATGATAAAGTCCCTTTTCTTAATATCTGTCACTTTAGTTGATGTAATGTAACTTGATGAATTCCCAGCAACTGACCCAGTTTTTCAGTTTGGCTGAACATCACACAGTATGCAGACTAATATGTTTCTCTTGATGACACAGTGGATTTATTAGGCTTACACATTGAGATTTCTCTGAAGTATCTTGAGATCAGTGAAAAGCCCTTGTGTTTTCATTTTCTCTATTCTTGTCCCAGAGCTAATCAGCTTTCCTTCAACAACACGGGCTTGTGCCTAAAATAGATGCCCTTCTTCAAACCGGGGCACTTCATTGTGTTTCCCAGCCTGAAATATACCGCCCGAACATGATTGATTTTGGCTCATTTAAAGTTGTCTATCATTAAAAGCAACTTCTGGTAATTACTCATGTGCACGGATGAGCAGACTTGAGCTGATTACGCTGAAAGAGGCATTTTCTGGATGCTGAGAGAGTGCTCTGTTTCTAGATGAAGGGTGAAACTCTGTGTTTTGTTGGATGCAGATTAAAAATAACTTTTTTCTCTGGAGCACATTTGATGAGGTCTCTGAATACAGCTTCATCACCCTTATGCAGCTAAGAAAAATCCCAGCTAACTGGGAACGTTCTTAGAACTTTAGCTAACGTTCTTCCAGTAACATTAATAGAATGTTCGTTCAAAGTTATCTGGTCTTTAATAATGTTCTTAAAATGTTAGCACAAAAACGTTATTGATACAGTTTTTATTCTGAAATATTTTAGTTGGACGTTTAAATGTTACATGTTTCAGAATGTTCAGAGAACATTAAAAAGTAACGTTCCCATAATGTTTGCAAAATGATAAAATGGAATGTTTCGAATAACCAAGAAAAAACATTTATAAAACTGGATGTTCCATTAATAACAGCTGGTTATATTTTCTCATGTTTTTCTGTTTCTGTAGTTTGTGAAGAGCATCGGCTTGAACAAAAAGCCTTTCCATTTGATCGGCACGTCTATGGGTGGAAATGTAGCTGGAGTTTATGCTTCCCGTCACCCATCTGATCTCTGTGGTGTCACTCTCATCTGTCCAGCAGGTCTGTCCTATGTGTGTGTGTGTGTGTGTGTGTGTGTGTGTGTGTACTGGTTTGACTGTATTAGAAGAACCCAAGTCCTTATACTATAGTGTGTATTCAGGTTTCAGGCCTCCTGCTTTATAAGGACATGCCGTGCGTGTGTGTGTGTTGTAATAGTCAGTAATAGTCCATCAAGGGACATTTCAACATTTGGAGCCGTTCTTAGGAAATGTGAGGAACATTTTGTTTGTTTTTATCCTTTAATTTCACAAGGTTACTTCTGAACTTTCAAGAAATCTTATTTTGCAACATCTGGCCCAAAGTATCGTAATAATATCCTATGACTATGACTATCATATGTACTTTGTGCCAAAACAAATTGTTGAAGAGGCCGATATTCAGTAAGTGTAAACAATAAAATACCGATAAACACCGTAAGAAAGAGGTTACTTCAGTTTGACATTTTTTTGTGATGTGTCCCCCTCAAATATGATGGCCGATAAATCAAACTGTTATTTTTAAAAACGTTTTTAGAAATGCTTTAAAATTAAACTGTTTTTATTCTATATAAGTTCAAGTTTATTACATTTAAAACAGCAAACATGGCTGACCAAAGTGCTGAACAAAACCGAAGGTGAAGAAACACAAAGCAAATCACACATTCATGACAGAAGCTCACAGTATAACACATCAACCCCTGGTTTCACAGATGCGGTTTAAGTGTTGTCCCAGACTAAAAACTGTTTTATCTGAAAGCAACTATCTTAAAATATGTCAATGCTGTTATTTTGTCTCAAGATAAGCACAATAAGTAATGTTTTTTTTTTTTCTAAGGCACATTTATAAAACCTACTTAAATGTCCTAACTGAGCTAACGCCTACTAATCCTGGCTTAATCTAAAATAATCAAAATAACTAAAAAATAGCTATAAAAATAAATGATGTAATTTAAATTTGTCAAGTCAGATTTATTTATATAGCGCTTTTCATAGTACTCTATGTTTCAAAGCTGCTTTAAAAAGCAGAAATCATGACGTTAATGTTTATAATATCTTAACATCTTCATGCATTATTGTCACATTTATCAGATTACAACTGGCCGATAATATTGTTTACATTTTACAACGATACATGCAATCAAGCATTTGAGATTTGCTATATAGTATCTGAAACTCAAGCATTTCTTGGTTTCGCAGGTCTTCAGTATCCCACTGAAAGTAAGTTTGTTGAGCGTTTGAGGGAACTGGAGAAAACTCAGGACAGTGACGGGATCCCGCTGATTCCCTCTACTCCAGAGGAGATGGAGGAGATGCTCAGACTGTGTTCCTTCGTGCGCTTTAAGATTCCTAAACAGGTACGTTTATGATCCCGCGGATGAGAGTTTGAGCACTGAATCAGTTGCTAATGTTTTTTTCTTCCTCTGGTTTCCTAGATTCTTCAAGGTCTGGTTGACGTTCGCATTCCAAACAATGACTTCTACCGAGAGTGTGAGTATCGCTAGTGTCGTTTTACCTTGCTCTCTGTATTCAGACCCCAAAAAATCTTATCAGCAACTCTCTCAATATTTTCTGCAGGTTTTATGGAGCTTGTTGGAGAAAAATCCAGACACTCTTTACATGAGAACATGCATCTCATCTCAACTCCTCTGCAAGTTATTTGGGGGAAAAATGACCAGGTAAGGACATACTTTATCTGGTCAGTAGAGCACAAAAGGGACAAAACTCAATTCTCCATAGGGAAAATGACTTTTAACATGAATTATAAATCTTTTTGAAACAGACCTACTGTGAGCTATGAGGTTGTTAATCGATGGTATAAAGCCATCAGCCCACATAATTTTAACTTATTTAAATAATCGTGTTTAACAGCAGAATTCCTGGTGAAAAACTACATTACCCATGATTCTACAGAGAAATTTCTACCAATCAGAAAATCAAAACAAGCAAATCACGCCAATGTGACTCCCTCCGCTCTCAAACTACTTTGTGTGTGTGTGTGTGTATATTATATATATATATATATATTGGAATAAATGTGAAGTATATTGATACTATATACATAACCTACATTTTTAAATCAATAGTTTTATATTTATACATTTTTATTTTGATTATATCATTTGCAATGCTTCATGGGACTGTAGTTCTCTCAGCTTGTATTCAGCTGGTTGGTTTGGTTCATGGCTTATAATGCTTAAATGGAGACTTAAAAAAAAAAAAAAAAAAATTCCCAATTGGAAAAATACTTCCGGACCCAAGGCCACTGAAAATGTGGACGGATACTGTTGCACTCGATGCTAGTACATGCATTACTCAGAAAATCTCCAAACCAGTTAAAAAATTACAAGAATATCTAAATAATATGGTGTGGTGCAATGAAATTTGCTACCAAAGTTATTAGATGTTTTGCTCTGACCTTCAACTCCATGACATTTTGAGCAAAGTGGGCAGAAAACATGTTGTGAAAAAGAAATGTTATGGGTTGTAATTTGTGTTATGTGTGATGCATTTACAAGCACACAGAAACTGATCTGATGCTGCCAGAATTTACTCATTTGCCTATTTAAAGGATGTAAATTCCAAACTTACTGTGACTTATTGTAGTCACATATGTAGGATTATGGGTGTTAGTTTAAAAATGCATTTCATTATCAATAATGATAATTATAATTGTGACCTCATTAAAGACCAAGCTCTATACTGTATCCCACAGGTGTTAGACGTGTCCGGGGCTTCAGTTCTGGCCGAAGCTGTTCCAGGATCCCAGGTTCATTTGCTAGACAACTGTGGTCATTCTGTAGTGATGGAGCGGCCGAGGAAATCCGCCCAGCTCATCATGGACTTTATCATTGCACAACAGAACGCAGGAGTCAACAAGAAACTTTCCTAAAACGGGACCGTATATATCTTTAATACGTGGCGTCATGGTTGTGCTAAAGGTTAAGGATCTCCGCTACAAACATAAAGTTGTTGAAGCAGAAACTGAAAAGTTATAGACATCACAGTCTTGCTACAGTTCATACAGTTTGTGCTCCTGAAAGATGAAAGGCTCTTTTAAAAGTACCAATATTTGATTTTACAGTGTGTAAATATCCAGTAAAAGTTATTTTTGTAGTGAACACTCAGGGACGCACACTAACCGCTGAGTTAAAAAGCACTTCAGAAGCTATGCAGATACAGATCAGTGTCCTGCAGTCCTACTGATTTCTATTAAACTTAGATTAGACCAAAAACAGTTGTTTACTATTATTTATATATATATATATATATAATGTGTGTGTTTATATATTTATATAATTATAATTTTCCTCTGACACCATTCCATGTCTGAAGAGATCTACTAGACAGCTTTTTTGTGCATCATAGGCACTTTCCTGAACTAATCGAATGCCAAGAAGTGCTGTCTGTATATTTAATTTGAGACGCAGCCTATATGTCTTTCCCTTTAGTCGTTTACCATGTTTTTCGCCATTTTAACATGATTTAATGTTGACATTGAAACTTGTGTGACATTTACATCACTTTCTTTCTGCTAGAGTTCTTACAAGTCGGATCTTGCTGTTTTAACCTTGTACATGTGACTGAATCTTTTGAAAATGTAGTTTGGGAATTATGCAAACTATTTCATGACTTTGGTATGGTAGTGTTAAAATATGGTTAATAAAACTGTCTTAAACCAAATTCATATTTTGCGAATGTATACTTTACTGTATTATTGGTGTTTTTGTCAGTTTAGGTTCAGTTTACATGGTCTTAAAACAGGAAACATAGTGAAGTTTTTGTTTTATTTTTATTGACTTGATATCTGCATTCATTCAGTGATAATGTATCACAACATTTTGTTTGAAGAATTCTCCAACTCACGCAGGAACTTAGAACAGAACATGGTTCAGGTATGACTGCATTTCTTTATAAAGGACTTAAGTATATTTACATCATATTACGGCTTGTGGCTTCATGGAAGACAAAGATGATGTATCTAATGTAAGTCAATGTTGTCTAATATAGACGTCAGTATATATTCCCATCAGAGAAAGAGATAAAATATAAATCATAAAGTCTCTCTATGAAGATCATCCCAATTTGAGCCACTTCATATAAACCGCACATAATGCAGCAAGATTCTTGTCATCACATTAATATCAAGAAATTATAACATTTCATAAAACATGTACTGTGTAAGTTGACTCTTTATCAGCTTGTAGAACGAAGCTTCAGTATGCTATCAGATTATAAATGTCCTTTAAAATAATAAAGGGATGTTTTTCTTCACATCTCATCAGATGTAAAAGTCAATGTTGTCTAATATAGACGTCAGTATATGATCCCATCAGGAACTCTTGACATGAAGTCTTCATAGAAGATTGAATCATCAGAGCACATATATCTCTTCCAAACTGGAACTCATGAAACACTTTTTCTCAAAAAGAGAAGCTTAAACGATTCCACTGAGTCTAGTGTAGACGTTCAGTGTGTGCTGCTGGTTGCTGTAAGGCTCAAGGCGCTTGAGCTGCTGATGCTGCTGTTGAGACCTTCATCTTCTCCACTATTGGCTTTCACAGCTGCAAATCAAGACAGAAAAGCATGAGGAAAGCGGCCTTCAAATTGAGAAGAGGCGTTCAAACTGCTGCAGTGATGTTGCTGTGAGTAGGATCGTGTGAATGTACCTTGTTGTTGAGAGGGAGATGCTCCTTTGAGATGATTGGAGGTGTCATGTCTGGATCTCTGTGCTGTAGATCTCTCTGTGCAGAGCGAGTCTGATTTGCACTGGCTGCAGCTCCTCTATTTATACTCCCAAATCTCCATATGAATGTGTGAGGCTTGAGCTTGTTGGAGTTTCTCACAGTTTGGAGCCAATGGAAGAGCTCGAACAGACAATGAGGGATGTGGGCCGCCACATGCTCGACGCTCAATGAACACGCAGCTGCTTTCTAACAGATCTTTATTCTGGCTGCTGGAGCCACAGAGACACACGGATTCACACACTTCTGTTTTCATCACATTAAATCACTCACACAATAGAAGTGTGTCGTTCTCACAGGAGGAACTTGATTCCCAAAGACTGAATCATCTGTGCTGTTTTTATAGCTGTAATTGGGGGGAAAATACAATAAATAATAATATAAGAATATATAAAAGTTAAAATTAAAAATCCTGCAAAATTTGAAAGAGAGACTGAAATTTGTTTCTATAAAGTCCAAGATTTAAGGGTGCAAAAGTTTGTATAACAGTATATTTTTCTTTAAATTTACACATTAAAAGTGTTGATAAACTTGAAAAACGTTTTGCACAAAAGTAATTTTGAAGTGAACGGGAATGACGTGGGAAACGCTTGTAGATTAAAACTACTTTGAGTTTAAATCCCTGGGGTTTTATTAGTATTTGTCCATCTCATTATCATGTGAATAGACACACTTCTATTGTTGTGTTTGTGTCTCAGTGTGGGAAACTCTGGAGAACAGAGTCACAGTTCTAGCATCATCAGCATCCTAAACCCCGACAAACCTCAATATTTGACACACACAAGGGAGTCGACACACTTATGGATATTTACAAGCTTTATCCCGCAGTTTCACATGGGAATAGACTTTCTTAAAGCATGCGAGATGTTCAAGAGTCCAACTCTCTTGTAGTTTCAAGTTCATTTCAAATAGTTTATGATGCACTAGACAGAAATTAAGCCTAAACCTAAATAAAATTGTAGTTTAACTGCATTTTGCATTTTGTTTGAAATTCTATAATATACACTCACAGACAATAAAGTTTAAACCTGTGCTGAAATGTATAATTCTTTGCATTTTTATTGTTTTAAAACAGATTTTCAGAGCATATTGACTGTGTCCTCTGCATTTATTTCCAATAGCTGTAACTGCAGAACTCTTGAGCTGAACATCTTGTGGGAACCTGAAATGTCCTGCATCCCCACATTCACAAAGATGAATATGAGTGACCTTACTGGCAGATGGCAGTGAGGAGAACATCCCACCGATTCACTCTTCAACACGGTATTGTTTAAAATTCAGAGGCTTCTGATTGGCCGAGAGGAGTGAGGCGCGAGTATAAATGAAAGATCACGAGACGACATTTCACAGCGAAGACACTTCAGTCCAAACTGAGCTTGAACTTCAACACAGTCATGGCGACCTACATGGACGTGTCTTTCCAGAGCAGCATCAAGACTCAACATGTTCAACACGCAAGGTGAGAACTTCAGAAACTCATGGATGCGATAAAAACTAAAGCCTAGTATCTAGTATTTTACTGAGTTTTAATACTTGAAATGCACATGAACTAAAGTGACTGTGTTGTTGTTTTCAGATGTGTTCTTACATGTTTGGAAAGAAAGTGTGGCAACAGTTTGGAGAAGCTCAAATCTGCTCTTGGAGAATATCTTCAGAACGGCATCCACACCTCAGATCTTCTGGAGAGGGCCGTGTCTTTCATCACCCTGAAACGAGTTTTACTTTCACATGATGGCTACTCCAAATATTCCCGTGACATCCTGCGACTTTTCCCGGATCACACAGAGGATGTAGCAGCGTTGTGCTCTGAAGAATGAACATCACCTGAAAAACTCTTCACACAAACGACTCTTAGAAGAAGGACTGAACATAAACCTAAAAAACCTTACAGATGTTTCAAAATTGAAAATCTCTCACAATAATGCCTTTAACGTTGTATATATAACTTTGTCTTTAAATGATTTTTACATTTGAATTTATATTTCTTGCTCAAAAGAATATTTTTATATTTTTGTTTTTACAAATGCTGTTTTATGCATTATATGCATTATTTCTGGCAGTTACACTGCAATCTTAATCTTTGTGTTTGTAAATGAATTTATGCTGTTTTCGTTTAAACTGCATGAAGAGATTTTAACCCAAAACTCCATTAATGGAGTAAATGTTGTTCTATATAAGTATTGTGATTCAACAATGACCTCAAGCTGTACAAATGGACAACTACGTCCAAAAGATAGAAAATAAAAGTAGCTTTCTTTTTTTTACAATTTACATTTCAGTCTCTTATTTGATGTGTATTATGAAGGTTTCCTGCTCCAGGTCCGGCTTCTACATATAAAATATGCTACATGTTTCTGCTCTCAGTACACAGAAATGCATCTGATCATTTTACTCATGCATTAAATGCATTAACTATCCTAAATGTGCATTTTAATTCAGTGATTCATCAATCTGGAGTTTATGTATCCAGGGATTACTTAAACCTGTTCCAGAAGGCTACTTGGACATTTTTTTTTTTTTTATGTTGCTTTGTAAAACCTATAAAACAGATATTACGACTTAAAATATTAGGGCTGACAATAGATTCAAGTGCCCTATCAAACTATTAATAGTAGGCTAATCATGATTAATGTCCAGATTTTTTCCAATTATTTTTTAAGAAAAGAAAAATAAATAATGTTCAACTTTTATGCAGTAGTGCGGAGCCTCTTAAGTGACATGCAGATGGAAAAAATATGAGATAGGTGAAAAAATATATATTTCGATGCTTTTGCATACCCCCGAGAAACACATCTAACTACAAAGCCCCTATAAAGGATGATGGTGAAAAAGTAAAATGGGAGGAAAATTATATTTCATAAATAATGAGTCAATACATCATCAATCCTACTTCCAAAACGTGTTTTTGTCTTACCCTGATCCACTGTGATAAGCCTATTAAAAGCGTTTATATTTTAGACCTGTCGGGATGGTTTTCGCGGGAAATTGTGTACGTACGTCACTCGCCCGTGTGTGTCTCGTCATATCTGTAAGGGAAAAGTTGCTCCGGCTACTTTGACGTGTGTCTGGTGTGTTGGTGGCAGAGGTTAGTTGTCACAACGAGCGAGAAAGGTTGACATGAAGCAGCTAAATCTCCAATTTCCGGGAAATTACCCGTTTTAAACAAACGCCGAACAGAGGAGAGTCTGCTGGCGAAAAGTTAACATGACAGAGCTCGTAATAAAACAAGAATTGGTTTGGCTTTTCAGAGACAGCAGAACTGAGGGATTTCAAATGTTGTAAAAGCTAGGTGGAAATGGCGTCTTTACTCTGTCTATTGAGAGAGTATTTTGGGACGAGATTTTGTGGGTTAAGAAAAATGTGGAAAACATGGACTATTTCCCCTGTTGAAAAAAATCAGCATATGCTGGTTAGATATGTTTGAAGCATGGAAGCTGGTTTAAGCTGGTCAAGTGCTGGTCCTAAGCAACTAGCTCCAGCTCAGGACCAGCACTTGACCAGCATAAACCAGCTCAAACCAGCTTCAATGCTTCAAAACATACCTAACCAGCATATGCTGTTTTTTCAACAAGGTCTGAGGAGGACGTTTGATATTTTGGCTTATTTTCATTCAAGACAAAGAAGAGTCCTCCATTTAAGATATAATGACATTAATAAATCACTGAAGATGTAAGGTGTTCAGTTGATTGTTTTATTTCGCAGCAGAAATACATTCACTGAGCTGCTTTAGTGTTTTAAATCTTCAGTTGCCTTTACAGAAAGACACAAATGATCACGTGATCAATTAAAATGACAAATGCCAATATGACAAAGT
Organism: Elopichthys bambusa; assembly: GCA_037101425.1. NCBI lineage: Eukaryota > Metazoa > Chordata > Actinopteri > Cypriniformes > Xenocyprididae > Elopichthys > Elopichthys bambusa. The sequence goes on along the minus strand of CM074452.1, from coordinate 25,792,142 downwards.
TTGTCATGAGAATATAAACCTTCACAGAAGGAACAATGACAGCTGTATACAGTACAGGAGAAGATTCAGAGAACATTGAGAACCAATAAACGCTTACAAACCCTTAAAACAGGGTGAATTTGAATATGATCTATTATAGACCAAAGAGGAAAAGATCAAATATGATTCATAAAGTCTCTGTAAAATGGTAATCTCAGAGGGAGGCAAATATGAGCCCAATTTGAGCCACTTCATATAAACAGCACAGAATTTATAATGCATCACATTAATATCAAGAAATTATAACATTTCAGATATCATGTTCTATGTAAATTGATCAGCCTTTAGGATAAAGGGTGATCGTTAAATCAAACTGATTATAAAAAATAATAAAGAAATGGGTTTTCTTCACATCTCTTGAAAATGTATCTTACGTAAGTCAATGTTGTCTAATATAGACGTCAGTATATATTCCCATCAGAGAAAGAGATAAAATATAAATCATGAAGTCTCTCTATGAAGATCATCCCAATTTGAGCCACTTCATATAAACCGCACATAATGCAGCAAGATTCTTGTCATCACATTAATATCAAGAAATTATAACATTTCATAAAACATGTACTGTGTAAGTTGACTCTTTATCAGCTTGTAGAACGAAGCTTCAGTATGCTATCAGATTATAAATGTCCTTTAAAATAATAAAGGGATGTTTTTCTTCACATCTCATCAGATGTAAAAGTCAGTGTTGTCTAATATAGACGTCAGTATATGATCCCATCAGGAACTCTTGACATGAAGTCTTCATAGAAGATTGAATCATCAGAGCACAAATATCTCTTCCAAACTGGAACTCATGAAACACTTTTTCTCAAAAAGAGAAGCTTAAACGATTCCACTGAGTCTAGTGTAGATGTTCAGTGTCTGCTGCTGGTTGCTGTAAGGCTCAAGGCCTCCAGATGGCGCTCTTGTTGACCTTCATCTCTTTGCTGAAGGTGTTCTGGTCTGGGCGGCTCAGCCGAGGCAGGACACTTTCCCTCCTGTTCTGATCACATGATGTCTGCAGCTTCTGGAAGTGCCTCAGCAGTCTCATCTCATCTTTGGACAGGATTGACAGCATGTGAACTGGAAGTTGAGCTTGTCATCATCTCCAGGATATCTGCTTTCTCCAGCTTGGAGTCAGGCTGCTGCTGCTGCTTGAGGAACTCTGGAGCCAGAAGATGCTTGAGCTGCTCGATGCTGCTGCTGAGACCTTCATCTTCTCCACTATTGGCTTTCTCAGCTGCGAATCAAGACAGAAAAGCATGAGGAAAGCGGCCTTCAAATTGAGAAGAGGCGTGAAAGCTGCTGCAGTGATGTTGCTGTGAGTAGGATCATGTGAATGTACCTTGTTGTTGAGAGGGAGATGCTCCTTTGAGATGATTGGAGGTGTCATGTCTGGATCTCTGTGCTGTAGATCTCTCTGTGCAGAGCGAGTCTGATTTGCACTGGCTGCAGCTCCTCTATTTATACTCCCAAATCTCCATATGAATGTGTGAGGCTTGAGCTTGTTGGAGTTTCTCACAGTTTGGAGCCAATGGAAGAGCTCGAACAGACAATGAGGGATGTGGGCCGCCACATGCTCAATGATCCTCTATCAGGAGCTCAAAGCCCGTGTCTCAGGGGAGAATCTGGGAAAGTGTTGACCTGTAGAGAGCTCATGTTCACATCAGTGTCACTGAAGCACATGCTCATCATTAGAAACGCGTGGCGTCAGTGACACCTGCATCATCTCAGTACACATATGGTGATTTCAACATCACATCATTCCTGCACATCTCATCTGAATTACTGTGGTACATTGCAGTCCACAGAGTTTAATATCAAACTAGAATATTATTATAATATATTCTGTGTATTAAACAGCATAATCAGTTAGATCAAGTAAAATCATACTTTATTAATGGAGAGAATTTAAAAACAGCAGGAGATGCAAAAGAAGAAAAATATTAAGTAATGAAATACAATATTACATCAATAAAAACCAAACTGTTCAAATGCTTTCTTGTTGTTACAGCATTGTTAGACACATATGGATTTATATATGTGCATAAAGTCTTTGCAGATATTTACAGTCCTAATGTATGATCTTCATCCTTCTCAATGCTGCAGTGACGTCACACTCATGATGGAGTCCAGATGAAGCAGATGTGTGTGTGTTTGTGCTGGTCAGTGTGAGTAGATCTCATGTGAGGTTCCCACACTGACTCTCTTCTTCACATCAATGGAGCACAAAAGCATCCAGAGTCCTGAATGGAGCATTAGTGACGCTGAAGACTCTGTGTTCTTCCTGACGTCACCAACCATCTGGAGGGAAACGCCGCACTGGATGCAGGAGTCAGTAAGTTATCAGACACTTTCTGATCACAATTATTCTCATGCAGATATGCCATTTTTCTGCATTTTAAATGAATTATGGAATATGCAAACCAGCACTTTTTTTTTGTTGTTGCATCAAATAAGATTTTAGTTGCATTTGTGAGACAGGTTTGTGTTTAGATGACAAAAGTCTCTTAAGTTCCTGATGCAAAAGTTTAGTCATTGTAAAAGTTCATGATGCGTAAAGGAAAATAAATAGTGATAGTGCTGGATTCTGCTCACACCGCTGATGACATCATCAGTGACATCATCAAACCACCTTGTGAAGCTCGTGCATGTGTGTAAATATCCATAAGTGTGTCGACTCCCTTGTGTGTGTCAAATATTGAGGTTTGTCGGGGTTTAGGATGCTGATGATGCTAGAACTGTGACTCTGTTCTCCAGAGTTTCCCACACTGAGACACAAACACAACAATAGAAGTGTGTCTATTCACATGATAATGAGTCTTAATGCAGGACAGATTCCCTACAAGCTTTCTCACGCCTCTGCTGCTCAATACTTGTTATAATAAGCATATTTTTATATGAATCTGAAGACTAACTTCTTAAAATAAAGCATTTGATTTGGTTCGTTTCATTTCGAAACCTATATTATCAGTATCTGAAGTTGAAATAGTATAAAGTTATAGTCCAATTTATTCATGTTGACCTCTGACCTCTGGTCTCTGAGTTCTGTTGTCTCTGAGGGTCTTTGAGTGAGTTCTGTTTCTCACGCTTTCTTCATTCACTCAAAGTTATGACAAACATTCTTCCCCTAACGTTAAAAGAATGTTTTTTCAAAGTTCTTGTCTTTAATGTTCTCAAAATGTTAGCAAAAAAATATATTATACAGTTTTCTGAAAATGTTTTTTTTTTTTTAAATGTTACTACTTGATTTAGAATGTTCAGAACAAATGTTCCAAAAATGTTTGCAAAATTATCAAATGGAATGTTCTCATAAATGTTTGCATAATCAAGAAAAAATGTTTTTAACTGGATACTTGTAACGTTCAGAGGACATTCAGAAATAACGTTAGCACAACGTTGTTAGAACTTTTTTTTTGTTGTTGTTTTTTAGCTGTGCAGGTATAGCTTACTGTACAATTTTCCTCCAAGTAAAAACTGTACAATGCAATGAGGGATGTGGGCCGCCACATGCTCGACGCTCAATGAACACGCAGCTGCTTTCTAACAGATCTTTATTCTGGCTGCTGGAGCCACAGAGACACACGGATTCACACACTTCTGTTTTCATCACATTAAATCACTCACACAATAGAAAGGTGTCGTTCTCACAGGAGGAACTGGACTTGACAGGTTTCATGAGTTCAGAGACCATCAGAATGTAATACTGAGATTGTTTCAGTTTGATATTTTAGACAAGTAAAACTTAAATATATTCTAGATTTATTAGACATAAAGTCAAATATTTCCAGACGTTTTTGTTTTCATTTTGATGATTACAGCTTGCTGCTCATCAAAATCAAAAAATCAGTTTCTCAAATTATTAGAATATTTAATTTCAAGTTCTATAAAATTACAAATTAATAAATAAGTTTAGGTCAGTAATCCCAACAGCAGTCATGGGGAAGTCTGCTGATTTGACAGTTGTCCAGAAGATGATCATCAAGACCCTCTACAATGAGGGTAAGCCACAGAGGGTCGTTGCTGAAAGAGCTGGCTGTTCGCAGAGTGCCAAAGCGTATTCATGGAAAGTTGACTGGAAGCGAAAAGTGTGGTAGGAAAAGGCGTACAAGTGAAAGGTATGACCGCAGGCTTGAGAAGATTGAGAAGGTTGTCTTTGGTTCAGAAGTGTCTTGGTACGTGGAATGTGACAGTTGTAGCCCATTTCCTGAAGACGTCTGTGTGTGGTGGCTCTTGATGCACTGACTCCAGCTTCAGTCCACTCCTTTTGAAGCTCTCCTAAGAGAGCTCCTAAGAGAGCTTCAAAAGCAGTGGACTGAAGACAACGTCAGAAGCGTCTTACCTGGGCTAAGGAGAAAAAGAACTGTACTGTTGCTCGGTGGTCCAAAGTCCTCTTTTCAGATGAAAGTAAATTTTGCGTTTCATTTGGAAATCAAGGTCCCAGAGTCTGGAGGAAGAGTGGAGAGGCACAGAAACCATGTTGATTGAAGTCCAGTGTGAAGTCAGTGATGATTTGGGCTGCCATGTCATCTGCTGGTGTTGGTCCACTGTGTTTTCTGAAGTCCACAGTCAACGCAGCCATCTACCACTTCATGCTTCCTTCTGCTGACAAGCTTTATGGAGATGCTGATTTCATTTTCCAGCAGGATTTGGCACCTGCCCACACTGCCAAAGGTACCAAAAGCTGGTTCAATGACCATGGTGTTACTGTGCTTGACTGGCCATCAAACTCACCAGACCTGAACCCCATAGATTATCTTTTTTGTCAAGAGGAAGATGAGAGACACGAGACCCAACAGTGCAGATGAGCTGAAGGCCGCTATCAAAGCAACCTGGGCTTCCATCACACCTGAGCAGTGCCACAGGCTGATTGCCTCCATGCCACGTGGCATTGATGCAGTAATTCATGCAAAAGGAGGCCCAACCATGTATTGAGTGCATAGAAATGAACATACTTTTCAGAAGCCTGACATTCTGTTTAAAATATCCCTTTTTTATTGATCTAATGAAGTATTCTAATTTATTGAGATAGTGAATCGGTGGGTTTTTGTTAAATGTGAGCCAAAATCATCACAATTAAAAGAACCAAAGACTTAAAGTACTTCAGTCTGTGTGCACTGAATTTATTTGATACACGAGTTTCACAATTTCTGTTGAATTACTGAAATAAATTAACTTTTCCACGACATTCTAATTTGAGATGCACCTGTATATTACAATAATTTTAATTTAATTTAATTTATTCAGTGTGCGTATGTTCTCTGTGCATTTATTTCCAGTAGCTGGAATGGAAGAACTCTTGTCATTCAGTAATCTAACAGTCGTCTCTGACTCTCATATTTTGAGCTGAACATCTTGTGGGAACCTGAAATGTCCTGCATCCCCACATTCACAAAGATGAATATGAGTGACCTTACTGGCAGATGGCAGTTAGGAGAACATCCCACCGATTCACTCTTCAACACGGTATTGTTTAAAATTCAGAGGCTTCTGATTGGCCGAGAGGAGTGAGGCGCGAGTATAAATGAAAGATCACGAGACGACATTTCACAGCGAAGACACTTCAGTCCAAACTGAGCTTGAACTTCAACACAGTCATGGCGACCTACATGGACGTGTCTTTCCAGAGCAGCATCAAGACTCAACATGTTCAACACGCAAGGTGAGAACTTCAGAAACTCATGGATGCGATAAAAACTAAAGCCTTATCTAGTATTTTACTGAGTTTTAATACTTGAAATGCACATGAACTAAAGTGACTGTGTTGTTGTTTTCAGATGTGTTCTTACATGTTTGGAAAGAAAGTGTGGCAACAGTTTGGAGAAGCTCAAATCTGCTCTTGGAGAATATCTTCAAAACGGCATCCACACCTCAGATCTTCTGGAGAGGGCCGTGTCTTTCATCACCCTGAAACGAGTTTTACTTTCACATGATGGCTACTCCAAATATTCCCGTGACATCCTGCGACTTTTCCCGGATCACACAGAGGATGTAGCAGCGTTGTGCTCTGAAGAATGAACATCACCTGAAAAACCCTTCACACAAACGACTCTTAGAAGAAGGACTGAACATAAACCTAGAGTTGAAAAACTCTCACTTTAATGCCTTAATGCAACTTTTATATCTTTATTTTTTATATTTCTTGCTCAAAAGAATATTTTTTTTAAATATTTTTGTTTTTGCAAATGTTCAGTTTTATGCATTATATGCATTATTATTGGCAGTTACACTGCAATATATTTTAATGTTTATTATTGTGAATGAATGTACTTTATGCTGCTTTTCATTTAAACTGCATGAAGAGATTTTAACCTATAACTCCTTTTAATGGAGTAAATGTTGTTCTGTGTAAGTATTGTGATTCAACAAAGATCTGATTATTCTGATGATAACAGTAAAATGATGATGATGATGATGATGACGATGATATCAAGCCATACAAATTGGACAATTCTGTCCAAAATAAAAAAGAGATTTACAACACTTTACATTTCCGTCTCTTATTTGATTCGTCCATTCTCTAATTACACATTTTAAGAAAAACAACACACTTCAATGCAGTCTGTGTCTACAGAGTTCACAATAGAGGTCAAGATAATCTTGACTCAAGATTGAGCTTTCAGTTACACCAAATATGTTCACCCCTTTTGCTCTGAATGAACTCATGAAATGTCACAGAAGATTCATTTCATGTTTTGCTCTAGAGATCGAGTCTGAGAGCTAATGGAGTTCAAATGTTACAGATGAATCATGCAAATAAAGAAAAGGTAGATTCATGAAGAAAGACAGTGGGTACATATTCTAATGTCTTCACAAAAGTTTGTGTTTGATTACAGATTTAAGAATCGTTAATACTAAATATATGTAACCATTAAATAGATTTTTTTGCATGTTATGTGTGTATATGATTTCAAAACCAAATTATTAATTTTATTTAACTTGAATCGCTCGAAACACGACACCTACAGTGTAAATGCAATGAAAATCAACCCAAACATGCATAAAACACACCTTTTACAAACCAAAGTGTAATCTAATAAATGCAAACTACAAATCATCAAATACCTTTAAACAAGAGATTTATGTATAATGTGTTTTTTTTATTTTAAATTAATTTGTAGGGCCCATTTTGTGTTTTATGGAAGGCTTATAATAACTACTTCTCTTCATTTTTATTATACAAATGTGATATTAAAAATGTCTATATTATAAAACTGATTTGGAGGAAAGAAAGAAAGAAATACACACCGGTTCATGGATTCACTGAGATCGGCCTTTAGTTTTTGTTAGTTTTGTTGTTTGATTTTGCAGTTTATATGAAAGGTCTGATTTCTTAAAATGTTTATTTCTAGGTGTACATATAGATGAATGCATTTCTAAAGCTTTAGAGTTGTGCAGTGGAATTCAGATGTCTTTGTCTCTATTGTCTCCGACTCCAGGCCTCCAGATGTGTGTGTGTTTGTGCTGGTCAGTGTGAGTAGATCTCATGTGAGGTTCCCACACTGACTCTCTTCTTCACATCAATGGAGCACAAAAGCATCCAGAGTCCTGAATGGAGCATTAGTGACGCTGAAGACTCTGTGTTCTTCCTGACGTCACCAACCATCTGGAGGGAAACGCCGCACTGGATGCAGGAGTCAGTAAGTTATCAGACACTTTCTGATCACAATTATTCTCATGCAGATATGCCATTTTTCTGCATTTTAAATTAATTATGGAATATGCAACCAGCACTTTTTTTTTTTTTTGTTGTTGCATCAAATAAGATTTTAGTTGCATTTGTGAGACAGGTTTGTGTTTAGATGACAAAAGTCTCTTAAGTTCCTGATGCAAAAGTTTAGTCATTGTAAAAGTTCATGATGCGTAAAGGAAAATAAATAGTGATAGTGCTGGATTCTGCTCACACCGCTGATGACATCATCAGTGACATCATCAAACCACCTTGTGAAGCTCGTGCATGTGTGTAAATATCCATAAGTGTGTCGACTCCCTTGTGTGTGTCAAATATTGAGGTTTGTCGGGGTTTAGGATGCTGATGACGCTAGAACTGTGACTCTGTTCTCCAGAGTTTCCCACACTGAGACACAAACACAACAATAGAAGTGTGTCTATTCACATGATAATGAGATGGACAAATACTAATAAAACCCCAGGGATTTAAACTCAAAGTAGTTTTGATCTACAAGCGTTTCCCACGTCATTCCCGTTCACTTCAAAATTACTTTTGTGCAAAACGTTTTTCAAGTTCATCAACACTTTTAATGTGTAAATTTAAAGAAAAATATACTGTTATACAAACTTTTGCACCCTTAAATCTTGGACTTTATAGAAACAAATTTCAGTCTCTCTTTCAAATTTTGCAGGATTTTTAATTTTAACTTTTATATATTCTTATATTATTATTTATTGTATTTCCCCCCAATTACAGCTATAAAAACAGCACAGATGATTCAGTCTTTGGGAATCAAGTTCCTCCTGTGAGAACGACACACTTCTATTGTGTGAGTGATTTAATGTGATGAAAACAGAAGTGTGTGAATCCGTGTGTCTCTGTGGCTCCAGCAGCCAGAATAAAGATCTGTTAGAAAGCAGCTGCGTGTTCATTGAGCGTCGAGCATGTGGCGGCCCACATCCCTCATTGTCTGTTCGAGCTCTTCCATTGGCTCCAAACTGTGAGAAACTCCAACAAGCTCAAGCCTCACACATTCATATGGAGATTTGGGAGTATAAATAGAGGAGCTGCAGCCAGTGCAAATCAGACTCGCTCTGCACAGAGAGATCTACAGCACAGAGATCCAGACATGACACCTCCAATCATCTCAAAGGAGCATCTCCCTCTCAACAACAAGGTACATTCACATGATCCTACTCACAGCAACATCACTGCAGCAGCTTTCACGCCTCTTCTCAATTTGAAGGCCGCTTTCCTCATGCTTTTCTGTCTTGATTTGCAGCTGAGAAAGCCAATAGTGGAGAAGATGAAGGTCTCAACAGCAGCATCGAGCAGCTCAAGCGTCTTCTGGCTCCAGAGTTCCTCAAGCAGCAGCAGCAGCCTGACTCCAAGCTGGAGAAAGCAGATATCCTGGAGATGATGACAAGCTCAACTTCCAGTTCACATGCTGTCAATCCTGTCCAAAGATGAGATGAGACTGCTGAGGCACTTCCAGAAGCTGCAGACATCATGTGATCAGAACAGGAGGGAAAGTGTCCTGCCTCGGCTGAGCCGCCCAGACCAGAACACCTTCAGCAAAGAGATGAAGGTCAACAAGAGCGCCATCTGGAGGCCTTGAGCCTTACAGCAACCAGCAGCACACACTGAACATCTACACTAGACTCAGTGGAATCGTTTAAGCTTCTCTTTTTGAGAAAAAGTGTTTCATGAGTTCCAGTTTGGAAGAGATATTTGTGCTCTGATGATTCAATCTTCTATGAAGACTTCATGTCAAGAGTTCCTGATGGGATCATATACTGACGTCTATATTAGACAACACTGACTTTTACATCTGATGAGATGTGAAGAAAAACATCCCTTTATTATTTTAAAGGACATTTATAATCTGATAGCATACTGAAGCTTCGTTCTACAAGCTGATAAAGAGTCAACTTACACAGTACATGTTTTATGAAATGTTATAATTTCTTGATATTAATGTGATGACAAGAATCTTGCTGCATTATGTGCGGTTTATATGAAGTGGCTCAAATTGGGATGATCTTCATAGAGAGACTTTATGATTTAGTTTTTATCTCTTTCTCTGATGGGAATATATACTGACGTCTATATTAGACAACATTGACTTTAACATTGACACTTTCTTTACTTTTATCATTGTCCTGTTTCAGGACTATATTGAAACTAAATCAAATTTATTTAACAACATTCTCTGAATGTCTTGGATTTTTATATATTAACTTTGAGATTTGACCACATACAGTATATTTGAAATGGTGTTTTTCCTGTTTTGGGGAAACTCTTTAATATATTGTTAAATACTCATGTTAGATTTTCTGTGAATGAATCTGTGATTTATTTATTACATTTCTTAATATTTTAAATCTGAATTTGCTTTTTATAAAAGCATATTTTACTATTTTTCTTTTACCTCAGTTTCACAGAAAGTTTCTGTGATTGTTAAACCTCTGTCATGTTTGATATTATACTTTTGATATTTTACAGTCACCATGTGACTATTCAGAAAACGGTGATCTTTAATGATCTTTCTTCTCAAACTGAGAAATGTTTGTTTAATCATAAACGCTGCTTCAGTTCTATGTTGTTGTCTCTTTTAAAAAGACTGTTTTATGATGTATAAACTCTGCTCTATTAAGAGCATAAATGTATCTCCAAGCACATGTTGTGATATATTATCACTCAATGATGTCATTTCCTCAATGACAAAACAAATATTCATGACAATAAATCAGTTGACCTTATTTCTGTCTCTGCATTTTGTTTTTCTTATGTATATATGCAGACAAAACAGACTTAAATATGAAACAAACACAAAAACAATGATTATTATAAAAAGTTAATTCTTTTAACACATCAAGTCTTGTTTGTAATTCTTACAATAATTACTGGAATACTTGATTCTGTTTGCTCAATAGCGCCATCCAGCGGTCTGATATTTCCTAAACCTGCATTCATTCAAATGCTCCCTACGCAGTGTTCACTGCTCCCTACTAAGCAAGGGTTATATAAAGTTCACTTTACTTGAAAAAAAGTTTATTTATTTATGTATTTATTTTTTATGACACAATACAACATCATCAAATGCAGACCAAACTTCAGTTTGAAGTATTAATACTCCATAATATGCTTGTCTAAATAAACTTTCATTTATATTCATGTGGATATAATATAATAAATCTATGTGTATTTCTATGAAATATTTATTATCATAAATATTAATTCATATATTTTGTCATATTTGGATGCCATAAATTGATTTAAATGTCTGTTACGATGTTTAATATGAAAATGAATGTGATTTAGTTATTTTGGATGTGTCTTCTTACCGTATGTAACCAATAATCATGATATTTTCATTATAACTGTTGGATCTAGTGAAAATGACCTCAGGGATTTCACTAATATTATTGGAATATTGTTTTGAATCAACATTTCCTGTAAATGTATTTATATATCTGGTGTGTTTGCTCTGTGTTGGGGTTTATTTTGTCCACAAATGATATAAATGTATGTTCATACATCTGATTTAAAATAGATATCTCATGAAGATTAGATCACCGTTCTCATCAAATTTACTGGTGTTGTTAATATTAATGCTTGATTTGAAAAAAACTCTTCTAATTCTTGTGAAAATTCATGTTTATTATAACAAGTATTGAGCAGCAGAGGCGTGAGAAAGCTTGTAGGGAATCTGTCCTGCATTAAGACTCATTATCATGTGAATAGACACACTTCTATTGTTGTGTTTGTGTCTCAGTGTGGGAAACTCTGGAGAACAGAGTCACAGTTCTAGCGTCATCAGCATCCTAAACCCCGACAAACCTCAATATTTGACACACACAAGGGAGTCGACACACTTATGGATATTTACACACATGCACGAGCTTCACAAGGTGGTTTGATGATGTCACTGATGATGTCATCAGCGGTGTGAGCAGAATCCAGCACTATCACTATCTATTTTCCTTTACGCATCATGAACTTTTACAATGACTAAACTTTTGCATCAGGAACTTAAGAGACTTTTGTCATCTAAACACAAACCTGTCTCACAAATGCAACTAAAATCTTATTTGATGCACACAAAAAAAAAAAAAGTGCTGGTTTGCATATTCCATAATTCATTTAAAATGCAGAAAAATGGCATATTTGTATGAGAATAATTGTGATCAGAAAGTGTCTGATAACTTACTGACTCCTGCATCCAGTGCGGCGTTTCCCTCCAGATGGTTGGTGACGTCAGGAAGAACACAGAGTCTTCAGCGTCACTAATGCTCCATTCAGGACTCTGGATGCTTTTGTGCTCCATTGATGTGAAGAAGAGAGTCAGTGTGGGAACCTCACATGAGATCTACTCACACTGACCAGCACAAACACACACACATCTGCTTCATCTGGACTCCATCATGAGTGTGACGTCACTGCAGCATTGAGAAGGATGAAGATCATATAAATTATAATATGATTTATGAATTAGAAAATGTTAAGTCCTATATCTAGAGATGTTTGCACCAACTTCAGTGAGAAGACATGCGGTTTTCTTTAAAGAACTTAATTTTGCACACAACTGCATCAGTAAATCCAGTTGTAGTAATAATGCTGTAGTAGCGTGCTCAATTAAAACAAGAAAACTGCTTAAATAATTACAACAATACACCCTTCCACCTGCTCCCCTGAGACACGGGCTTTGAGCTCCTGATAGAGGATCATTGAGCATGTGGCGGCCCACATCCCTCATTGTCTGTTCGAGCTCTTCCATTGGCTCCAAACTGTGAGAAACTCCAACAAGCTCAAGCCTCACACATTCATATGGAGATTTGGGAGTATAAATAGAGGAGCTGCAGCCAGTGCAAATCAGACTCGCTCTGCACAGAGAGATCTACAGCACAGAGATCCAGACATGACACCTCCAATCATCTCAAAGGAGCATCTCCCTCTCAACAACAAGGTACATTCACATGATCCTACTCACAGCAACATCACTGCAGCAGCTTTCACGCCTCTTCTCAATTTGAAGGCCGCTTTCCTCATGCTTTTCTGTCTTGATTTGCAGCTGAGAAAGCCAATAGTGGAGAAGATGAAGGTCTCAACAGCAGCATCGAGCAGCTCAAGCGTCTTCTGGCTCCAGAGTTCCTCAAGCAGCAGCAGCAGCCTGACTCCAAGCTGGAGAAAGCAGATATCCTGGAGATGATGACAAGCTCAACTTCCAGTTCACATACTGTCAATCCTGTCCAAAGATGAGGTGAGACTGCTGAGGCACTTCCAGAAGCTGCAGACATCATGTGATCAGAACAGGAGGGAAAGTGTCCTGCCTCGGCTGAGCCGCCCAGACCAGAACACCTTCAGCAAAGAGATGAAGGTCAACAAGAGCGCCATCTGGAGGCCTTGAGCCTTACAGCAACCAGCAGCACACACTGAACATCTACACTAGACTCAGTGGAATCGTTTAAGCTTCTCTTTTTGAGAAAAAGTGTTTCATGAGTTCCAGTTTGGAAGAGATATTTGTGCTCTGATGATTCAATCTTCTATGAAGACTTTTCTTTTCTCTTCTTGAGAACATTAACTATTTTAAATAACTATTTTAGTTTGAAAAAATAACTTGTATTGCAAAATACCATGATGCCACTATACTAATTAGTATAAAAGTGCATTAATCTGCATTTTTCATATCCTTTGGATATCATTTTCACCTTCGAGGTGATGCATTATGTGACTATAAAGTCAAATCAGCTTTATTTTGGTTTCATGTTGAAACTTTCTGTGAAACAGTATTCATTTTTGCTCATATTTGCTCATATTTGTTGTTTTGAACTGTATCAGTATGTTACTTTCCTCTATGAGGAGTTTTAATAAATTCTAAAAAGAATGTGTAATCCCTCCATGAGGGTTAATGTAAAACTCTCTAATGCATTGTTTAAGTATAGACCTTCATCTATACATGCACACTCTATATACTGATGTATATGTAAACTGTATTTACATTATTGTAAATCTGCTGCTCAGCTGATATAATGTTATGTTCATATCTTTACTATGACATTTGTGACATCAGAGCTTCAGTTTAATGAAGCAGCTTGAAATGCTTTCAACAGTGAAAGTCATGTGTATGAGAAATATTTTCCATATGGAAAGAAAAATAAACTCAACTCAACTCAGATATGTGGTTTCATGTCTTTCCTAAGATGTCTCAAAGTGACTGAAGTCACACTTAATGTCTGAATGACATATTGTCTGTATCTAACATTCATACTGTAAGTGTTCAAATACTTGTAGGAGCTACTAATACTTGATAAATACTGAAACAAACTTTACTTAAAGTGCATATGAATGTGATGTCCAGTAGACTAACATCTATTGTTGTTTAATTCAGTTGAGAGAATGAGTGAGTGAGAAACAAACCCCCAGAGAGACAATAGATCTCAACTAAGAGACCAGGGGTCAGAGGTCGAGGGAGGGACCTCCATCATTCCATCATTGTGCTCTTTTCCTCCAACTTTCACTCACACGCACCGAATACTGATATTTTGGCATTATTAAACAGATTGACAAAAGAGCTTTGTTATTTATCAACACAAATACTAGAGAAACATATATATTCATACAAGCAAAATAAAACGTTAAAATGTATTGGCGCCAGTTGTGCCTGAACATGTAAAGTCCCCCCCCAAAAAAAAGGTTTAATTCGAAAGCTTTGTAAGTAATTCCTACAAATTCCTGTAGCTTTGTAATTCGAAAGCAAAAGCAACAATTCCATAATGTTTCCAAAAATCCCTTAACATTCACATAACCAAGAAAAAACATTCAGAGAACATTCAGAAATAACGCTTATAACTTAATCATAATGTTAGTAAAACGTTCTTAGAACATATTGTAATCTATAAATACATATTTTTTTCTAACATAAAAATATATTTAAAATATTACATAATGTTATAGGTTGGCAGTTAGTGCAAAAAGTTAAAGCTTGATATTGTCATTTCAGTTATAAAGCACAACTGAGGTCAAAGAAAATCCATTAAAAAAGTTCACCATAATGAATATCTATAAACTTTAAACTTTTTTTTTTTTAGCATTGCACACTAAACAGAGTTAAATTTACCACAAAATGTGACAAAGCTCCTCAGGAATGTTCTCTGAACTTCGGAATGTTCTGGTAAGGTTTAAGAGACAATGGTAAGGAGACATTAATAGAATGATCTTTAATAGTGTTCTCAAGATGTTAGCACAAAAACATTTTTGATACATTTCTTTCTAAAAATGTCTTTAAATGTCACTACTTGTTTCGGAATGTTCAGAGAAAATTCAAAGTAACAATCCCATGATGTTTGCAAAATGGAATGTTCCCTTAATGTTCACATAACCAAGAACAAACGTTTTTAAAACATTTAACAAACTTTGAAAATTCTGAAATAACATTTTTACTTAATTAGAATGTTAGTAAAACAATATTTTTGTTAGCTGGGATTCTGTTAATTATATCAGTGGTAAATCACTCAAACACACAAAGTTAAAAACAGTTTTTAACTTCCTTTAAAGTTTTTAAGTGTCAGCTGAAGATCCACAGCAGTGTTTAATGTCTCTGTACATGCACACACACACACACACACATTCACGTCGCATACACACGTCAACCTGCAGTCAATGGGGGTTTATCTGGTCATTAGATGACAAGCATTCAACAGTCTCCCGGGGGAATTTTTATTATAGGATCAAGCGGTCATTAGCATCTGAATAGGCACATGTCTATTGTTCAGTGTGGGAAAGCTCTGGTACCCAGAATCACAGCTCAGTGTCATTAGCATCCCAAAACCCTTAATAAAACTCAATATTTTGGGACTCTGAAACAAGAAAAAACAAACTTGTTGTTGACCATATCAAAGGTTTAAAAACCCTGAAAAATTAAAAATCTAAATGGACCAGTCATTCTGAAGCTATAAGCACACCTAAAGTCCCCTTTGCATTAATAGAACAATATATTTAAAATGTCTATCAGTTTAAGAATAATTTAATTTTCTGTGACAGCACATCTGGAAATATTTTTTTGTTCAGTCAAAAAAATGTATAGACAGAAATATATACAAATACACTGCAAAAAAAAATTATTTTCTTACTTATATTTTTTGTCTCGTTTCTAGTCTAAATATCTAAAAATTCTTAAATCAAGAAGCATTTTCTAGACAAGTAAAAATTATTGTCTTGTTTTCAGAGAAAATAAGTCCAAATTAAGTGAGTTTTTGCTTAAAACAATGGGAGCTCCATTTTGCAAAACAAACTTATATACACATATTAGAAAACATATGACATTTGCACAGAAATTTCACAGTCAGATCACTTAATGCCATTTACATCACATTCCCTCCCAAAACTGAACATCCAAAGGGCTTTTAAAACCTTTCTACAGGTTCCAGTAATGGAGAGTAATAATAATTAAAGGTATTTTCACTAGTTTATGATGCTGGGATCTTTATAACCCACAGCACATCACTATTCAACATGGCAACAGGCAATCAGTAATGTGAAAGATTGCTTATTTTAACTCTTCGTCTCATTAAAAACTACCATTATGAGCAGCCTGATAGATAATCAATGCTTTTGATCACTGAATCATTCATACATACTGAAAATACTTTGATAATTTAAATGAATAGACAAAAGTACAGATTTTTTTTTTTTTTTTTTGATTGTTTTATTTCGCCACAGACTGATTGAAATACATTCAATGGCCTTTTCAATTCATAATATAAAAGGAATTCCTTCACAGAAGGAAACTTGATTTCACTTACACGGTGAAAAGGTTTTCACAATGGTTAAAGACAGTACAGGCCCTTATAAAAGGCAGTTCAGCAACACAGTACATGGTACAAATAGAAAGATGAGGTATAACCTCTTGAATCACAATTCAGATCTGATACAATCTGCAAATTATTTCCTTAGAAACACAAGTACAAGCCCAGTTGGGTTTCAAATAAATCTCAATACGACTGAAAACAATCATCAAGGTTATATCCAAATATTGGACGCTGGCCAAATCTTGGCCACAAACATGAGCAACATGTTCAGATTAGAGAAGAATCTTTCACATTTGAAAGACATTTTGAAAACTTATTATAAGCCCAAATTAAGATACATACAATATGTTGTAAGAAAAATTAAAAATAAGCACAAGAGCTTTACAGGTATATGCATATTTATGACCAATGTGGTCCTTGAGTTGAGCTCCAGATCTACCAAGGCCTCCAGATGCCGCTCTTGTTGACCTTCATCTCTTTGCTGAAGGTGTTCTGGTCTGGGCGGCTCAGCCGAGGCAGGACACTTTCCCTCCTGTTCTGATCACATGATGTCTGCGGCTTCTGGAAGTGCCTCAGCAGTCTCATCTCATCTTTGGACAGGATTGACAGCATGTGAACTGGAAGTTGAGCTTGTCATCATCTCCAGGATATCTGCTTTCTCCAGCTTGGAGTCAGGCTGCTGCTGCTGCTTGAGGAACCCTGGAGCCAGAAGATGCTTGAGCTGCTCGATGCTGCTGTTGAGACCTTCATCTTCTCCACTATTGGCTTTCTCAGCTGCAAATCAAGACAGAAAAGCATGAGGAAAGCGGCCTTCAAATTGAGAAGAGGCGTGAAAGCTGCTGCAGTGATGTTGCTGTGAGTAGGATCATGTGAATGTACCTTGTTGTTGAGAGGGAGATGCTCCTTTGAGATGATTGGAGGTGTCATGTCTGGATCTCTGTGCTGTAGATCTCTCTGTGCAGAGCGAGTCTGATTTGCACTGGCTGCAGCTCCTCTATTTATACTCCCAAATCTCCATATGAATGTGTGAGGCTTGAGCTTGTTGGAGTTTCTCACAGTTTGGAGCCAATGGAAGAGCTCGAACAGACAATGAGGGATGTGGGCCGCCACATGCTCAATGATCCTCTGTCAGGAGCTCAAAGCCCGTGTCTCAGGGGAGAATCTGGGAAAGTGCTGACCTGTAGAGAGCTCATGTTCACATCAGTGTCACTGAAGCACATGCTCATCATCACTGTGCACATGTGTAAAGGAGTTTTTGCAGAGCATCCATCATAATAAATAATAATAATAATGCATTTTATTTAACGGTGCCCATAAGACCTAAGTTCACCTTACAAGTAATCAAAACAGTAATATAAAAAGGAATTAAAAAAATTAAAGTCTGCTATCCAGAATGACACCCAGACTCTTAACCTGCATGGAAGGACAAATTGCACTATGATCAATATTCACAGAAAAACAATCAGATTTATTTAGAGTAGATCTTGTGTCTACAAGTAGGACCTCGTGTTAGCTGAAAGTCAGTCTTTAATTTAAGCTAAACAGCTGGACAATGATGGAAAAGAGCCAGAGGGTTTGGAAGACAGTTAGAGCAGGGTGTCATCAGCGCAGCAGTGAAAATGAATACCATATTTCCTGAAAATGTGGCAAAGAGGGGGTAAGTAGATAATGAATAGAAGTGGGCCCAAAACAGAACCCTGAGGAACACCAGTAACTGTACATGGTCTTGATTGGAAGTTTTTAAGGTGGACGACCATAGAGATATGATATGAACCAGGACAGATATATATATATACACTGTATATATATATATATATATATATATATATATACAGTTGCAAGAAAAAGTATGTGAACCACTTGCATAATCTGTGAAAATGTGCAAAATTTCATACAAAATGCATTTCATACAAACCCCCCGTCTATTAATGCATCGTGTTTTCTTCTGGAGCATCAGTGAATGTTTGAACCTTTTTTAACAGTTGTGTTTGAGTCCCTCAGTTGTCCTCAGTGTGAAAAGACGGATCTCAAAATCATTCAGTCACTGCTGTAAAGGGTTCAAATATGCAAAAATTGCTGGAAAACTGAAGAATCTGGAGGATTTTTCTGAAGAACAGAGCTCAGTTTAACTGCTCAGGACAAACAAGAGACTCATGAACAACATCACACAACAAACAAACAGTCGTAGATCATCCAGCTAACTACACAGTATTAAGAATCAATACTTATGAATGGGGTTATTTTAATAAATTCAGCTATTTTTTTGTCTTGTGGATTATATGTAAACATCTTTTATGTAAAATATCTTACTCAGGAGAGTACTAAATAAAAAATAACATGCATTTTATATTATCTCCCTTATTTTGTTAAAATTATTAACATTTTCACAGATTCTGCAAGTGGTTCACATACTTTTTCTTGCAAATGTATATATAAAATGTGTAATGTGTGTGTGTGTGTGTGTGTGTGTGTGTATTTATTTATAGTCACCTTGTTCTAGTTGGCCATATGTGTTTTGCACTTACACTGACAATAAACAGTGCTCTAAAAATTTAAATACAGCAGTTTAAGAAAATGTGTTTTTAGTTGAATGCATTTCTAAAGCTTTAGAGTTGTGCAGTGGAATTCAGATGTCTTTGTCTCTATTGTCTCCGACTCCAGGCCTCCAGATGTGTGTGTGTTTGTGCTGGTCAGTGTGAGTAGATCTCATGTGAGGTTCCCACACTGACTCTCTTCTTCACATCAATGGAGCACAAAAGCATCCAGAGTCCTGAATGGAGCATTAGTGACGCTGAAGACTCTGTGTTCTTCCTGACGTCACCAACCATCTGGAGGGAAACGCCGCACTGGATGCAGGAGTCAGTAAGTTATCAGACACTTTCTGATCACAATTATTCTCATGCAGATATGCCATTTTTCTGCATTTTAAATGAATTATGGAATATGCAAACCAGCACTTTTTTTTTGTTGTTGCATCAAATAAGATTTTAGTTGCATTTGTGAGACAGGTTTGTGTTTAGATGACAAAAGTCTCTTAAGTTCCTGATGCAAAAGTTTAGTCACTGTAAAAGTTCATGATGCGTAAAGGAAAATAGATAGTGATAGTGCTGGATTCTGCTCACACCGCTGATGACATCATCAGTGACATCATCAAACCACCTTGTGAAGCTCGTGCATGTGTGTAAATATCCATAAGTGTGTCGACTCCCTTGTGTGTGTCAAATATTGAGGTTTGTCGGGGTTTAGGATGCTGATGACGCTAGAACTGTGACTCTGTTCTCCAGAGTTTCCCACACTGAGACACAAACACAACAATAGAAGTGTGTCTATTCACATGATAATGAGTCTTAATGCAGGACAGATTCCCTACAAGCTTTCTCACGCCTCTGCTGCTCAATACTTGTTATAATAAGCATATTTTTATATGAATCTGAAGACTAACTTCTTAAAATAAAGCATTTGATTTGGTTCGTTTCATTTCAAAACCTATATTATCAGTATCTGAAATTGAAATAGTATAACGTTATACTCCAATCTATTCATGTTCACCTCTGACCTCTGGTCTCTTAGTTGAGTTCTGTTGTCTCTGAGTTCTGTTGTCTCTGAGGGTCTTTGAGTGAGTTCTGTTTCTCACGCTTTCTTCATTCACTCAATTCAGTTACACTACAATAGACGTGTGTCCTACTGAAACCCACAGCAGACACACGTCTCCAAACGTTCACTGTCTTAAACTGATCAAACTGGCTGTTAGTTGGTTCCCTAACACAGGCAACATGAATCAATTACAGGTAGGAATCTGATACACTTGCAACGTGACTTAAATAGCCGGTTGACTTAAATTTCTGTCCTTTTATATTTTGAAGTTAAAAAAAAAATCAATATTTACTAATAATGAATATAAGTGAAATTAAAACATCAGGTTGTTTTCAGTTTCCTTTCATAAAATGATTTATTATTATTATTAAAATTTGAGCACTAAGAAAAACAAAAATTTGTCACTTCAAGTAGAATTAAATTTTCAAACGTTCAAGACTTCACTGACCTAATCTCCCAGAGGGATCTAATTTAAAATAAAAATAATTACAGCATCTATCCTGATGAAACTTTTGTAAATTTTAAGCTATTTTGATGAGAATATCCACAAAAAATCTGTGCAAGAGAGCATAATCTGAAAATGTAATTAAAACTAAAATTTTCAGTTCTCGCTGTACATATACAATTATTCTCTCTCTCTCTCTCTCTCTCCATATATATATATAATTTATATATAGATATAGATATACTCCTTTCTAATCAGGATCATATTTAAATATTATATTATTCTTCATTATAATTCCACTCTAAAGAAGACAACTGAATTCCATGACAGAACAGAATTCCACAGCAGAAAGTACATTTGACTTTTTTATTATTATTATTATTTTGTGATGTCATCATGAATGCAAATAAATAGGTGATAACATATCACAGCATTTGCATGAAGAGATCTCCAAAACACATTGAACGCATATTGGAACTCACATCAAATATCAACAAACTTTACAAAAGTCATGTGACAAATGATTTACCACAAATCATTATTAACATTCCTCCACATGAGGGGTCATATTAAAGCATGACAGAAACTGTTAGTGCTTAAATGTCAAGATACTTAACAGTTAAGACATTCCACTAAAGGAAAATATATCATCCGCAGGAAAAAAACACTGAACCAACTTTATATGTGATTCTATGATGTCCTATGAGGATTGTTTATCATACTGGTAAAATATTCAAAAACAGTTCCCAATATGAGATATTTGTACTTCACATAAAGCAAAGATTTACCATCTCGTGGTGAAAATGTAATTTGCCTTCATAGAAGGTATATATGAATGTATTCAACAATACACAATAAAATAAAATCAGATCCAGTAATATTGTTAATAACATCTAACATAGATGTGTATGATAAAGTCTGTCTCAGATTAACAGTCCTTTGCATATCAGAAAGAACCAAAATGTGGTCCACATCCTTGGTGTCTAATATAGACTTGGCTTCCTCCAGAGGGCGCTACAGGATAAATCAACGCCTTTGTTGATGCAGCTGATGGATGGAGGAACCCCAGGATATCTGCTTTCTCCAGCTTGGAGTCAGGCTGCTGCTGCTTGAGGAACTCTGGAGCCAGAAGACGCTTGAGCTGCTCGATGCTGCTGTTGAGACCTTCATCTTCTCCACTATTGGCTTTCTCAGCTGCAAATCAAGACAGAAAAGCATGAGGAAAGCGGCCTTCAAATTGAGAAGAGGCGTGAAAGCTGCTGCAGTGATGTTGCTGTGAGTAGGATCATGTGAATGTACCTTGTTGTTGAGAGGGAGATGCTCCTTTGAGATGATTGGAGGTGTCATGTCTGGATCTCTGTGCTGTAGATCTCTCTGTGCAGAGCGAGTCTGATTTGCACTGGCTGCAGCTCCTCTATTTATACTCCCAAATCTCCATATGAATGTGTGAGGCTTGAGCTTGTTGGAGTTTCTCACAGTTTGGAGCCAATGGAAGAGCTCGAACAGACAATGAGGGATGTGGGCCGCCACATGCTCAATGATCCTCTATCAGGAGCTCAAAGCCCGTGTCTCAGGGGAGCAGGTGGAAGGGTGTATTGTTGTAATTATTTAAGCAGTTTTCTTGTTTTAATTGAGCACGCTACTACAGCATTATTACTACAACTGGATTTACTGATGCAGTTGTGTGCAAAATTAAGTTCTTTAAAGAAAACTGCATGTCTTCTCACTGAAGTTGGTGCAAACATCTCTAGATATAGGACTTAACATTTTCTAATTCATAAATCATATTATAATTTATATGATCTTCATCCTTCTCAATGCTGCAGTGACGTCACACTCATGATGGAGTCCAGATGAAGCAGATGTGTGTGTGTTTGTGCTGGTCAGTGTGAGTAGATCTCATGTGAGGTTCCCACACTGACTCTCTTCTTCACATCAATGGAGCACAAAAGCATCCAGAGTCCTGAATGGAGCATTAGTGACGCTGAAGACTCTGTGTTCTTCCTGACGTCACCAACCATCTGGAGGGAAACGCCGCACTGGATGCAAAAAAATCATATAAAGGTAATGCCACTGCAGGTAAAATATTGGCAATACAAGAGAACTGGAGATGTTTTGATATGGTATTGAAAATATTATGAACAATTTTCATAAAATTGCAATAGCTGATCATATGATTGCATTGCATTTATATGGCTTAATGGCTTAACTGATGTAAATCAGAAATAAAAAGCTATATATAGCTGTTTCCAACCTTATATTTTAGAAGCTATTTTCCAAATAAAACCTGAAAGGCTTCTGCATGTGTACATCAAATCATTCAGCAGCTCATTACGTTTATAAAAATGCATCGAGAGCAGCAGCTACTGGGGTTTTCCCACACTCTGAACAATAGAAGTGTGTCCTCTTTATCAGTGTTTCATCCATTCACACACCTGTCCATCATGTCCTCAGGGCGTTTCACTCTGCTGATCATTTGTTAGCTGACCTTTTCAACCATGAAACAGTTTGACTTGCCACAAACTCACCTAAAACGTTTATATCAGCTATATGTGAGTGTATTGTGTGTGTGTGTGTTGGATGGATGAATAATATGAAACATTACATTTTATAATGTCTAGGTATACACTAGAAACCAGATTAACAATTAAAATAATTATATAGTTATATAGTTAATTATATAATTATATAATTATATAATTATATAGTTATTTAGTATTTGCATATATTGAATTCAGTGACTTTTTTCCTACATCCCATGACATTTTGGAGTTTGGGCAGAAACATTTTGACAGAAACATTCCCAAAGTAAATGCTATAGCGATTAGAGAATATAGGGGAAGAAACTGTGGAGACGTCACGTGAGTGGGGATTTGGGAGGAGAAATGTAGAAAATCGGAAATGCCGGCAAATTTTAAAATGTAGTAGGCCTTTTTATGAAAATGTGGATATTAATTCAATGTAGCCTAACATAATTTAGACAAATGTATGCCTTAAATACTATTAAAAGCTAATTTGTTATTTGTCACCTACCTACCCACATTCTAAAAAATAACTGTAAAAATACGAAACAAATTTACACAGTAAAATACCGTTTTCCAAACAGTAATATACTGTAAAAACAATGCATTCTAGGTAATATTTGTCATTTTAAGAAAAGAGGCCTATAGGCTACTTTCTCAAAAACGACAAATAATATTACCTAGAATGCATTGTTTTTACAGTATATTACTGTTTCAGTGGAAAACTGTATTTTAATGTAAATTTTTCGTATTTTTTAGTGATTTTTTTCTAGAGTAATTTATCTATTGATTACATGTACCCTATATAGGCTACATGTAATCAATAGGTAAATTAGTGGTTTGGTCAAACTTTGACAGTTATCATTACAGGTAACACAGACACACGAATACCGTAAAATTTGCAGACACCTGGACATTTGGATTCTGCAAAGAAAAAAATAGAAAATGTATGGAGTTTGTTTTAGAAGCTTGTTTATGACAAGATTTTCTTAACTGCCCCCATTCAAATAAACATTTGTCAGGTTCAGTACTGGATAAAGGAGTATAAAAATCACAGGATGACACTGATGCAATCAAAATCATTTATTTTATAGAAACATATTATGAGATCTTTACACAGTTGATTAAAAAAAATCATCACAAAAGTAATCGAATGATACACTGTATCTTTAAAAATGAAATAAAGTTCTTTTTTGCATACATGTCCTCCAAAAGAGAGCATGGTCAAATGGTTCTAAAAAACATTCAGTACATTCCTCTTCAAGAGACAAATACATTATATCTAAATGCACAAAATGCATGGTTCCCACAAGCTAATGTGCATCACAATCAATGCACAACTTGAGATGATATTCTTGCCTTTACAAAGTCCGCAATGACTTTATCAAAGTCCTTTAGGCGGGGAAAAAGTCCAGAGAGAACAAGCAAACAAGTGCTATTTTCTTCCGAGGTAGATGTTATGTGCTAACACATAAGATCAGATCAAGTGCTTGACTTGTTGACCCTTTTCATTTGCAGGTCAGTCTGTGATGGACGTTCACTTCAGAACAATGGCGTCAAGTCCTGTTCTGGAGAGGGAGAAAGACGCAGAAGTTCGCGAGAACACCTGGAGTAGCCGCTGGGGAAGATTAAGGCCTTTTTCGAGCTGAAGAAGGACACAGTCTTCTCCAGAATGTCGGATGCAGGAATACCATGATGGAGGTGGTCTTCGAAGGAAGATTTCAGTTTCTCTACTTTGCTGAAACATTTTCTCTCCAAGCTGTACAGTTTGCACCTGCAATCCGAAAGAGAGCATCTTTAGTGTCATTGTGAGTGAGATCAAATGAATAGAGCAGTAAAATATCAAGTATTTCTGTTCCTTTCTTACCTGGCATAGTGAGCGTTGTCTTGAGGGCTGATGTCCATGTAGGCAGGCATGTTTGATGCTGATGTTGAGTTGATTAAGTGTCTGAAGCTCTTTCCTCTGAGATCGCTTCTTCAGTTGCAAAACCAAATGCCACACAAGAGCCTCGATCTAGCCTACTTTTATACCAAAGAATATCCGCAGCCAGCCAATCAGAGAGCAGAGGAAAATGGAACAATAGGCTTGTCATAATTTGCATTGGTCCGTGGGCTTTTAATTGAGCTCTTTAGTGGACAGGTGGGATTTTTCTTCTCTAGTGCCATCTGGAGCGTCAGCCGTGGGAGAATAATCGAGGGCATGAAGACTCGGGATTTTGATGTTCTCACACTCAGATTAAGCAATGGAAAATATTTACTGTATGTGTATGATTCAGTCACAAACTAAATTTATAGTTGCATGGGTGTAAAATGTTTTGACAAAAATAAGTTTTAATCCATGTTGATATAATAATTATAACTTTTTTTTTTTAAGTTATAGCTTTTAAAGGCATTTCACACAAAAAGGGAAAAATATTTGTAAAATATATGTGAAATACATCACTAAAACACATTCATAGACAAATATGTAGCAAATTATGTATGCTGTATAAATCACAGACATGCAATGCATTTAAATAAATGTTATGCATAACATATTTTGACAAATTATTCTATAAATCAATATTCACTTGCACTTAAGAAAAACACATAAAAAATGATTGATAGACTTTTAGATTAAACTATTTAGAAATAGTGCTTTTGAAGGTAGCATCTCCAGATACTTTACACAAAAAACATTAAAATGCTTGTTTCCACCACAGAATAATAAAAATATATATATAATTGCGACTTTTTATCTCACAATTCTGACTTTTTTAACCTTACGTTTGCTTGATATAAACTTGCAATTGCGAGAAAATTTTTTTTTTATTTTTTATTTTTTATTCAGTAGCGGAAACAAGTTTCAATAGAAATGCTCGCATAACATTTAGTAAGTAAATATGCAATCAAAACAAAATGTAATAGTGTCCATTAGGCTTCCCTCCAGAAGCCTAGTTAGTCGAGCCCTGTGGGAACAGACACACTTCTATTGTGTGAGCGATTTAATGTGATGAATACAGAAGTGTGGGAAGCCGTGTGTCTCTGTGGCTCCCACCAGCTCCAGGAGCGTTGGGGCGTGTGATCGGGGTCCACATTATGCCATGAGCCAGCTGTGTGTGTGTGTAAAACACAAGCCTGAGAACAGGTACAACCGCAGAATTCACAGAACACCTGCTTCACTACAATATCCTGTTACATTGACCTAAAATACTGTATTATTGCAGCATTTCGACTGATTCTAAACTGCAGCAGCATGTGCTGATTTTATTTACTGATTACAAATAAATTATTTTTTAAAAATTCAGTGTACATTGCACATTTTTATGGTCGATAACACTGTGTTATTGTTGTTCTAACATTAGAGAAAATGAAATCTCGGCACGTGTTTGGTTATGATGGGTGTGTGTTCGTAAAGTGACATTAATGTGAACACAGGGTCAGGACTTTCCCAGATTCTCCCGAGACACGGGCTTTGAGCTCCTGATAGAGGATCACTGAGCATGTGGCGGCCCACATCCCTCATTGTCTGTTCGAGCTCTTCCATTGGCTCCAAACTGTGAGAAACTCCAACAAGCTCAAGCCTCACACATTCATATGGAGATTTGGGAGTATAAATAGAGGAGCTGCAGCCAGCGCAAATCAGACTCGCTCTGCACAGAGAGATCTACAGCACAGAGATCCAGACATGACACCTCCAATCATCTCAAAGGAGCATCTCCCTCTCAACAACAAGGTACATTCACATGATCCTACTCACAGCAACATCACTGCAGCAGCTTTCACGCCTCTTGTCAATTTGAAGGCCGCTTTCCTCATGCTTTTCTGTCTTGATTCGCAGCTGAGAAAGCCAATAGTGGAGAAGATGAAGGTCTCAGCAGCAGCATCAGCAGCTCAAGCGTCTTCGTCAGCAGCCTGACTCCAAGCTGGAGAAAGCAGATATCCTGGAGATGATGACAAGCTCAACTTCCAGTTCACATACTGTCAATCCTGTCCAAAGATGAGATGAGACTGCTGAGGCACTTCCAGAAGCCGCAGACATCATGTGATCAGAACAGGAGGGAAAGTGTCCTGCCTCGGCTGAGCCGCCCAGACCAGAACACCTTCAGCAAAGAGATGAAGGTCAACAAGAGCGCCATCTGGAGGCCTTGAGCCTTACAGCAACCAGCAGCACATACTGAACATCTACACTAGAGGACTGTCATTTAAGCTTCTCTTTTTGGGGGAAAACAAATGTGTGTATAAAATTCCTTTTTGGAAAAACATTTTATTATAAAGTACGTCATGATACAGTGAAGACTTTGCTTCACTTTACCTTGCATTAGATATAATGCTCTTGGATGTATAATGTGCAAGACATTTATTCTGCTTTTTGAATGTTTCTAACTTTGTTAGAAACAATTTAACATGTTTTAACATGAACATGAATCTATTTTGATGGGTTCTATTAGGGTACTTATTTCAAGTAATCTCAATTTGTGCTTCACATTGAAGCTAGATTTAATTTTAACCTCATAATGAGTCATTTGAGTAAAGTATTTCTCTCTTTTTTTAGCATGTTTGTGCAAAGTCAATTTATGTTGTAAACAGTTCCTTTTTGGAACAAGTTTGTTTAATGAACCCATTCCTTTCATAAAGGCATGTATTGTTGTGATGAAAAGTTTTCAACTACTGACTTGTATTGTATCAATATACTTGTGTATTTGAGTGTGTGCAAAACATATGCTTTCTCAGAGATCTAATAAATCAAATTGCTCTTCAATCATTTTTTTGCTTTTCGCTGGTATTTTAAATGCAAGGAATGTTTAATAAGTGATATAATTTACAGCATGATTTGAAACACGTCTTTACAAAAGGCACTGATTGAGACTAAAACTCAAATTACAGGATTTTCTCATTACGTTACGCTTGTGGTACACTGTAGACAATTCTCAAACTAGATTAAATCCGAAAGAGCATGCAAATGTTGCATTAAAAAGAAACAAATCTTACAACGAAGTGAATACGCCTAAACAAAGCAGACAGTTTCTGATAAGCTCTAAATTAATTGTTCTTCTACGGTCTCCATAATGACGATGATCGTTTTGCTGATGTGCGCACCAATCCACGCTGCGTGGAGGCCATTAAGTGCATCTGATTGGTCCTTTGCAGCACGTAGAATCGTTTGATCGATTCTCTGTCGTCGTGCGTCAGGTCTGCGTGAGGTGACACGTGACGCAGCGTCTCCTGCAAGCACTGCGAGAATGCGCGAGCGTAGCTGGAATTGGCGCGTTGTTTTAAAAAACCAACGGTCATCTCCAGAATATCGACTTTGTCGAGCCTAACAAACTGCTGCTTGGGCGTCTGTGTAATAACTCTCTAAGATGTACGATACTGCGGTTGATTCTGTCTCTCTCTCCACAAGGATCTTTTGAAACTGCGAAGAAGTAAGAAAAACAGTAAGTTTTACTGTACATTTCAGTGAAAATAAGAGAGAGATTTGACAGGTGATATTACACTTTGTTGTTCTCATGACAAAATGTGCTCCCACGACCTTGATTTTGACTGACCGGTGCCATTATACGATTTAAAAAGCAAATTGTGCCTCTCCTCGTCATATACATAAGAAGTACAGCGGTTCGCTGTATTTATATCTAAGGTAACGGGTATTTCACCCTTGCTTTCCCACACCGTCAGCCAATCAGTGAGGAGCAGGAGCTACGAGCTTTAAAATCCGAAGGTGAGATGGTGGTTTCATAGCACGCGAGTTTCCTTCCTCTCCCGCTGTGGGAAAACACTGTCACGAGCCACTAAAAGTGTGCCTGACACCTGCTTAGAAGTGCAGTGGTGTTGACACGACCAACAAGTCGGTGTGAGGCAATAAAACGAGTCCGACACGCTTCAGACAGCGAGACTTTGATCTTTGCAGAGGTGTTATTGCTACAATGAAAACGGATTTTCCCAGCCTCAGGTCCCAGTTTATTGCATTGATGTACGTTACAGTGGGTCTCCAAAGAAATAGTTAAAATGTGATTTTTAACAAATGTAATCTGCACGTGCCGGAGTTAAATTAAATGTTTACCATTCATTTTATCAGATGTGAAAAAGTTTGTGAAGTAATTCACAAAGCCCCACTTTAATTTGACTTAAAGAGAGTGTGGTATTTTTAAGATAGAAATCAGTCAAATAATCAACAGATATTATCAACAAACATTATTATTATTTTTTTTTAGCAACATCTTAGTTTCAATAAAAATTAAATTTTATGACTATATACAAAATATTAAAACTCCCAGCACTGGATTTTGTTAGTCGAAATAATGTTTGCATCAAGTTTAGAAAAAAAAAAAAGAAAGAAGTAAAGACGCATTTTAATCACATATTTAGTGCATGAAATGCCCAATTTAATTATTGAAAGAGTGATTGACCTATTGATTAATTGGAACCAGATAAGATAAATGTAATTCCTGTGGGATTTGTATAGCCAATGTTTGATTTGATTTGTTGAGGACGCCTCACCCACTGGCCTCAGAGTGTGGGAAAGCTAATCCTGACTGGGACTCATGGCTTTGTAATGCTAATGAGCTCCTATAAATAGAGGAGCACGACCCTCATCCCAACACAACCAACTTGCTCTCGTCAGAGAAACATCTCTCCATCTGAAAGAATGGCTCCAACTTGCATGACTGACTACTCCAAACTTTCCAACAAGGAGAAACATAAAGTGAGTATTTTTTTTTACTCTTAAAACTCAGTTTTTTTTCTTTTATTCTGCTATGAATTTGAATCAAATGGAGCAAAGAACTAACCAAATGTCTCTTTCCTCAACAGTTAAGAAAACCTGTGGTGGAAAAGATGCGCAGAGATCGCATCAACAACTGCATCGAGCAGCTCAAATCCATGCTGGAGAAGGAATTCACCCAGCAGGACCCAAACACCAAGCTGGAGAAAGCCGACATCCTGGAGATGACGGTGGTCTTCCTGAAACAGCAGCTGCAGCCCAAGTCTTCAGCTCCACAGAAAGCCCACTTTGACGGCTATTCCCAGTGCTGGAGGGAGACCATGAACTTCCTATCTGTCAACTCCAAGGTGGACGCTGTACGTCAGCATCTGAACCACTGCCAAGAAGCCCAGAGATCAGCTAAAGACCTCACTCACATGTCTCCAGCTTCCCATCAGCCCACCAAGGTGAAGGAGGAACCATGTGCTCACAGTCCGCTCTGGAGACCCTGGTAGAGACCCCAAGATGAAAGACTTTCACATTCAAACTAGATGGTGGTTTTACCGTCTCTTATGTTGTAGGAGATCATTCCTTTTCTATGTTAATTTATTTTGAAAGAATGTCTTCACTTTGTGAAGGTTGTGGATGGAAATGGGTTTCACAATGTGAAAGTCTGATCTTCCACAGATGATTGTATTATGATCAGAGGTTTATTGCCTGTATAGTTTTCCTAATGGATGGACAGTAAATATAAGTATAAATAATCTTCATGATGAAGAGTCGAGGTTTAACTCCTGTGGAGTTGATAATTATTTGCAATGCAAATGTTATTGTTTCTTCTTATGAAGGATGTGATTTTTTTTCACTTATGTCTAATATATGGTGACATATGTTAATTGTGCAAACATACTGTCACAAAAATAAACACATTTTAATATAAACAATCCTGCTTTTCTCTATGTCTGATTAATAGACTTTTAAACAAAGTTTTTTTTTTTTAACAAACCATCTCACGTCAGTTGTCAAGTGGTCTTATTTTCAGCTAATGGGGGTCCATTTACACTTTTACCTTAATGTAAACTCCTTCAGAGTTGGGGTATGGATCAATCTATCTGGGTTTATTTTGCAATAATGACCCTTACAATAATAATCCCTTACATTTTGAATATTAAATGAGTTTAAAACCATGTATAGCCCCCCCGACCCCAATGGTGAATGTGATTTCACCATGTTCCTACATCAACATTTTTGTTGTTCCTGGAACAACATTCCAATCAACCAATCAAATTTGAGGGACAAGTTTACTGTTTATGTCAAGTTTTGGCTTATAACCAGGGTTAGGTGCTTCTACATCAGTGTTTTTCACCTATCTTTCCCCTCTGAGGGATAAGTTATGGGTAGGATTAGGTTTAGGGGTAGCAATCGGGTTAAGACTAAATTTTAGGACAGGAATGTTGTTCCAGGATCAACAAAATATGTTGATCCAGGAACATTTCTTACTTGGCAAAATCACGGTGACCATATTTTAAAATCTGTCCTATGCCTTTTAAGCATTTTAAAAAACAAATAATGTAATCAGTGGCATGTATTAGTTGAGTGTGTACCAGGAGCATGAGAGTTCAGTGTGTGAGAAAGAACGCAGGGGCTTAATGTTCATGTTTGTACTTTGAAACCCTTGATAATAGGCACTGTGTGCTGTCAGCTCTGGTTTCATCAGACAGCTGGTGTGGCTGATGGAGGGGGGGGCGCACGTCTCCCATCATGTGTGGGGCCGGCTTCTCCCAGGATTTCCCACACCCGCGACTCTGGCTCCCGTTTCAGATCTGACATTAAGGAAGTGTGCCGTACTAAATCATCCATTAGGTATGGTGGTGTGAATCCTGACCCTTCCCTTCTATTGCCCCTAATTCAAATCTGAGCCCCCTGGGAAACAGCCATTCACTTGTTGTTTGAATCTACTTGTTGCAAACTTGATGTGTTGTTAGAGGTCATGTGAGTTTTAAAGTTCTTTGTACTTCAGAAACTTTATTTTTTTCAAATGTGGCTTTAAACAATTAACATACTGAAAACAAAGACAAACATTAAAAAGAATATATAACTGAAAAAAAAAAAAAAATGAATTCAAAAATATATAACCATGAGCTTAGCATTTAATATTCCAGCTGAAGTATTTAATTTAAATAAAATCTTTTGGATGTAAATTAAATGCAAGTATAATATGTATAATATATATATATATATTTAAATAAATTTGTATAAAATACTGTCATTATAAACTGTTGATGTAATTTACTTGTACATCATTTGATCATTTTTACACTTGCATGCAGTTATACATGGTTTAACAAAAATATTATTTGACCAAATAAGTACAGAACAGGCCACAAAACCAGTCATAAGGGTCAATTTTTTGAAATTGAGGTTTATACATCATCTGAATAAATAAGCTTTCTATTGATACATGGTTTGTTAGGATAGGACAATATTTGGTCGAGATACAACTATATGAAAATCTGGAATCTGAAGGTGCAAAAAAATCAAAATATTGAGAAAATCGCCTTTAAAGTTGTCCAAATGAAGTCTTTAGCAATGCATATCTACTCAAAAAAATACATTTTTGATATATTTACGGTAGGAAATTTACAAAATATCTTCATGAAACATGATCTTTACTTAATATCCTAATGATTTTTGGCATAAAAGAAAAATCGATAATTTTGACCCATACAATATATTGTTGGCTTCTGCTAAAAATTTACCCGTGCGACTTATGACTGGTTTGTGGTCACATTTACTGAGATTTGAGGATGGGTAGAAGTATTTAAAGTGCCGACACACTTTTCTCACCGCATACACTGAAGGTGAGACGCATTTTATGGGACTGTAAAGCAAATACAGTAGACGTGAGGATGGCCATGTGCCACTGTTGAATTTACAGGATCAGGAAGCCTTTGGTATCTGAGGGTGTCAGGCAGTGTAATCAGGAGACGGCACACCTCAAGTGAACACACACACGTACAGACACAAATAATGGCTGTTAGATCCCCTTTCAGGATCGCCCTCCTCCTCCTCCTCTTCAGGTCCAAGCTGCTGATGTTATCAAGTGTTACAGACAGCCTTGTGATTGGCCCGTGAGTGTGGGAAAGCGTCAGACGCTTCAGACCCATGCAGACAAAGGATTGTAAATGGAACATGCCTGTGTGCCATCAATCCGAACTCCAGCATAGTGTTGTTTATAGGTGATAAAATCATGTTAGGAGAAGAGAAACCTGTGGTGGCTACCCTAGAATATTTTAATGACACAAAAATGTTATAATAAAACAATATGTTGAATAAAGAAACACATCAGTCTTGCATAATTAAAAAAGTTTCACTCTGTTAAACTTAATATACTGAAATTGTGTTTCTAAGGTTGGAGGTCAGCAACTCAAAATAGTGTTACCAATACTAGCACTCAATTATTTAATATTTAATCCTCAATGCAACTGTGTATACAAGTTAATGTCAGTGTTATTTTATTAAAATATTTGTATTTTTCATTTTAACTGTAGTTAAGCTAAATGAAAATGAGAAATGGGTTAGTTTTTATATTGTTTTAGTTAACATTTTTTCCTTATTTCAAGTAACAAATATGTTTTTTATGGTTTTAGTTAACTATAATAACCCTGATTAATGATATGTAATGATTTGCATATTAAATATTTTTGCTACAATATCTTAAACATGTTCTTCATACTAAGAAATGATTTTCATGATTTGTTATCACAACATTTTTTCTTTTGTCAAATCAACTTAGATAATTAATGTGGTTCAGATAACATCATATTTTGAGTTTCTGTTGATTAAATCAATCGCCTTCATTGGATTAACTCAATTTTTGAATTTTAGTGAACTCAGAATTTTAAGGCAACCAGGTAACTTACTTTTTTAAGTTCTTTTTTACGGTGTAGTTTTGTAAACTTTACTGAACATATTGAAGTGATTAAATCATTCAGATATGAGACTGATTATCATTCTGCATAATTATTTAGCTGTGTGCAATAAATATATCTAATGCATCCAAATATTTCTATTACCATTTGCTCAGTGCTGAACAGAACTGTACACTGTTTTTAGCATAATATCTTGTTTATGGTGACTTTAAAGACAACATATATGCACATGAATGAAAGAATCAGTTCAAATGATTTTTAGTAATAAGTTGCTTTTATTAAATACAATGTTAGACACACAGTGTCCACAATGTTTCAATGCACCGAAGTGCCATCACAAGAACAAATATTGTTTTTCCGTAGCCTTTACAAAAGGCTGTATCAAATGAATGTCCATCAGGACCTTACAAAGAGCTCAGATTCTGAGCAATATCACTGTTTGCAAGACAAACAACATTAGAACCGGAGCCACAATCAAGGCAAATGTCATACTAATAATAGCAATATTTTGCAAAGAAAATCTTATTAAGAATAAAACAATTGAAACTTCAATATGAAGCAGCTGAATGTATGTTTGAAATGAACATAGAAATATGGAAATGTTTATCTCCTACAACATAAGAGACGGTAAAACCACCATCTAGTTTGAATGTGAAAGTCTTTCATCTTGGGGTCTCTACCAGGGTCTCCAGAGCGGACTGTGAGCACATGGTTCCTCCTTCACCTTGGTGGGCTGATGGGAAGCTGGAGACATGTGAGTGAGGTCTTTAGCTGATCTCTGGGCTTCTTGGCAGTGGTTCAGATGCTGACGTACAGCGTCCACCTTGGAGTTGACAGATAGGAAGTTCATGGTCTCCCTCCAGCACTGGGAATAGCCGTCAAAGTGGGCTTTCTGTGGAGCTGAAGACTTGGGCTGCAGCTGCTGTTTCAGGAAGACCACCGTCATCTCCAGGATGTCGGCTTTCTCCAGCTTGGTGTTTGGGTCCTGCTGGGTGAATTCCTTCTCCAGCATGGATTTGAGCTGCTCGATGCAGTTGTTGATGCGATCTCTGCGCATCTTTTCCACCACAGGTTTTCTTAACTGTTGAGGAAAGAGACATTTGGTTAGTTCTTTGCTCCATTTGATTCAAATTCATAGCAGAATAAAAGAAAAAAAACTGAGTTTTAAGAGTCAAAAAAAAATACTCACTTTATGTTTCTCCTTGTTGGAAAGTTTGGAGTAGTCAGTCATGTAAGTTGGAGCCATTCTTTCAGATGGAGAGATGTTTCTCTGAGGAGAGCAAGTTGGTTGTGTTGGGATGAGGGTCGTGCTCCTCTATTTATAGGAGCTCATTAGCATTACAAAGCCATGAGTCCCAGTCAGGATTAGCTTTCCCACACTCTGAGGCCAGTGGGTGAGGCGTCCTCAACAATAGAAGAGGCATCAATTATTTCATGGTTAACTGGCCTCAGGGCTCCCACGGAGGGAATAGCCTTCCACACACCGAACACAACACAGGCAGGTTGCTGTACTTTTATTACCTGGGAACATCGCTGCTCACTGATAAGGCTTCCGCAGACGGGGACTGTAGACATATGATAATTTCCCAAGGGATGCTAAGGACATATAGATAAGACGTCGCACACCTTATCAGGCAAAGACAGATCCT
This sequence comes from Elopichthys bambusa, assembly GCA_037101425.1. Taxonomy (NCBI): domain Eukaryota; kingdom Metazoa; phylum Chordata; class Actinopteri; order Cypriniformes; family Xenocyprididae; genus Elopichthys; species Elopichthys bambusa. The sequence goes on along the minus strand of CM074452.1, from coordinate 25,756,818 downwards.
GTACAGAAGGTTGGATGAAAAATAATTGTTGCTGTGAATTAGATTTACACTTCTACAAGAAAATACTATTTCAGTTTTTCAGTAAAATGCAATTAAGAGAAAATGTTGATGTTCCCCATATTTTTGATGGCTCTAACAAACTTTAAAGTGTTTCTTCAGTCTTCACACACACTGACTGGAATGCATTCACTGTGAATGTCAATTAAGCGCAATTATCCCGTGCTCTCAAGGATGGCACACTTCTATTGTTCCGGGCCCCCCTCCCGCCCTGAGAGAATTTTGGGTAATAAATGGACAGATAGTGTGGGAAACCCAGGCTGGCTCCTGCTCACACGTTCTCGAGTCAATAGATCGAGCCCCTCCTCTGTCCCTCCACAAACACCCTTTGAACCTGCTGCTCAGATCAGAGGCACCACTGGGCTGCGGGACGCGTGTGTGTTCTCACCGGCCTCGGCTCACATCACCTGCTCCTTATACTCGCCCTCATTACGCCGCCCCTCCTGCACACTTATACATCATCGCTAGAGCATGTGCTGCAACATCTGCGGCAGAGGTGCAACCCTGACACTGACGGTTTGAATGTGGAATTTCCTGAAAAAATATGTATGTGTGTATGTATATATATATATATATATATATATATATATATATATATATATATAAAAAATATGAAATAAACGAATAACTCCTATTTAGGAAAAAAAATCTGATAATAAAGTAATTAAGTAATTTTTTTAATTAAATATAGTGTATGTATGTGTATATAATATATATAAACACCCATTATAAAAATATGAAGAATTTTTTTTATTAATAATCTTATTATTGTAAAGCAAAAGGAATAATAAATATCATTTTTATTATAATTATTGTAATTTATTTAAATGAAAAAAGTAATAAAAAACATAAAAATCCTCGCTTTATATATATATGTATATAGTTGTGGTCAGAATTATTGGCACCCTTGGTAAATATGATCAAAGATGACTGTAAAAATAAATCTGCATTGTTTATCCTTTTGATCTTTAATTCATAAAATTAGCAAAAATCTAACCTTTCATTGAAGGAAAAGAATTGAAAGTGGGGGGAAATCACATTATGAAATAAATGTTTTTCTCCAAAACACGTTGGCCACAATTATTGGCACCCCACAAATTTTTTATGAGTAAAATATCTCTGAAGTATATTTCCATTCATATTTCCATTTGTTAGCACACCAGGGTGATCATGAACATGAAATTGTCCAGCAATGACTTCCTGTTCCACAGGAGTACAAACATGAGGAAACAAAGAGGCCAAATTCTTTCATCACAATGAGTAAAACCAAAGAATATAGTTCTGATGTGCAGCAAAAGATTGTTGAGCTTCACAAAATAGAAAGTGGCTGTAAGAAAATAGCTAAAGCATTGAAAATCCCCGTTTCCACTATCAGGGCAATAATGAAGAAGTTCCAATCAACTAAAGATGTTACAAATCTGCCTGGAAGAGGACGTGTGTCTAAATCATCTTAAAGCACGGTGAGGAAGAGAGTTTGAGTGGCCAAAGACTCTCAGAGGATCACAGCTGGAGAATTGCAGAGATTCGTTGAGTCTTGAATCTCAGAAACTTAAAAAAAAAAAGATCAAACAGCACCTACATCCCCACAAGTTTTTTGGGAGGGTTTCAAGAAAAATCCTCTGCTCTCATCCAGAAACAGTCTCCAGCATCTTCAGTTATCAGACACGACTGGAACTTCAAACGGCTTCTATGGTCAGATGAAACTAAAAAATGAGCTTTTTGGCAGCAAACCCACCAGATGGATCTGGTGCACACATGGATAAAAAGTACCCCATGCCCACGGTTAAATATACTGCCGGATCTTTAATGTTGTGGGCCTATTTTTCTGCTGGAGATCGTGGACATCTTGTTCAGATACATGGTATCATGGATTCTATCAAATACCAACAGATAAAAAATCAAAACCTGACTGTCCCTGTTAGAAGTCATATTAATATTTAATCCTCAATGCAACTGTGTATACAAGTTAATGTCAGTGTTATTTTATTAAAATATTTGTATTTTTCATTTTAACTGTAGTTAAGCTAAATGAAAATGAGAAATGGGTTAGTGGTTGGATCTTCCATCAGGACAATGATCCAAAACAAATATCAAAACCAACACAAAATTGTGTCACTGAGCACAAAATGAAGCTTCTGTCATGGCCATCCCAGTTCTCTGACCTGAACCCTAAAGAAAATGAGTGGAGTGAACTGAAGAGAAGAAGCACCAACACGGAGAGATTCTGCATGAAGGAATGGTGTCTGATCTCTTGTCAGGTGTTCTCCAAACTCATCAGGCATTATAGGAGACGACTCAGAGCTGTTCTCTTGGGAAAAGGTTGGAAAAAGTATTGAATAAAAGGGTGCCAATAATTGTGGCCAACATGTTTTGGAGAAAAACATTTATTTCATAATGTGATTTTCCCCCCACTTTCAATTCTTTTCCTTCAATGAAAGGTTAGATTTTTGCTAATTTTATGAATTAAAGATCAAAAGGATAAACAATGCAGATTTATTTTTACAGTCATCTTTGATCATATTTACAAAGGGTGCCAATAATTCTGACCACAACTGTATACATATATAAGATAAGATGAATAAAAGAATAACTCCTATTTGGGAAAAAAAAAAAAATCTTATTATTGTGAAGCAAAAGGAATAATAAATATAATTTTTATAGTAATTATTGTAATTTAATTTAATGTATAAAAAGCATAAAAATCCTTGCTTTATAAATATATACTGTATGTATATGTGTGTGTGTGTGTGTGTGTATATATATATATATATATATATATATATATATATATATATATGAAATAAAAGAATAAAAAATCTTTATATAGCAAAAGGAGTTATTCATTTATATTTAGAATTAATATTAATTTTTATTTAGCAAAAGGAATAAAAATAATTTTATAATTGTAATTTAATTAAATGAAAAAATGATAAACGTAATAAAAACATTTTTATTATTAATTAAAAAAAAATCATTGTAAATAATACTAAAATAAAGGTACTGCTGAATTTACAGTCTCTTCAATTTCAAAATTTATCTCACATATTCTGGACCAATACATACATATTTTCTCTATACTCAAATCATCAACAATGTCAATGGACACCATATGCCAGATGTTTTTTTGGAGGGAAACTTGCTGTTTTCTTCAGCTTCTTGACTCACATTTCTCAACAGTGACTCATCCTGACAGATGACTGATAGTTTAGAGAATGACTGGCCTTCATTCCACCATAGACACTCTCATCATTCAGAGGAATAAAGGCTCTGGTGCCATAATAAGACTCCTCTCTCTCTCTTTGAGTGTCACACACAAACAGTCGTTGTGTCCAGCTGCAGGGCCGATGCAGGTCTCTCCAGTGTGGAATGTGTGAGAGCTGTGGTCTGTGTCTGTTTCCCACACTTCAGTCCCATTCAGCGAGCCGCCCCACCCTGCTGCCACTGATCCAGCGTGCCTCATTATTCCCCTCTCTCAATAGACCATCTGGTCCTCTGCTTGCGCACACAAAGCCTCCCGCTCTCCCACACACACCTCAAAGCTGCAGGTACGCGCTCCTGAGGAGAGATTGATCTGCGCACAATCCCACGACCACAAACAAACATGAAGGCGTGTGTGCAAAACACGTTTCTGCATGTCGCAGTATATTTATACTTGCAGACATTCACTGTAAACCTCTCATACACAACAGGTTGCAATTCATATGCAGAAAAACTACAGATGTTTTCAGTTTATATGAACAGATGGATAGATACATACACACATACATAAAAATAATTATATATAAATGCAAATGCAAAGCATCTTTTTTTCATGTCCAGTATGCATTCATGCAACATGTTTCAGTGCATAAAAACAACAATTTAGATTCAATGCAGATTAATATAAATTATATATTCAATTTATTAAAAGCTGGTCAAATTATTTGTTTTTAATACATAAAATAATTATTTTTATTTTATATATGCTTTATATATGCATTACATTTTTATTATATTTATTATAATAATAAAAAATAACCAATTAATTTAAAACGCTTCAAATTAGTTCTTTTAATGCATAAAATAATTGTATGTATATATATATATATATATATATATATATATAAAATTTAATTTAATTAAATTTTTTATATATTTTTAATAATTTGAATAGTGTCTTACTGTGCAAAAGGAGAATTCAACAATTGTTTTCCGGTAGAAAAAAAAAGGACTTTTTTCCTTTTTTCACCTCTTTTTTGTTTTGTTTTAATGACCACAAACACCCTGGCAAGACTTAAGGGGTTTCAGTGGGCCAGAAGGTATTGGACAATGTCACAGTTTCCCGCTCTAACTGCATCTTTTCATGCGTCTGTGCTGTGAATGCCAGAGCATGTGATGCTGGAATGTCATTGAGCTTCTCTCACATCACGACCCGAATTCCTCTCCGGCGAGGGGAGGTCAGGGGCTTCCCAGGTCCCCGTTTTTATGAAGAGAGGGACACTTCACACTGGGCACACAGCGCTGAGCATCTGCTTCCCTCGCTCTGTGTGTGTGTGTGAGAATGAGAAGAGTGTTGGACAAGGGGGCGCCCACATTCAAAGAGCCTTTTGCAGAGTGGGATGGAATGTATTGTGGCTTTACCAGTCAATTTTGGCGGGAGATGGGAATTGGTGTGGGAACGGAATTTGGGGTTAACTAAACTACAGCACCTCCTGATAGACACAGAGAACAAGAGATGCACTTGTTCACAGATCAGAATAAAAAAAAAAGATATTTTGCACTTTCTCCGCATACCAACTCAAGTGGCATTTTGCAATTTTTATTTTTTTATTTTGCAGGTAATCCGAGTAAAACAGCTGATTCACAACAAGCCTGTTCGTTGATGAATTAACTGCAGTATGTCAACAGATTGCATCCCCAACTAATTGGTTTAAAATAACATTATAGTTACCCCAAGCAATTTACAACTGCATAAGTGAGCCAAGTGAACCTCGCATGAACCTCGCATGTGAAAAGCTCGACAAAACGCCTGTCAGCGCTGGGCTTTGCTGACCACACTTTCCCGCGCACAGGAGCCAGCTGCGCTTTTGAGCTCTTCAAAGTCTAATCCTGGAGCCCGTGTTGTCCCAACTTTCCCACAGCAGCTCTTCAATGGGGCCAATAGAAGTGTGCCGCACTCCCCACCGCATTAGTAATGGTCTCTCAATGAGGCAACCAGCCCCCCTGCAGATATATTGAGCAATGATTAACAGAATAATTAATCCTAAGGGGGAACACTTAACTGTCCTAAAACACTTCTTGATCTGAAATAAGGTGACTACAGGACAGGTCTGGTGTAAAATATATGACATAAATATACATTAATGCACTCACAATATGCAAATTGTCAATACAGCATAAAACAAAAAGATATACAACAAAATAAAACAAATACATACTAAACATTTGGTCAGTGTTAACTTAAAATGAGTTAATATATGTTATAACTAAATAATATATGTTTAGCCAGCTTTAATATATAGTACTTATATGTAAAATGACATTCCAGCACATAAAATTAAAAATAATAATATACAAAAATGTATGCAACACAAAGCATGTGGTAAATAAGTATAGCAAACATTCTATTTAAGATATGCAAACTAACAAAACTATATATAAACTATGTTTTGTTATTTTGCATATAAGCATAATGCTTGTTATTTACCAAGTTTTATGTTACATTCAATTATTAATTTTTGTATATTATCTTTTATTTTATGTGTTGGAATGTCATTTTACATATAAGTGTATACATACATATGTGTGTGTGTATGCATGTATATATATATATATATATATATGTAAACATAAAACTATGTAAACTGTTATTTTGCATATCATATAAGTAAAATGCTTTGTGTTAAATAAAATACACAAATTAAAAAATGTATGTTTTATTTTATGTTGGAATGTCATTTTACATATAAGTATATACATATATATATATGTGTGTGTGTGTGTGTAATATATGTTTGTGTGTATGTATGAACATATATATATATACATACATATGTAAACACAAAACCATATATAAACTGTTTTGTTATTTTGCATATCATATAAGTATAATGCTTGCTATATTTATCTACCACATGCTATATATATATATGTGTGTGTGTGTGTGTGTGTGTGTGTGTGTGCGTTAATTAGGGGCTAAAAATCTACTCATTGTTAGGTTTTCAAATAATTGTTCAGAATCTTTTCTGAAGGAGATTTTGAGCGGGAAGCGTTTGAAAGTTCTCATAATCTCTATTCACTGCATTGATCATCTACTTTCCCGCCGGAACAGCCAAGCACGGTGTCAAAGGCTCGTGCACTCCCGCAATTTCACGCTTACCATTTACCGCGTGCGCACACACACACACACACACACACACACACACACGCTCCAGCTGTTTGAGCGCGCACCTCTATTGTTTTCCAGCAAAGGAGGATCAGGCTAATTTAAAGTTTTCCTATTGAACCTTCAGCCGCGTTCTGATTGGCTCAAAAGTGTGGAAAGCAGGAGAGCCGCGCCATCAGCGCGTATATAACAGGACTGTTGTTTACCAGAAGAAACACACACGACCAAGTGACAGACAGCACTCAAACTGAAGAAAGAATGGCTCCAACTGTTTGCAAAGTGACTCAGACGGGAAAGGATAAAACTAAAGTAAGTATTTTACTTTTTTAGGAATCACTTTCCATTTCATAATGCTTTTCACAAGAGTGTTTACTTACAATCAGTGGTCTAACCAAACCTTTAACTTCTTTTCCAGTTGAGGAAACCAGTGGTGGAGAAGATGCGCAGAGATCGCATCAACAGATGCATCGAACAGCTGAAAGTTCTTCTGAAAACCGAGATAAAAGCCAGCCAGTCCTGTTCTAAACTAGAGAAGGCTGATGTCCTGGAAATGGCTGTCATTTACCTGAAGAACAAAACATGGCCACTGACAGCGTCGCCGAACGCAGACGCGCATGCGCAGAGCTACGCGGACGGCTTCTCCAAGTGCATAGAGGAGACTGCGCGATTCCTGTCGCAACAACAGACCACCAAACCAGTTTTAATGGGACACTTTGACAGAACCCAGCAGCCCAAAATGAGCGCTAAATCTGTCTGTGCGCCTGCGCACAAAGACAGCTGTCAGATCACGTCAAAGAACGCCGGAGAGCACGCGCTCTGGAGACCCTGGTGATCTGCATTCATAAAGACATGTCTAATATAGAGAATGGACCGTTTTCTCTAAGTAAAACTTTGTTTTTATAAAATGTTGATGTAGGCAGCAGCTGTCATGACGCATAGAATGTACCAGTCTACCCCATGCCTGAATCTGAGAGCACGAATCTATCGCTTTACTTCACCTGTGTGGAGATTAACTTAATTTACATATTGTAAAAAAGAGGCCTCTGTCACCTCTGTACGTTTCTGTTGAAATAATCTTTTTAATGAGATTTGTAACCTTTGTAGGTGTTAAATCTGTCATATTGATGGAATGTGTAAAATCCTCATGTTGAGTTCGACTGAAAAAAATAAACTAAATTACACTTATTTCGGTTTATGTTTTATTATTATTATTATTATTCCCCCCCCCCGCCCCATAATAAGACTCTTCTCCTCTCCTCTCACAAGAATGTGTTTTTATTTATTTTTTATGCCAGATATTTGCTAATATAAAATACAAATTAATTAAGTGCACTTAATTTCCTGGTACCTTCTGACACATTCTTACAACTATAAGTCACTCTAACATGAAATTAATTGAATTGGCATCCTAAATAGGTTTATTAAACATCTGTGATATCCACAATGTAATGTCAGTGTCCTGAGGAGCAAATTGCATGTATAAAAAGACAACCATTCAGCTAAGTTTAAATAATAAAACATTCCAATGCAAATTAATGCCTGTAATGAGGAATCCGGCAATTCAGATTCTGGAAACGGCACACTTCATTCTCCAGTGTGGTTTTCTCATCATAAAGTGCGGAAACAGGAACTGACTGCGTTCTCAGGCCCTCACATCATCCTCTTGATTTTACTGCGTAAAGAAGTGTGCCTCCACAGCCATATCTCCATAAAGCGCCTGTCTGAAGTGTGCCACACTGCTTTGATGTGAGTCGTATAAGACCCTAGAGAATGTGTTACTGTGGGAGCCAGGAACCAGAGGTGACCGAACACAAATAAAACACTTTGTTTGCTTGGTAGTTGATTCTGTAACACAAATAAGGAGAAGCAAAGGCACAAATTACATGGAATGATTTCATCCCTCTCAGTGTTTTCAGCTTCTTGTGCATATAGGACACCTCAGGTCATAAAGCACTGAGGTGTGAAGAAGTGTGTCTGAGAACCATGCAAGGCAGACCTACAATACTCAAAATATTAAAGGGTTAGTTCACCCAGAAATGAAAATAATGTCATTAATTACTCACCCTCATGTCGTTCCACACCCGTAAGACCTTCGTTCATCTTCAGAACGCAAATTAAGATATTTTTGATAAAAGGCCTGCATAGCCAGCAATGACATTTTCTCTCTCAAAACATATTTAAATCAGTTCATGTGAGTACAGTGATTCAATAGTAATATCATAAAGCGACGAGAATATTTTTGGTGCGCCAAAAAACAAAAACAAAATAACGACATATAGTGATGGCCGATTTTAAAACACTGTTTCATGAAGCTCGGACCGTTATGAATCTTTTGTGTCAAACCACCAAACTGCTGAAATCACGTGACTTTGGCGCTCCGAACCGCTGATTCGACACAAAAGATTCATGAAGCAGTGTTTTGAAATCGGCCATCACTATACAAGTCGTTATTTTGGTTTTTTTGGCGCACCAAAAATATTCTCGTCTGTACACATGAACTGATTTAAATATGTTTTTAGTACATTAATGGATATTGAGAGAGGAAATGTCATTGCTGGCTATGCAGGCCTCACTGAGCCATCGGATTTCAACAAAAATATCTTAATTTGTGATCCGAAGAACACATTTATGGGTAAACTAACCCTTTAATAAATACTGTAATAGTAGAGACCTATTTTGCATTTGTAAACAGCGTTGACAGTTTATATCTCACAATTCAGTTTTTTTTTTGTTTTTTTTTTTGTGCAAATCTGAGTTTATATCTCACAATTCTTAAAATTGTGATATAAACACAATTGCGAGTTATAAAGTCAGAACTGGGAGATATAAACACGCAGATGCAAGAATTGAGATAAAAATGTTAGGCTTCGTTTAAAAGTTATATATGTAAAATGTTACAGGTTTAAATATTATTTTATGCTGTAACTGCTATGTATGTCCCCTATGAACTGCATATGTGAATATTATGTAGACTTACTGTTTACATCAAATTCATGGTTTAATAGTAGACTAATCATTGCAGGTTTCATCAGTCCAACATAAACGTCTTCGTTTAGCTTCTTTTTTGCATTCTGACATCCAAAGGCACAACAAAACATTTTTTTTTTTCTCTTATTCTGTAGATTTTGCCCTTTTTCCTCCACGTGGTACCGCTATTTTTCTGCCTCCATGCGCGCGCAGCTGCAAGTGACGTAACTGACGTCTGCTCCACATTGGTCTATAAATATTACTAAAATAACTCCTTTAAATCAAAATTTGGACTGTTTTTTAGTCTGTTTGGAAGTCTACACATGATAACTTCTTTATGATTTATGATTATGATTATGAGGTAAATATCTTCACTCGTGCCTTATTCTGAAAGTGTCATAAATCTGAGGTCTTTGTGAAAAGCAGATCTGCAAAACAATATAGTGATAAAACACTTCTTGAAGATCCAAAGTGTCGGCAGCAAGTTTGAATAAGAAATATAGCAGATAGTATCTGTAATAAGGCTCTTAAAAAGTCTTATTCTTAAGCTGTTAATATGCAAAACCACACATAAATCCATCATCCACACCATGTGTTTATTGAGGCACAGTAAGTTCTCAGATATTTTGACCAGGCAAGTTTTTATACCTTGCTGGCTTGGTCATTTTCACAAAACTGAAAACACTCCCTCATGTTTGCATTCACACTCGCATGTAAATGATATTAGAATGCTACAGATTTAAATTAGAACAGCACATATAATTTGCATCAGTTAAATGTAACATCCAAAACTGTCGGCTGCAGTGTTTCCTTCCACTTATTTGACAATTATAAAACCATAGTTTACTCTCTGGATATAGTGAATTTAGAAAGAAAATCACACAGTGAAATAACAGATTAAAGTGAAAACATTTCAGTGCATTTACCCAGGTTTGTTTGAATTCAGTTTCTCTTCATATTAATAATGCAGTGATGTTTGAAGTGGACACCAAAGGCAAAAGACGTGCAGTTCCTTGAGTACATTCACACCAGCTGGTGTCCCGGTGGTTTTCATGTTAAAGGCTGCACCAGCAGAGGGCGTTTTTTTTTTTGTTCTAACAGTCTAACGGCCCTCTCAACGGCATTTTCAGCACAATGGGACGATTGAGAAGGGGTTTGATTGCTTTATGAGTCTCGATGGAGGGATTCAGGGCAGTTGGTCATGATCTCTTATCCCATGTAGGGATATTTCCATTCTGTAAGCGGCACGTGGGTCTGCTTGACAACCTGTGGGGACGTCCATCGGAGGACGTAGTGCTGGCCACCGGGCTTGTCGTTGGTGCCTGAAAACATTATCCAAAAGCATTATATTTTTGTTAAAACACTTGAACTTCTTTTTAAGCTGACTCTACTTCTAGTTAAGCAATTCTGATGTAATTCCTTTCTGGTATCATTGTATGTCTTGTGCAAAAGTTACAGGGTTTACTTGGAATAAGTGGTTATGTATGGAAGCTTGTCTGCGCCACAGAATAAAAAATAAGGTCATTTGGACTTTTTAAATCTAACAATTCTGACTTTTTTTCTTGCAACTGTGAGTTTACATCTTTCAGAAGTCAGAATTGCAAGTTTATATCTCACAATTCTAAGAAAAAAGTCAAAATTGCGAGATGTAAACTTGCAATTGCGAGGTAAAAAAGGTCATACTTTTGAGATTAAAAAGTCGCAATTACCTATTTTTATTCAATGGCGAAAAACTGCATATAAATTTGGGACTTTAATCACACTAGTCTAATGCCAACATGTATAATGTTTAAGTCTTTTGGCCATGCTTTTTAAAGAGTGAGTTTTTGATGCTTATTGCCTGGTCCAATGGACTTTAGGTTTTTGAAATTAATTATTTTGACTTTAAATTATATCACTGAGTCTGTCTATAGAGCTTAACTTGATTGAATCTGGACCATTCCTTCAGTCTGTCAATGATATCTGATTTTACCTGATGCTCTGGCGCCACCAAATGGCTGCTGGGCCACAATGGATCCTGTAGATTTGTCATTGATATAATAGTTTCCAGCAGCATTTCTCAAGACCTTTCCTGCCTCATCAATAACAGCCCTGAAACAACAAGCAAATAGATTATAAATGTATGTTAAAGATATACAAGTCTAGTGCAGAGATATGAGTGTCTGGAAATCCTACAAAACGTTTTTCATTTAAAAGCAGCAGATCTGGGTTGTTTAATGGATATAATTTGCATAATAACTGAAACTAATGACATGGCGCAGCACTCACTTGTCTTTGGCAAAGACGGCTCCTGTCAGGGCATATGGAGAAGTGTTGTCTATTAAGTGCAGGACCTTTTTGTAGTCAGATTCAGGGTAAACGTAAACGGTCAGGACGGGCCCGAAGATCTCCTGAAAAAGCAAAGAATAAATATTATGAGATGTTTTATATTCACTGTTTTTGACTTGTACTTATATTTCTTTTCTTTTCTTTTTTATTAAAGAGGACCTATTATGCCCCTTTTCAAAGTCTTGATGTTGTTTTTGGGCTCTACTAGAACAGGTTTTTATACTTCAATATTCATTATTTTTCCCATATTCTCCATTGTTGCAGCTCCTCTCTTTCCAGTCTGTCAGTAACTCTCTGTTCAGGTCCTGTCTCTGTGAAGCCCCTCCTTCTGAAAAGCACAATGTGCTCTGATTGGTCGGCTGGACCGTGATGTGTTGTGATTGGTCAAGCTCTTCGAGCGTGTTTGGGAAATGTCCCGCCCCTTACCATAACCGGCAGTTTCAACACACTACTAACTAACTCAACCAGGCCCCGCCTCTTTATTCTGCATATTAATTATTTAAATGATGATTATCGTAACGTGTTCATTCCCGGAAGAAATCTCAAGACTACAATAGTGGCGTTTGAGGGATTACGATTATCGTTAAACAGATCAAAACTACAAAAAGTCCCATAGACTTTCATTGAGGGGGGTCAAAACTTTTGTAGACTTTTGAGTATTTAAGCTGTCTATCTAGCAAAGCTTAATGACTGTCCAAGGACAACATGCTAATTCATGCTAAAACATGCTACTGACATCTTAAAAATGCTAACATGTTAAATCATGTTAACAACTTGCTAATTCATGCTAGCAACATGCTAACAACATGCTAGCAGCATGCAAAAACATGTTATCAGCATCCTTAATAATGTAAGCAATATGATAAATCATGCTATCAACATGCTAAAACATGCTAGCAACATCTTAAACGCTAGCAACGTGTTAAATCGTGTTAGCAACATGTTAAAACATTCTAGCAACATGCTAATTCGTGGTAGTAACATGCTAAAACATGCTAGCAATGTGTTAAAACATGTTAATTTCTGCTAGCAATGTCTTTCTTTCTTTCCACTTCAAATTTAAAGCTTATAAAACTTTTAAACTTTCACACGGCTTTGTCAAGCCAATATTCAAATCAATTTCAATCTAGTTTAACCTGTAATATTTCTTTAGTCAAAACTTGATTATAATGTTAAGTAGTCAATTAAAGCAAATAGGTAACAATTGTTCTGTGGGTGGTAACTGGAACAGCTGAGACCATCTGTTTGTGAAGATAAGCGTTAAATGAGGTTAAATCGAAGAGATCGCTTTATCTAAACAAACCAAAGTCCACCCATTCACCACTCTGAGCCTGTGTGTGCGAGTGCAATCCTGGTCTGAGCCGTTGAGCCTTCACTGAAACACAATTTTTGTACCTCATTCATGATTTTCTCCTGTGGGTCGGTGGTTTCAATGATGGTGGGTTCAACGAAATATCCTTTTTTGTCATCACAGTTTCCTCCAGCGATGATCTTCAGATGTGGAGAGGATTTGGCATGTTCCAGCCATCCCTTGATCCTGGAGAAGGACTTAGGAATAAAAGACATTGTGTTTAATACTTTGACAAGAAGCAAATGAAAACGTCATGCATTAACTTTCTTTGTTATCGGATAAATAGGTAGCTGGTTTGTACCTTGTCATCGATAACTGCTGAGAAGAAAGTGCCGAAATCTTCGACTGGCTGTGAAGTGAAACAACAGAAAAATGTCACATGAACACTTTTGGATTATAGTGAGCAGCCATAAAAACACTCAACCTTGATCTGCTAAAACTTCAGCGGTCACCAGCACTCAAACTCTTCTACTTACGTCTCCTAATTTGATCTGTTTGTGCACATCCAGGAGTCCCTGTTTGATCTGAGGCCACAGGGAGTCTGGTATGTACATCCTGGAACAGGCCGAACACTTCTGTCCTCCATACTCAAACGCCGAGCGGATGGTGCCGGTCACCACACTGTTAACATCTGCGGATTTGTGCACGAAGTGGAAATTCTTGCCACCGCATTCTAAAACATACATGAGAAACAGGAAATTAAAAAAATATTCACATTTTTTGTTTTAAAGATTTTTTTAGAAAGACTAAAACATGATTAGAATTAGAACGGAAAACACAAACCTCCAGCGACACGAGGGAAATTCCTGTAGATATCCAGATTCTGGGCGACCTGCTTCCACAACCGTTTAAAGGTTCTGGAGATGATACAGTAAAGTCAGATTGGAGTGATATAAAAATCACCACTGTCAGGACATTTTTCAACTAGGTTTGGTCTGCATGTGGAAAAATCATGTACATCTTAAAGGGTTTTCTACATCAAGTCTTATTTGTGTCGTCAACTTATCAATCACCCTTCATTACGCAACTGTTCAAAAGCTTTTAAAAAAAATAATAGAGTAATTTTATTCAACAAGGACGCATTAAATTGATCAAAAATGACATTGCAAGAATTCTCCTTTTCAAATAAATGCTGTTCTTTTGAACTTTCAATTCATCAATGAATCCTAAAAAAAAAAATATATATATATATATATATATATCTCATGGTTTCCACTGTTTTCAACATTGATAATAATCAGAAATGTTTCTTGAGCAGCAAATCAGCATATTAGAAAGATCATGTGACACTGAAAATTCAGCTTTGATCACAGGAACAATTAACATTTGAAAATATGTATTTAAATAGAAAAGAGTTCACAATATTACTGTTCTTACTGTATTTTGATCAAATAGATGCATCCTTGATGAGCAGAAGATGCGATGGTGCACTCATATTATTATGAATGGAAGAAAGTGCAACGTGTTATATGGCGGAATAAGCCCCGCCTTCTAAATAAGAGCTGATTGCCGAATGGTAAAGTCATCGCGTCACTGGAGCGGCCGTTAGAAGCTCTGGTTCCAGTCAGACGCAAACTTCCCCCTGTGCATTAGCTTGATACAGCCTGAAAAATGCAGTTTTTTTGTCACGATTCAAGCGTTTAGAAACAAAATTTATGAGACAGTTGTTGTCAGATTTCACTGGTGATTTCAAATATAAAATTTAATTGAAAGCATGGTGAACAGCTTTGGAGAATTTGATGTTTCCCCATTCAAAGAGATAGAAACTGCACTTGCATGCCAGAGAGGCGCTTCAAAGATGGCCGCCGAGTGAAATGACTTGTCTTTAAGGGACGCTGAAGACGCTTCTTTCAAAAACATTAAAAATCTTACAGAACACAAACTTTTGAACCATTGTGCCAGTTAAAATCCTTCAGATTTAAGGTTTCAACCATGCAAAACATCCAAGGGGTTTAAACATTCACTTTGCACTGCAAGGCCACAAAGTCTGACAAACTTTAACCCAGACAGAAGGTTATACTAAAGATAAGAGTAACGCAATCACATTGCATATTGTATGACCAAGTCAACAAGCATTGAAAGGGACGTACGGGACGCTGCCAGTGAAGTTAATGCCAGCCAGGTGCTGAGAGGACGTGATGGCGTCTCCAAACACTGGACCATCAGCTGGGACAAACTGGATAATATTGGGTGGCAATCCAGACTCTCTCATGATCTTATAGACGGCGTAGCTGGCGGACATGGCCGTGTCACTGGGTTTCCACAACACCACGTTACCCTGAACGCATATTTGTGACATATTAAAAACACAAGATTCATATTCAGTAATATTATCGATTTAACTTTATTCTGTTATTAAACTGAACTGAATCAACACTGAGCTGAATTATGACATTATTATCTTTTTAGAGCTGCTTTACAGCTGAAATTGAGTTTCATATTGGAAGAATTTTGCAACATTAACACTATTATTTTCCTGTTTATTACTGTGAAGCTGCTTTAAAACAATCTGTATTGTTTAAACCACTATATAATTGAATAAACTTGACATCTAACCATGATTGCAGGGGTGCCGGCAAGGTTTCCACCAATCGCTGTGAAGTTGAATGGCGCAACAGCAGCTACAAATCCCTAAAACAAGCACAATTCAAGTCAATACGAATAAATGCATTACGTCATTATCTGGTTATTTAGAAAACTTGCCTCCAATCCACGGTACAGCATGGTGTTGGTACTTCCATCGCTATCCAATGGCTGCTGGTGTTCCAGCTCCACCGCATGTTTGGCATTGAACCTGAAGAAGTCAATGAGTTCTGCAGCAGCGTCAATCTCAGCCTGGACCACAGTCTTACCCTGAGCATCAGGAATGGATTCTCAAAGATTAATGGAAAGCCAGCAAACATAACCTCATGTCTAACAGACTAGTGAACATCAGACAACTCGTGATCAAGTAGTAACAGGCTCCAAACATGCAAAGGTCTTTGTGAAGATGCACCTGTCCGATCATAGTCTTGGCCAGAACTTCTGCTCTCTTGGGTCCGCTGATGATGTCAGCAGCTTTGAAGAAGATCTGGGCTCGATCCGCCACCGGTTTAAGATCCCATTCCCTCCGAGCGGCTACCGAGGCCTCAATGGCTTTATTTATCAGCTCCTAAAGACCGGAACAAATAAATGATCATTCCATGCAAAATAAAACCTTTGAAATGGTTACATTATACCGACAAGTTCAAGTGAGGTGAATCTCTCATATACATTTGCAGTATTTCCTCATTTTGATGTTATAATTTACACTAAACAACACATACCTACGTACCTTATCAGCATAGCAGAACTTGGACACTTTGTGAGAGTGGTTGAAGGGCTATGAAGAAAAAAGAACTAATTAATATAATATCACTAACTAAATTAATATCACACTGAACATGATTTAACAGAACAATAACTTTACGAAATATCTATACATGTATATCAATGTAACATAATATAAACTTTAAGGAAAACTTGCAAAAAACTATCCTGTGATTGTTTAGAGGCCTGTTTATTTCAAGTGCAACATAGAAAACATATAATAATAATAATAATAATAAATAGACCTTAAATATTTAAGTTTAAATTATTTTATTTCAAGTGCAACATAGAAAAAATGTATTAATAATAATAATAAATAGACCTTAAATATTTAAGTTTAAATTTTTTTTTTTCACGTACAACATAGAATAATAATAATAATAATAAATGGACATTAAATATTGTTTTAAGTTGAGTTATTTTTCAGGTACTACATAGAATAATAATAATAATAATAATAATGAATGAATGAACTTTAAATATTGATTTAAGTTTAAATTATTTTATTTCAAGTGCAACATAGAAAAAATATATTAATAATAATAAAAAAATGAACTTTAAATATTGATTTAAGTTTAAATTATTTTATTTCAAGTGCAACATAGAAAAAATATATTAATAATAATAAAAAAAGGACCTTAAATATTGATTTAAGTTGAAATTATTTTATTTCAAGTGCAACATAGAAAAAATATATTAATAATAATACAAAAATGGACCTTAAATATTAATTTAAGTTGAAATTATTTTATTTCAAGTACAACATAGAAAACATATAATAATAACAACAACAATACTACTACTAATAATGACAATAATATGATAATTGGTACTTAAATGTTGATTTAAGTTGAAATTATTTTATTATGAGAAAACATTTACATTCATGCATTTAGCAGATATATTTATCAAAACGACTTACAAAAAAGAAAAGAAAAAAAGACATGCAGCTATCATGGCTATGTATGTCATGCATGGCACAATATTAATAATAATAATAATATTTCATGCTGTGATGAACAATCAGTTATTCCAGAGGTATTGACGACTATTTCACTGTAAAAGAGCTACAGATCACATGATCATACAGAAACGAGAGAAATGATTAACTCACAGACAGCTGGTATCTGATATCTTTAGTCCACACTTCTTCATTTCCAATCACACATGGAATTTCTTCTGTCTTTCCCTTCAGGTTTTGTAATGCCTGATGAACAAAGTAAAACAGAGACGGTCAATCAGATACGCAGCTTCAGTGTATCAGCACATCTGAGTCAGTGTGTGTGATGTGTGTGTTTCACCTTCTCCAAGTCTGATCTTTCTTTACTGCCCTCTTTAAACCCAAGCACGGGCTCATTCTTCACCTCCACAGCTGCACACGGGAAGGTCTTGAACCTGCACAGAAACAACAAGCTTGTTGTTACTCTTCAATACTTCTCAATGAATTTCTTCAATCACACAAAACACAAGCCTCTCAATCAGTGACTTGTATAAAATCATCTATACAGAATGTCTGCAACAATAACCTGTTGTAAATCCATAACAGGAGACAATTGGGTCACTTTAGTCTTTAATGCATCCAGTTGATAGACAGCTGCTAATATTAATATTATTTTAAATAATGTCACTACGTTAAAAACTTATTAAAAAGACTGCTTGAAATATATATGAATAATAAAATATTAAATAAAAATATCACTTTTTTAATAATATCACTATATTGAAATGAACCTAACACCTGTAAAAACATGCATACTCAGTGAGGCAATGCTTACTTTGTACAGTGTATCAGTATGTGTATTATGCTTATGAAAAGATTGAGCTACAGTAAAAACAATGAGAAACACTTGTGCAAACAGATCTCACCAACCTAACAGTGGGAGGACAAGTTTCCTCAGCCATTACATAACACAGTCTGCCTGCCTACTTGCATGTAAAATGCAAACTTCCAGCGCTTCCTCACATCATATAGTAATACGATTATTATTTGTCAATGCACAAGGTGACACATCAAATTTGCTTCAGAAGACTCAAAGTAAAAGTCATGTGTGAGTCCATGTGCAAGCGCATACATACCCTTTCCAAGACTGACAGATGACAGATCTCACTCGTAGCATATTTAATTTGGATGTTCAGAGGAAGGAGAGATTATATATATATTTATATTTATTTTTAAAAAATAAAAAAAAATAAAAAGAAACGATATGTATCCTCCTGCTGAGGAACAACTATAGCGCTAAAGTGGTATTTTAATGCTCGTATTCTCCAAGATCACGTGAATGGAGAACTACCACTTCCGGTGAAGGTGGGGATTTTATGACAGGCGAGATGTGTTGATGATTTTACATTTAATGCAGCTTTCAGACAACACGTTTCTGATATAAAATCAATACTAGTGATTAAATGTTGTATTTAATATTCTCTCAGTACATTTACATGCTCATTATATAGAAATAAAGTTAAGCGGCGCCCCTGTTGTGCATAAATGGAACAGACAAGAGGGCGAGTCTCTCACTGGCCAATCAGCTTTCGAGACGTTCTGCTCTCTGTCAAACATAAGAGTCGTTTCTATTTATAAGATATAAAACTGTTAAGCTCATTTGCCAATGGTGTTTTTTTCCGCTGTAAAAATTTTGAGTTTAATCAGCACAGCACTAAATGTGTAATGTCTTAATACTTAACACAGAGTTGGTGTTAAATATATATTTTTAAATAGCGACTCTAACTTAACCACGCCCCCAGATACGTCCTCAAATAAGCGTCAGATTTGGCGAAAATGGCGCGAGTTTTGCGTTTGTAGAGAGCAAGACCACATGTGTGTTTGGAAATTCTTTTTTAATGTAAGGAAATTTACTGCGGCAATTCAAATTAACAAAAGATAGACACATTATAACAAACAAACCATGGCTTTGGTTTCTAGACCATCCAGGTGCTAGTTGCGTAATCAAGGTCACACATCAGGATATTTAATGCAGTCAGATAAAATACAAAATGTTTTATTCTGAATAAGGTTTTAATCTGGTTAATATCTTTTTCTAAAGCAATAAGCCCCAAAAAGCTGTGTTTTACAGTGAATTTAGAACAGCTAAGTTAGGTTTCACTGAGTTTATTGCTATTATAAAACGGTTAGTCCATAAAAATATATATTTTAATGGGGTTTGTGGAGCAATTTACAACTGATTCGAACATGGCACAACCAGTCAGAGTCAGGGACCTGAACTATCTGTTTTATAATTTAGATTTTAACACTGCCAGCATCTAAATTTCATCATGGCCTTTTCCCAAGCAAGAGATGAGTGTGTTTGCATTGAGAAGATGTTGAGAACATGTTTTGTTATTTGTCTGTTCTGTTATATATTATATAGCCTAGTTCTTTGTAATCTGTATGAGGAGTTATACCTTTAAAGACCATGCAAACACCTAATTGTCCAGCATATGCAATAAAATCGTGTTATTCCAACTATTCTCAGAAAAACTCTTCAAAATTTGTAAAACAGGTTAAAACTGAGAACTTCTCATCTATTTTTGAACTCTGTAGAGATTGAGACAACACTGGTTTGGAGTTCAAATTAACTAAAACTGCCAATTTAAGCTTATAGTTAGTAGTTGACAAATAACATGACCATAAACTTTTTTATTCTTATGTTTTTAATCTAAAGACTAAGGAAAATCCATGTTTTATACAATGTAAGTGGTCACGATTACATTAGTTAATTTGTATTAGTTAATTTACATTAGTAAATTTGAATTTTTTTTTATACAGCTCACTGAAATAGTCTTATGATGAATCTTCTAGTGGAAAGTGTGCAGGCTATGTGTATATAAATGTATATTTTTAGTTATATGCAAAAAAATATATATGTATAGGTTTTTAATGTTTATAGTAGTACACATATATATATATATATATATGGCAAAAGAACCGACCATCTCTTCCTCTTTACTACTAGTTAAAGTACCAAATAAACATGAAATAACATCAGTAGTTAAGCTGAAAGATATAGTACAGCTTACCGAAATCAATTTAATGTGTCGTGTAATTGCTCAATCTGTGTTTCTCTAAATACAATTTCTCTAAATATGTGCACTATATAACATTTATTATATTTTTACTGTTCTTAAATATTTAATGTATGTTTGAATAAATCTGTCATGTAAAAGGTTATGTTTAAATGTTTATACTTCAAAAACAAAACTAAATAGAAACAATTATAAAATAATCATAAACGGCCCTTTAAGTGCAATTTAAATGTTTGTGTGCAAATCAGTTGTTTTTATTTTTAACCTTTAACTGTAATGTACCAGAGTGTTCCCTGTATAGTTTACAACATTGAGATGTTGGACATGTACTGTACGTGATATACATCCAAATTAATAAAAATCGAATCGTGAAATTTGTCTCACTACCCAGCCCACACTGTTAACTGTGGGGAGTATGGTTTTTCATTCTGAATTATGTTTATTATCTCTCTAGAAAATGGTTACCGACATTTTTGGTGACAAAATGGATAAAAAAACAACAAAAAGGAGCAGAAGAAAAAGAAGAAGCGGGACAAGATTATGTCATCTTCTCCAGATGTGGTGGTTTTTAGCCGCTGCACCTGTTGACGGTGCCAAATCTTCCTCCTCTTTTTTCCCACAAATGCAAATTTCCATCTCTGCGCCAGGCTTTTCGCAGAATGCTATCTCTGATTCTGCCATGTGTGTCCTCCTCTGAGGTAAGTGAGTCCACGGAGACTCAGACAACCAGCATCGACACACACACTGATGCTTCTTCCTCACCTGCGGTCAGTGGATCCTCTGATCCAGAGCTTGATCTGCAGCCTGCGATCCATGAAGAAGCAATCAGAGGTTAGGGAATGTTTTACATGCTTAACACTCATCCTTTTTTTTTTTTTTTTTTTAAATTTTACATTAAAGTTATCTTCTCACAGATGTAGCTGGAGAGCAGAGCTCCATATACCTGAGGAAACTTCCACATCCACAGACAGCAGACCTTCAGATCTGCTAGATGCATCCCTGGAAATGGAAGTTATCGGAGGTTAGCACTGGCGTAATTTTGTCTTAAAGAGTGGTGTGGACTGTAGTGCTTTTTCATATAACTGTACATTAAAATATCTATGGTTTCTTCACAGAGTCGAGCACCTCCAGATGGTTCTTCCTCATCTGCTGAAAGCAAACCATCAGATCTGGAGACCAGCGCTGTGGGCGTTTCCTCCTCCGAAGGCTGAACTTCAGGCCGCAGCGGTTCTTGAAGGTTAGAGAAGTTTATTACAACTTTTACTGTATTATTTAAAGCACTATATAATTCATTAGCCTAATATGTGATGCATAATAATTCAAACTGCATTATTAACCTCTTCACAGATGCAGCCAGAGATCAAGCCACCTCTAATGTGGATCTTTGACTGGTGGGTGAATGAATGTTGTGTGCTGATCTCTATATCACCACATAATGAATTATTAACGGTCATCAACGTACGTCTGTACGATTTTCTCACTTACTGACCTGCATATGACCAGACTGACAGAAGTTGAAGGCGAAGCTCCTGTCTAAAGTAAAGGCCATCCAGATTTCTAGGGAGACCATCAGCAGGTGAGTGAGACGATGAACCGGATATTATTATTCATAAAATAATTTAAGATTATCCTTATCATCATTCACTCTTTCTCCTCTCAGGACACCGATGAGTTCCTGATGGCTTGTTTGTCCCACCTAAAGAAAGAGAGCAAGCTAAATAAACCTGCCCAGTAGCCAATATGGAGTTCCAGCTCAACCACCTGCGCACCTGCGACAGGTAATGACATCTCACATCCACACCTGCGCTTGTTTCAGACTCTCAAACTTATTTATGTGACGCTGATGTTCTGTGGTTTCAGCTGTGGCTTCCAGATGACCTTCAGAGACCTCTCGCTGGTCATCAGCCCCCGAGGATGCCTCATAGACAGCCTGTACTTCAAAGTGAGTGACAGCACTGATTACATACCAGCAGGAGAATTTAGTTTCTGATTGGCTGATGTCTGTGTCTTTTTCTTCCTCTCCAGACATCTTCACTTGACTGCTCATGCAGCGAGTGTGCCGGCACTACGACCTCGGAGGCGCTGGAATTAATCACCTTTCCACGGTACGACACTTTAGTATCCTGCAGAATAACTAAACCTGAGCTGGTCTATAACTTCTGATCATTTGAATCTCTCTACAGGTTTCTGGTACTTCTCGTCAGATCCTCAATGCGCAAAGTCAGGGATCAACTGGAAGTCCCAGAAGAGTTTTCACTGTCCTGCAGTACAGGTGCGTGTCAGTTCATCAAACATCTGCCCTCTGCTGGACACTTATGGATCGATCGCTCACCTGAATTACTCCACTCTGAATTACTAAGAGTTTCTTCTATATTTCCAGTCATCTCATTCACTCATTAAGCTTCATACTAAAGTTCTGGATGGCTGAAATGTAGTGACACCAGCATCACAAGATCCAGCTGGTCAAAGCCGTCAAATAACATTGGGAAGAACGGATACATGCTCTTCTACTTGAAAAGGTAAATAGTAGCACAATACTAGTGCTCAACTAATGTTCAGTGCTCAGGTCACTTATATTAAACTACTGTTGTTTTGTACCTGTAGCTGAGCAGTTTTGAAGAGAAAGGGAACCAAAGCTTAGTGAAGATCCTTCTGTGGCTTCTCAGTCTCTAAACACCAGCTCATCAGTCTTCCCAATCCCTCCTGGGAATCGCATCCGTTTGCAAGGCTGATTTCTGAAGGCTTTTCAGTTAAATGATTGCTGGATTCAGAGCCCAGAGTGCTGACCATTACACAATGGAACCTGTCCAGGATTTGAACCTGGGACCTTTTGCACCCTAAGCGAGAATCATACCTCTAGACCAACGAGCCACTCTGTGCTGGTTGCGCTACGTCAGCCGGCCACAGAATTCATGTGTATGGCTTTGAGAGTGTTCACCTCATGGCGTTCTTCATGGGAGAGATGTAAAGTGTCGACATTAGGCAGAATGCAAATGCGACATTTAGCGACTTTTCGATTGAAAATAGTTGGTAATACTGTTCTTTTTATAGTGAACTTAAATGAAATCTTTCCAAATATACAATTAAACTCCACTCAAATACTATATATAGCTGAAGCTTCACTGTATACTAAATTTAACTGTATCCAGAAAAAAAAAACTTTTTATTGGTTTCATTTCTTATGCATGTTATTATTATTTTAAATACTTTTTATGTAAAGCACATTGAATTACCGATTAAATAAACTTGCCTTGCCAAAAAGAACAATTAAATAATAAATTAAAATGTAAGTTAATTAATTATTATGAATACGTTTATTAATGAAAATGAAAAGAATTTAATTAAAAGAAAACTTCCCTAGTGAGTTTATTATCGAACACACTCTACATTTATGGCCATAAACACTAAATAAATAGTGTTTCCTTAAACTTAAAATGAACAAAAAGACCCCAACAAAGCAAATTAATCAATTACGTTTATTTTTTTGACCCCAGCACCAGTTACATTATTTTGAAACATACACCAGTTGCTCACACACCAGGAAAACTCATTTGCAGCATAACCAAATAACAAAGACAACATATAAATGTTCTAATGTACATATACTGATAATTTTAGATGTCAAAGTAATTACAAAAAAAATAAAAAGATAAGAAACAGTGCTATGAGAAGGACGCAGGCCACAGATGTTGCTAAAGCCATTATCATCTTTCATATAGGTTTTCTGTAAAACTCGCTGATGCTGGTACGATGACTAAAGCGTCACTTGCTGAAGGGGGTCTAATGAACTGGTGTTTTATGCTCTATTACAAATACCATATTAAATTCAAAAGTAATTGTGCAACATTGTTGTATATTCAGCCTCATTTGACCTCATACGGTCAAAGGTTTGTACTGTGAGGTAAAATGATGCTAACATGACCCAACAGCAATACCATCCAAAATGTTTTATCTTGTGTCTGATGAACTCTTAACATTTTGATGAGCTAACGATGAGCTCATCTGATATTCTGTACATTCAGTGATAAAGGCAAATCTTGATGTAATAAGCTAATACATTTACCCTTCATAAGAAAAACTTGATAACTTGAACTTGCAAAATTGATGTGCAGGCCAAACAAATGCCCGAAACATACTCAACGCAAGTACATGAACGCGAACGCTACACAAACTCGATTGTGTGTTGTGTACACTTATGAAAGTTCACACAATATGACCCCATCACTACAGCCTACATTTGCTGCCATTTTGTGCTTTTCTTAAAATGGACAAACATGATGGACAGCATCACTTTCTCATCCAGTTTCAATTAGAAAGTTCCTTCCGAATACAACATTCAAGCTCAAGCACAAAGATATTTTCCAAATCATACTTTTGTTTTGGAAACTTACAGAGATGATTCCCATTTTTCCTCAGTAAACACCACGAACAATGGAATTAAATCAGAAAACATGTAACATGCAATTTTTTTCAATTCACCTTGTGATGCTGCCATTTCCCCATTTCTTTGTTCATAAATCATAAAAAGATTTTGAAGAGGCATCTGACCAATGTTATGGACTCAGATTCAGAAAAGACAAAAAATAGCTTGATTCTCACCATAAACAATAAAAAATAGACCAACAGTGTTTCAGGTTAAAAGGCGAGAACTCGTTTTCCAGGCAAAAGCATCCAAATTAGCCCTGGATACCCTGAACAATATAAAAACATGAATTTTATATATTCGTAAAATTCAAAAGCCTGACTTTATCTAATCTTTGATAGGTTTGTAAATGAAATGCACAAACTAAATTGCAAAATTTGAAGATGATTTTATAAAATATGATATCAGCTCTTTAGCTAACTGCGAACAAAATGAATAAACAGAAACAATGCCCACCAACTTATTTACTACAAAATATATATTTTTAAAAACCCTCTGCAACCATATTTTAATCTTATAATTACATCTTTGAGCTTATAATTAAATCACTGATCAGTTTAATAAACCCATCAAATTTTCCCGTATTTCAGATTAATATAATTAAAATAATATACAATTTTTAACCCAGGATCGTACAAGATTAAAATGCAAAACATAAAGAGCCAAAAGACATCAAGCAAGACAAACACAAAGGCCATTAAACCTCATAGATACAGAAACTTTATAAGCCATATCCATGAAAACAGACTCTGAATCTGTACGGAACAGCAGCCATCATGAGGGCTTCAATGCAACTTGACATAATCCTATGCTTTTGTAACTTTTGAATCTACATAATATTTACTGACATGGCATGGGTATAATTTCAGATAAACCCAACCCCAGCTAACAAAAATATGTTCTAAGAACATTTTCTAAATGTTCCTTTTTTTTTTAAAATGTTTTAAAAACGTTGTTTAAATGTGCTCTGAACATTCTGAGACGATTCGTAACATTTAAAAGTGTTAGATGAGCGTCCAATTAAAATGTTTCAGAATGAACACTGTATAAATAATGTTTTTGTGCTAAAGTTTTGAGAACATTATTAAAGACCATATAACTTTAAATGAAAGTTCTATTAATGTGACCTTAAGAACATTTGTTTATAACTTTGAGAGAACGTTCTGAGAATGTTCCCTGTTAGCTGGGACATGGTCTATATATGGTACAATCAAACCCCCCCACCATGACTATTTAGCCTTGCAAAGAAATGAACATCAAGAAAGTCCCCATACAATCAACAAAGCATATTTAATAATTTCCCCCATGATTATAATGAGTGCAACTATAAAAAGTAATGGAAATGCAGTAAGGCCATCCAAAATGAACCTGCAATATATACAGTATTTAGGCACATAGCTCTTTAATATTTGAGATACTGATGTGTGTAATCCTTGAAATAGCTTCAATCATCATTGGCAGCTGCTCAAAATGATGGGACACTGTTCCACAGATTCTGGCATTAAGTGCGTAAACATTGTGAGCCACCAAGGCCTGGGCAACACTTTAAAACACATGAACAGATGAAATTGCCTGCACTGCAAACTAAGGCAAATCATAAACACAGATCACGAAGTAAGGCCGATTGCATAGAACGTGAGCTTGTTCTGTGTTCCACATTCGTGACTGGGTTTGGGGCTTAAAAGGCCGAAACGTTTCTGCAGTAAACCGTTAATTTCTGAAATTGTTTTTAGAAAAATAAAAAGCCACAAATGTTAAGGGAGTGTTTTCAGTCTGTTTTGGTCTGATTGGCTTTCAGTCTTATTTATCACTCACGTTGCGTGAATGTTTTCCAAGTTTCTAATCAAGATATGGATTTGGGTGTGATCAGGTGTATTGTGTGATGTATTTTGGCTGGGACTGATCCGATTCATAGTTGTCCAGCAGAGCTGTGGCACCGTGTGACGCATCGATATTGATGTCGAAGCACAAAAACAACCCTCATCAACTCCGCCCCACTCTGACACGGAGACGTTAAAGCACCTACAGGATTTTGGGTTTGTGGGAGTGGGCTCTGTCCCTCAGTATAACGCCATTGGACGATGCTGGGTGGCCCGAGAGCTGATTGGAGCTTGGTGGGGGGGAAGAGGGCGGGGCCAGGCTAGGCAGGTATCAGCTGATTGGCCCCTCCGTCTCTCCATCCTTGTCTGACTCGTCTTGTATCTCGTCAGTGTTCCCTGAGTCACTGCTTGCGGATGAGCTGATGGAAGGAGAATTTCTGAAGGGATGAGAAATTAAAGGAAAGAGAAGATGATTTATTAAAGTCCTCACCAAAAAAATGGTGTCTGCATGACTAACTAGTAATAAAATTAATAGGGGAAGTCTGAGCTATTGTACTTAGTCACATTATATGATAGATTTGACTTTTTTTTGGTGTCTAATGGTTAATACTGTATATAATATAATACTACCTGAATTTTCCTGTTAATTTGACATTAAAAGGGTCCTGAACTGAGAATTCAAATTTTCCTTGATCTTTTGACTGTTAAGAGGTAAAAATAAAAATATCCTGTAAGTTTCAAACCTCAAAACTTCCAAAGTTCTATTCCAAAAACAGCTTTTATTGAAACCAAGGCTAGAAAACAACAGGATCTGAAAAATGTGGAATTATGATGTCATAGTGCATCGAAAGACCGCCTTTGCACAAGAAGATCAACGCCTACTTCTACATTATCACATCTTTGGTGCCGCCCACTGGCGCGTTAGTTAATAGTGACATGACATGCAGGGAAAAAAGTAAATCGTGCGCACGATTTATTATTTCATTCCCTTGATTTGCTAATTCATGTGCATGATTTACTATTACGTTCGCTTGATATGCTAATTCGTGTGCACGATTTACTATTTCATTTCCTCGATTTGCTAAATCGTGCGCATGATTTACTATTCTGTTCCCTTGATTTGCTAAATCGTGCGCATTATTTACTATTCCGGTCCCTTGATTTGCTAATTCACGCGCATGAATTACTATTTCGTTCCCTCAATTTGCTAAATCATGCGCACGATTTACTATTTCATTCCCTCGATTTGTTAAATCATGCGCACGATTTACTATTTAATTCCCTCGATTTGTTAAATCATGCGCACGATTTACTATTTAATTCCCTTGATTTGATAATTCATGCGCATGATTTACTATTCCGTTCCGTTGATTTGCTAATTCACGCGCACGATTTACTATTTCATTCCCTCGATTTGCTAAATCATGCGCACGATTTACTATTCCGGTCCCTTGATTTGCTAATTCATGCGCATGATTTACTATTCCGTTCCCTTGATTTGCTAATTCGCGGGCACGATTTACTATTTCATTCCCTCGATTTGTTAAATCGTGCACACGATTTACTATTTCATTCCCTCGATTTGTTAAATCATGCACACAATTTACTATTTAATTCCCTTGATTTGATAATTCATGCGCATGATTTACTATTCCGTTCCGTTGATTTGCTAATTCACGCGCACGATTTACTATTTCATTCCCTCGATTTGCTAAATCATGCGCACGATTTACTATTCCGGTCCCTTGATTTGCTAATTCGTGCACATCATTTACTATTCCATTCCCTCGATTTGCTAAATCGTGCGCACTATTTACTATTTCATTAACTTGATTTGCTAATTCGTACGCACAGTTTACTAATTCGTTCCCTCGATTTGCTAATTCGTACGCACGGTTTACTAATTCGTTCCCTCGATTTGCTAAATCGTACGCACGGTTTACTAATTCTTTCCCTCGATTTGCTAAATCGTGTGTGCAATTTACTATTTTATTCCCTCGATTTGTTTAATCGTGCGCACGATTTACTATTCCGTTCCCTTGATTTGCTAATTCGCGCACATGATTTACTATTTCATTAACTTGATTTGCTAATTCGTACGCACGATTTACTAATTCGTTCCCTTGATTTGCTAATTCATACGCACAATTGACTATTTCATTCCCTCGATTTGTTAAATCATGCGCACGATTTACCATTCCGTTCCCTTGATTTGCTAATTTACGCGCACAATTTACTATTTCATTCCCTTGATTTGCTAATTTGCGTGCACGATTTACTATTTAATTCCCTCGATTTGCTAAATCATGTGCACGATTTACTATTTCATTCCCTCGATTTGCTAATTCGTATGCACGATTTACCATTTCGTTCCCTCGATTTATACTTCGAGCGTTCAAATCAGAGGGCTAAAACCAGAGTATAAAATGGCCATTTATTTCTAAATAATTTATTTTAAAATAATAACATCATAAATGCACCTCAGGAAACATTATAAAATAATAAAAAAATTACAGTTCATGACCCCTTTAAAATGTGCTTTCATTGCCTATGCTTTATGACACTGACACCACAAATATGCACCTTATGAATACCCAGGATTAATTGTTAACCCTGGATAAATTATGAGCAATGTGAAACGTGAAGCAAGATAACCCAGTATTCCGTTTCCCAGGGTTAACTAGTTCAAGTGTGAAAAGCCCTTCTGTTGAGCTTTGTCTTCAGTACTTTTGAATACTACAAACAATAGGCATTTCAGATCTTAAATCAGCACTATAAGCTGTTATTAGCACAGCATCTAAGAAGTCGTGGCTGTGAATCACCTTCCACCCTTGATCATTCTCCTGCATGTCTCCATCTGCACATCCAGCCCTCGCTTCATGCTGCACATCTCCATGTACTCATGCAGGTGTCTGTTCATGTCACTCTTAGCGGTGGCCAACTCCATCTGTGAGAGAGAGAGAGTGATATAAATATGTCTGTCATCAAGTTCCAGGGCTGGTGAAGAAAAACATTTCATCCCAGACACCTTCAACTGCATCATATATGAGGTTCAGTAGAGGGACAAACACAATCACAATAAATCACGGTTTGGTTTGAAAGGACAATAAAGAAAAATAGGCACATTCAAACCTCAATTTGTCCGATAGTCTTCTGATATTCCTGCTCTCTGGTCTTGATAAGAGACTCCGTCTCATCGATGAGACTACCAAGACTGCCGTCCTGAGAAACACAACAGAGAAACAGGCTCATTTCACTCATATTTCCTCATATTTCACACATATTTAAACAAACGCCGAACAGAGGAGAGTCTGCCGGCAAAAAGAGAACGCGACAGAGCTCGTAATAAAACAAGAACCAACATCAGCTTGGGCCGAAAGTTACATAATGTATCTTTAAGAAATCTTACCGATCCCAAAACTTGTGAACGGTAGTGTATAATGATGATATATGTAAACTCACCGCTTCATGAGCGTCTCCGTTGCAGTCGAGAGCGCCGGTGCTGTTGGTAAGGGCGCAGGGTACGTTGTAGTTGGTGAAATCTTCCCATAGCAGCAGCGTATCGTCGTTCTCCTCCCACGTCAGACTGTCACAGTCATCATCGATCTCAAATGTCTCCCGCCTAGCAACAAATGAGTTATCTGAACAATGTCTGCACGTGAGGAAAAAGAAAGGGGCAGAAAGAAAGCACAGAGAAAGAGCAGGCAGTGAAAACAATCACGGACAAGACAAGAGAGAAGACAAGCACAAAACAGGACGGATACATACAAAGACATATAGAGACATACACTAATTTCATACTGCAGCTGAATGAGGCCCAAATCTGATTTATCCCTCACTGTGAATGGCAAAATTTGCATTGAATCTTACATTTTCAATTTGGATCTAGGTCGCATTCTTAAGTTGAAATAAATTGGATATGCATCCCCAGATAACAGGAAGCATTCTCAGAACATTCTGGCAAGGTTATAAACAAACGTTCTTCCAGTAAAGTTAATAAAATGTTTGTTAAAAAGTTATCTGGTCCTTAATAATGTCCTCTAAACGTTCACATAACCATGAAAAAAAGTTTTTAAAATATATAAAAAACTAGATGTTTTGAACATTCAGAGAACATTCAACGTTTTCCTACGTTAATGGGAGAACATATTGTTAGAACATATCGTTAGCTGGGTCTATGGAAGCTTGTTTCTGCCAATAAAAAAAAAAAAAAAAAAAGTAATTGCGACTTTTTATCTCAGATTTCTAACTTTTTTCTTGCAATTGCCAGTTTGAAACTAACAATTCTGTCTTTTATTCTTAGAATTGCGAGATTTAAACTCACAATTCTGACTTTATAACTCGCAATTCTGACATTAACTCGCAATTCTGACTTTATAACTTGCAATTCTGACATTAACTCGCAATTCTGACTTTATATCTCGCAATTCTGACTTTATAACTCGCAATTCTGACTTTATAACTCGCAATTCTGACTTTGTATCTCGCAATTCTGACTTTATAACTCGCAATTCTGACTTTGTATCTCGCAATTCTGACTTTATAACTCGCAATTCTGACTTTGTATCTCGCAATTCTGACTTTATAACTCGCAATTCTGACTTTGTATTTCGCAATTCTGACTTTATAACTCGCAATTCTGACTTTGTATCTCGCAATTCTGACTTTATAACTCGCAATTCTGACTTTGTATTTCGCAATTCTGACTTTATAACTCGCAATTCTGACTTTATAACTCACAATTCTGACTTTATAACTCGCAATTCTGACTTTATAACTCACAATTCTGACTTTATAACTCGCAATTCTGACTTTATAACTCGCAATTCTGACTTTATAACACGACTTTTTGAGATATAAACTCGTAATAGCAAGAAAAAAAAAGTGAGAATTGTAAGATGAAAAGTCACAATTACCTTTTTTATTTTTTATTTCATGGAGGAAACAAGCTTCCATAGTTTTGCAATGTGACTTCAGTGTGAACACATCAGTTTAAAGAAGTACTCCACCTGAACATGATTTGATTTGATTTCTTTAGTCATTTGTAATTAAATCAGTCATTAGTTTGAAAAAAAAAAAAAAAAAAAAAAAAAACTAGGTGGAATTAATGCCATTATTGCATAAATCTAATTCAGCAATTAAAGGAATTTCTCCACCTAAATATAATTTTTTTTTATTTTTTATAAAGATATTTCAATTATAAATATATTAACAACTAACATAGTTTAGTCTGGTTTGCACTGTTTTTGAAGAAAAAGACAATTTTGTGTTTTGAATGGAATATTTCTCTATGGCAGTAACGTTCTTTAAACAATTATTGGTAACACTTTACAATAAAGTCTCCTTTTGTTAACATAATATTAATAACAATGAACTATTCTTAACTATAAATAGTTAATGCATTACCTAACTTGAACTAACAATGAGTTTTCACAGTATTTATAAGTCTTTGTTAAAATACAACTGTTCATTGTTTGTTCATGTTAGTTCACAGTGCATTAACGAATGTTAACAGACACAACTTTTGATTTTAATAATGTATTAGTAAATGTTAATGCTGTAAATTAATAAATGCTGTAGAAAATTGCTGCAAAAGTAGATAAAGCTCTTAGCAGAAGTGAGAATCAGAGAAACACAGAGATACAAGCTTTACAAGGTCATGACATTGAAGTCTACAGATTAAAAACTTAGTTGTAAACCAAATAGCTTTTGTCCGTCTGTAATTCTTATAATCACCACTTGATGGTGACAGAGTACAGACATGAAGCAATCTCAATCCAGCATATCTGACTGCAGTCTGAACCCTGAATCTGTTTCTCTGCTCTGTTAGTTTTTTGTGAGGACTCACAGATGGTTGAGCATGCGTTTCATCTCGTCTGTGATGTTGAAGGGAACTTCTTCCTCTGAAGTGCTGGGATCAGCATCCATCTCGGAGCTTTCCTCATCCGATAACGGTTTCTTCTCCTTCTTTCTGCATGCAACAGCCGCCTGAGATGAAAAATATTACAGGCACATATTAAAATCAAGCCATGCACTGGAACTATAGCGTGGGTTTGGCAGCACTGCAATGTGATCACCTTGTGTGCACTGCAGTAAAGGTTTTACCCACCCTGTCTGCTGGTGCTCTGGAAGGGCTGAACATTTTCGACATGTCCTCTGAGTTCCTCTGCTGAGCCACGTCACACAGTTTGGCCGTGATGTCGATTCTCCTGCAGATGTCCATGTCCACCTTCATGGCTTTCTCCTGGATCTTGGTGTCGAGGTCAGACATTTGCTAAACAAAGATTCAAACAGTGTTGAGAAAATAAGAAGGAAACTATTGGATTATGATGCTGGAGAAACAAGACTGACAATTGCAATGTCATTAGATTTGTGCTTAGTCACTTTATTCTCACTTCCATGCCTCTATATTTACACACAGGCCACGTGCACACTGCAAAGTTTTACGATGGTTGACATGGGCTAAATACAGTCAGTATTTGATCTGACAGCCGTATTTATTAACAGCTGTGACTCTCCAGTTGTCCATATAGTGAACCATATACTGCCTGTATGAACAAGTAAGCAAAATCAATCCACTTTTCTGTTGTAACCATAATAACAATGGCCTAATTTAAATATCAATTTACGATTGATCAGCAAATTAATCTGCTGAAATATTTATACTGTTAAAATGTTAACATTTTTAAAATTAAAATAATTAATAAATATAATAAAGGTTTTTATTTAATAACATTTTTCATTTAATAACATTTTATTAAAATGTAATAAAATATTTTAAAATAAATTAATACCTTTAAAAAAATAAAAACATTTTTAAATAAAAAATAAATATTATTTAATATATATATACACACATACATATATATATATATATATATACACACACACATAAAATTTCAAAAATAAATGTTTAAAATAAAAATAAATTAATACCTTTAAAAATAAATTTTAAACTTTTTACTTTTAATTTATAAAATTATTATTTTAAAATAAAATCGAATATTAATAATTGTTCATATTTAAAAAAAATATATTTATATATATAATTAATACAAAATAAATGTTATTATTTTTTAAGAAAATCTAATATTTTTTAATTAAAGTATATATATATATATATATATATATATATATATATATATATATATATATATATTTTTTTTAACATTTATTGAAATAAGTGTGGAGCACTTTAATATTACGTACACAAAATACAAAGCGTGCCACACATATCCTGAAAAAAGTGAAGCCAAAGCGTCTCGATCGCCCCCAGGTGGCTGGAAGCAGTATAGGTCATAAACCCCGCCCTCTCCATGTATTCCGGGGGACGTGAGACAAGTTTGGTTTTAGTTATTTGATGCTATTAAAACGGGGGTGAGACGTCATGATTGACAGCTGAGATTGACAGCTTCTCTATTTAGACACCGAGGCGCCAACGGACTTTTTTTCTGGATCTTCGCGAGGTGATTGGAGCTTTAACTATAATTTCTACATTCCCATAACTGTTTATTTCACACCGAAATAATGAGTTGTTCTGAGTTTGGGCGGGACCCTGATATCGCGGCTCCACTTATTGCTCACTACTGCGCAGACTCGGGTTTCAAATTCACTATGCGCAGACTCGAGACTCAAGATGTCAGCGCCATATAGACACACTGGCGGCTTTAGTTACAATGGAAGAGAGTGAATGTGCGTGGTCCATTTTTTTTTTTTTTTTTTTTTACAGTCTATGCAAAATACACATTGCTGTCATATATTCCCCGTGTGTTTGTGGACTTTTATGCTATTTCCTGTCGTGTGCTTTGCTTTGTAGTTCTTCGTAGTTTTTCATGTTTATAGTTCCCCAGGTGTTTCCCGTTAACCACGCCCCCTTGCTATCTTGTTTAGCACGGTTGTCTGTGTCTTGCTATCTTGTTTAGCACGGTTGTCTGTGTATATATATAGTAGGCTACTTATGTTTCACTCGTGGTTTGTCTATCGTTATACAAGTTTCCTTGTAAACTTCCTAACATTTAGATCTCTCTCTCAGTTCACAAAGACTTGTCCCCTTTTGTCACTGTTGCTACGTCCGAAAAGCCATAAAAACGCTGAGCAAAGAAGACCACTGACAACATGTCGACAAATTTGATATGAAACAAATTTTGTAATTTTTTTAAAGAAATTTAAACAATAAATACCATTTTGGAGCTCTTTAATGTGTCGTGACAGATCGCTGTAGCGCCTCAGTCCAACATCTCTTCCTACTAGTTAATTTATAGCATCAAAAAACATGAATGAACATCAGAAGGAATGTTGTTTTAACCGCTGAATGACGTCAGTACACACCATTTTTCAAGTTCACCAACGTTAATCCGAGACTGCTTTGTCAGACAAAATGGCGGATTCTGCGTTATGACTGGTTAGATCACCTGTCAATCCACACTAACCGCACACATGAAAACTGGAAAGAAAATTCAGATGTCACTAACATTGTTTTTTGGGAGTGAATTGGGTCTAAAAATGCAGTCGTCGAATGTAATTTAGAGTTAAAAAAAACAGTATTAAGTGATAATTATATTTAGCTGCAGTGTGTATGTGTCAATATGCTTATTCAAACTGAGAAACTCATTCTCATAAAAACTCACTAAGCCACTTCAAATCACTGTAATCTCATGCTGAATGTCAATTATAAGATAAACACATCAGTCATAAATCAATGTCATTGCACACAGATGCTAAGACTAACAAGTTAGTCTTGTGGTGAATCCACAGGCACGCAACAAACTTGAGCAGTTAATTTCACCTAAAGGCCTCATGGGAAACAATTACTCTTGACTTATTTATTCTGTATGGAGGCCGCAGATGGTTAACTAATGCTATTTAGACACCTGTCTCCTCTGCGTGTGGTCTGTTAATTAAAAATACAACACACAGAGTGCAAGAAACAGATGCAAATGAAACAAATCAAAGCAACTGTTTTCCTTTATTAACTACAGATGATGTCTTGCATTCTCTTACTTTCAGGTCCAGGATTTTCCTCTGGTTCTCTACGTCTCTAGAGCAGCGTCGCCCGCCAGCCTTTATTATAAATACCAATTTCAGTTCACAGTTTTATTGGCCCAAATCTGTTTATGATATTTACTGGCACACAGTGACATTCGTGTGAATGACTAGCTGACAGAAGAGGCAATGCGAAAGTGAAGTAACGTTAACCTGTAAATCCGGGTGACAACGGTTTATTAATTCCTCACCATCCAGATCAGCTGGTATAAATGGAAGGTGTGTGTGTGAATATGAAACAATGACAATATGGCTCAAAGCAGAAGTCAGTGTCTGTTTGTGTGTGTGTGTGTGTATTGTCTCAGCTCTGTGTTTCTGCCGCAGGGGAAAAGAGCCAAATAAGGCAGAGCGTGTTTCTCTGCTGTCGTGAAACAGAAGTCATGGAAAACAACCAGTGGGGTTTACTTTAGAAATAAAATTAATAAAGAGATTGAGATTGTTATCAAATGTAGTAAAAACAACATCCACATGAATTATTGAGTTTTATTTGGACTGCAAACACATTCTTATGTAGTGATCTGATGATGTGATAAAACAAAACAATTATACTGTACTTTATGAACTTCAAATATGTTCTAAAAAATGTTTGAAGAACATTTCCCTTTTCATTTCAGAATTCAAATTTCCTGACAATTTACTCACCCTCATGTCATCCAAGATGTTTATGTCTTTCTTTCTTCAGTTGAAAAGAAATTAAGGTTTTTGAGGAAAACTTTTCAGGATTTTTCTCCATATAGTGGACTTCAACAGGGACCAACAGGTTGAAGGTCCAAATGTCAGTTTCAGTGCAGCTTCACAGAGCTCTACATGATCCCAGACGAGGAATAAGAGTCTTATCTAGCAAAATGATCTGTCATTTTCTAAATAAAATAAACATTTATATACTTTTTAACCACAAATGCTCGTCTTGCACTGCTCTGCGATGCGCCACACATTACGTAATCACGTTGGAAAGGTCACGTGTGACGTAGATGGAAGTACCGATTCAGTGTTTACAAAGTGAATGTGCAAAGACTAAGTCAAATGGCCTTACAAAAAAAGGTAAAACAATGATGTCGGACGATTTTGATTACGTAATGTGATTATGTAATGCGTGGCGCATCGCAGAGCAGTGCAAGATGAGTATTTGTGGTTAAAAAGTATATACAATTTTATTTTTTTTTAGAAAATGACAGATCGTTTCATTAGATAAGACTCTTATTCCTCGTCTGGGATCATGTAGAGCTCTTTGAAGCTGCACTGAAACTGCATTTGGACCTTCAACCTGTTGGTCCCTGTTGAAGTCCACTATATGGAGAAAAATCCTGGAATGTTTTCCTCTAAAAACCTTCATTTCTTTTCGACTGAAGAAAGAAAGACAAAAACATCTTGGATGACATGAGGGTGAGTGAATTATCAGGAAATTTCAATTTTGAAGTGAACTAATCCTTTAAACTAAAACATTTCAGAGAAAAAAACTTTCCATCTGATGTTTTGAGAACGTTATTATAGAACACATAACTTTGAATGAACATTCTATAACCTGTTAGCTGGCTATAATGAATACAAATGAAATACTTTTCTCTGAAGAAACTGTCAGTGAAACTGTCTAGATATGGAAATACTCACGTCGCTCATGAGGCTCTTAAAGACCACCAGTTCAGCTTTCAGTCTTTCAACCTTCTCGTTTAACTCGTCCTGGATGGCTTCGGACTCGTTTACGTTCTGAACACACACAGACACGGAAGCAAAGCAACATAAGAATACATTAAACATCCTGTTTGTGATGACATTACACTCTGGGTCTGGATTTAGCTGGTTAGTTGGGTCTTAATAGGTCGAAATAGACATGTTTTTGTTATTGGGTAGCTTTCTCGTGGTATTACAGGCCTTCACTTCCCTTTATTAATACAGCTTACAGATCTTCATGTTAAATGGCATAAAGCAGACACAGCCTGTCCTTTGTTGCCTGAACACAACACACTCTCCATTCTAATGAAATCCCCACAGAGGCAATGCTGAAGGTTGGAGAGGAAATCCATACGGCTCAGGACAGAATTGAAAAAGCAGGTTCTGGGCATATTTGGGCTCTCTAGGGACGGTTCCCTCCTCAGCGCTTTTGCTGACCCATAATCCAGCACAAACACAGATGCAGCGGTTTATTGATTTTCCCGCTGCATCAGCAGAAGATGGATCTCACACCTGCAGCATGATTCTGGGGAATGTTGGGCGTTTGAAACATGGGATGCAGCACTGCTGTTGAGGTGGTGGTCCGGTACAAACGGGTCTGTCGTCACGTTTAAACACCGACACAGTTAAATGCATCCTGACCCAGATTGTTGGAAGTCACACACACACAGTTTATATTTGCTCAGATCACATGTGTGGGAACTTTTACTCATCGTGTATTTTAGCATGATGGTATAAATACTCACTTTTAAAGGGTTGCATCATGAAATGCCGGATTTAATTTTATTTAGCTCAATGTTGTTACTACGTGGTCACTAAGGAGTGTTTACTATTCATACTTTAAAATATTCAAATTGTTTGAAATTTTGATTGCACTACATTTCCAGATATATTTTTAAAAAATACATTTTGCATTCACTCAGAATGTATTTTAAGATGGGAAACATACTGTATTTTCTATATCTATACTTTTCTATTTTATATATTTTCTGGCCATTGTTATATATATTTTTTTATGTAAATATATTTATATTGTCCAATACATTTGAAAAGAGACATTTTGCATTCATTCAAAATGTATTTTAAGATTGGAAATGTATTTTGTTGCCCCTTGAAGTGTTTTTTTCTAATATATTTCCTCACATATTTTAATACATATATTTTAAATGTAAATATATTTTTATTATACACAATACATGTAAAAAATAATCCTTTTTTTGTTTTTGTTGTTGCTTTCACTCAAAATGTATTTTAGGATTATTTTCTTGTATGTTTTCATATATATTTTATCATATTTTCTGACCATTTTTAATTATATTCTTAATGTAAATATATTTATGTTGTCCAAAATATATTTAAATAAAATACATTTTGCATTCACTCAAAATGTATTTAAAGACCAGAAATGTATTTTTTCTTAACACTTGAAGTATTTCCCCCCTGAAGTGAAGTATGTTTTCCAATAAAGGTTTTAAATTAAATATATTTAAAATTTGAAAAATATTTTTTTAAGCTGTGCTGTTTACAACACATATCAAGCATATATTCTACATTTATGTTGGTGAGAAAAAAAATAGATTTTTTGGGAAAAAGGAGGAAAAGTCCATTTGTTGTTTATAGGGGAAACACTTTATTAGTGGTGCTCCATTTATTTGTGCTTTGTATTTCCAATTGGGCTATAAAATCATGTTAAATATGTCTCTTTTAGTTGTATAATACAATTATGTTACCCTGCATCATGATATCTGGATGTGTGCACTCATGCTAGATTTCAGGCTCATAAAGTGACACACACACGTCATATAACAGCAAATGTAATTATATCACAGCAAGAGCGTCTAGACAGCTCCTGTGCAGGTCAGCTCACCTCCTGTAGCGTCTGCACCATCGACTCCATCTGTTCTCTTCTCGACAGCTCCTCCTCCCACCTGAAACACACAGACACACCTTAGATGAGTATAACGGGGCTGGACCGCATGAATCAAATCTTATCACACATTGAGTCATTTTATATCATGGAAACGGTATGCATTACAATATAATTATTTTTAATTATGGCAACTTTCCTGTTGTGGCAACAGTGCCAAAGCCTCATTTTGTGGAGAAATTAAAGAATGAATTAAAAGCTAATCTCGACTTTTTTATGGAGCTTGATGGGCTCAAACCAAGATCAGATGATTCATAACAAATAAAAAAGTCTGACATCAGTGCAGAAACAGATTCACATGATGTAATGCTTACAGGAAAACAAAAGCAAGTGAATCTTTTTCAAAGTCTTGATTTTGTTTTTGGGCTCAACTAGAACAGGTTTTCATGCTTGAATGTTCATTATTTTCCTCATATTCTCTTTTGTTGCAGCTCCTCTGTTCCCAGTCTGTCAGTAACGCTCTGTTTAGTTCCTGTCTCTGTGAAGCCCCTCCTTCTGAAAAGCACACTGTGCTCTGATTGGTCAGCTGGCGCAGTGTGTTGTGATTAGGAAATGTCCCGCCCCCTACCATAACTGCGAGTTCCAACACACCACTAACTCAACCAGGCCCCGCCCCTTTATTTTGCATATGCCTTGGGCAGGAATTATTTAAATTACGAATATTGTGACGTGTTTGTACCCCGAAGAAAACTCCAGACTGCATTGGGGGCACTTTGTGTTTTTTGCAATAGTGCAAGTATCTTTGTTGCATTCAAGTGTAAATGACATAAAGCAGTCCTGCCCTGTCCTGCAGTTGCTCATCATCTCCATTTCGGTTCCATTTCAGTCTGATTGATCCTTGAGCTCAGGAATCCTCCAGTAAACTCCTCAGCTGTGGTCAGCTGGCGTCTGTGGTCTGTGCGCCCACCCCAAGGTGTCTAGGATGGGGCAGCTCTGTAACCTAATACCGACAGTGGAAAACCAGCAGGACCAGACCGAAGGGTGGACGTATGTGAACTTATAAAGAACCGATTGGTCCTTTACATGCAGTCTTCAAGCAATCACATGACTACAAGTTGATTGGCCTCTGCTGATCCTGCAGCCAATGAGATTGCTTGCTCAACTTTTGCGTAGCAGATCTAGGGCCCTATCGTACACCAAAAATATGAAGCAGCATGACTGTTTTCTGCATTGATGATAATCAGAAATGTTTCTTGAGCATCAAATCAGCACATTAGAATGATTTCTGAAGGATCATGTGACACTGAAGACTGGAGTAATGATGCTGAAAATTCAGCTTTGATCACAGGAATAAATTACAGTTTACTATATATTCACATAGAAAACAGTTATAATAATATTACTGTTTTTACTGTATTTTTGATCAAAGAAATGCAGCCGTGGTGAGCAAAAGAGACTTCTTTCAAAATCACTAAAAAAAAAAAAAAAAATGGTACCCAAACTTTTAATCGGTTATATAAATACAACCCGAATTCCGGAAATGTTAGGACATTTTTTAAATTTTAATAAAATGAAAACTAAAGGACTTTCAAATCACATGAGCCAATATTTTATTCACAATAGAACATTGATAACATAACAAATGTTTAAACTGAGAAATCTTACACTTTTATCCAGCTCATTTCAAATTTGATGCCTGCTACAGATCTCAAAGAAGTAGGCATGGGGGCAACAAATGGCTGAAAAAGCAAGAAATTTTGAAAAAGATTCAGCTAGGAAAACATCTAGCAACTAATTAAGTTAATTGATATCAGGTCTGTAACATGATTAGCTATAAAAGGGATGTCTTAGAGAGGCAGAGTCTCTCAGAAGTAAAGATGGGCATAGGCTCTCCAATCTGTGAAAGAGTGCATTAAAAGCAATAAACATTTAAAAACAATGTTCCTCAATGTCAAATTGCAAAGGCTTTGCAAATCTCATCATCTACAGTGCATAACATCATCAAAACATTCAGAGAAACTGGAGAAATCTCTGTGCGTAAGGGACAAGGCCGAAGAACTTTACTGGATGCCCGTGGTCTTCGGGCCCTCAGACAACACTGCATCACTCATCGGCATGATTGTGTCAATGACATTACTAAATGGGCCCAGGAATACTTCCAGAAACCACTGTCTGTAAACACAATCCGCCGTTCCATCTGCAGATGCCAACTCTATCATGCAGAAAGAAAGCCATATGTCAACATGGTCCAGAAGCACCGTCGTGTCCTGTGGACTGTTTCAAAGTGGAAAAGTGTTCTATGGTCAGATGAGTCCAAATTTGACATTCACAGCCGTGTCCTCCGGGCTAAAGAGGAGGGAGACCATCCAGCGTGTTTCAGCGTTCAGTTCAAAAGCCAGCATCTCT
Source organism: Elopichthys bambusa (assembly GCA_037101425.1). Taxonomy (NCBI): domain Eukaryota; kingdom Metazoa; phylum Chordata; class Actinopteri; order Cypriniformes; family Xenocyprididae; genus Elopichthys; species Elopichthys bambusa. The sequence goes on along the minus strand of CM074452.1, from coordinate 25,715,157 downwards.
GAAGGTATGGGGGTGCATAAGTGCATACGGTATGGGCAGCTTGCATGTTTTGGAAGGCACTATGAATGCTGAAAGTTATATAAAGGTTTCCAGACGATGTCTATTTTAGGGAAGGCCTTGTGTATTTCAGCAGGACAATGCAAAACCACATACTGCAGCTATTACAACAGCATGGCTTCGTCGTAGAAGAGTCCGGGTGCTGAATTGGCCTTCGTGCAGTCCAGATCTTTTACCTATAGAGAAAAATACGACCACAAACTCTTCAGCAGCTGGAAACCTATATCAGGCAAGAATGGGACCAAATTTCAACACCAAAACTCCAGAAACTCATAACCTCGATGCCCAGACGTCTTCAAACTGTTTTGAAAAGAAGAGGAGATGCTACACCATGGTAAACGTGCCCCCGTCCCAACTATTTTGAGACCTGAAGCAGGCATCAAATTTGAAGCTCATTTAGTGGATAAAAGTGTAAAATTTCTCAGTTTAAACATTTGTTATGTTATCTATGTTCTATTGTGAATAAAATATTGGCTCATGTGATTTGAGAGTCTTTTAGTTTTCATTTTTTGTCAAATTTACAAAACGTCCCAACATTTCCGGAATTCGGGTTGTACATACATTTTTTTAATAATTGCATATTCAATATTATTAATATTATTAATAAAGATGTTTGTTTTCCATAGATATTCGGATGCATGTTTAAAGCAGCACAGTACAGAATAAAACATCACATTATGTTATATTATGTGGTCCCTGTTTGGTTTATAGCAGCCTGTGAAGTCAAATAAAACCAGGAAACAAGAAACCACAACTCAGAGAACAGCTTCGGAAAGCACTAAAACCATTACTTACATACATGTGTCTGCTGCGTACAGCCTGAAAATTATGATTGACAGCTGTAAAGAGGCAGTTAATCAAACTTGTAAACAAAATGTAGAACGTCTTCGCACGCCGGAGGGCTTCTTTCTACAGGGAATCAAATCATCTCAAGAGGAATCACTCCCTGTTGCTACAGCAACGCTTGAGATCACCACAGAAATAGATCATTGAGCATTTACGGCCTGCTGTGAGGGTTAACGCTCTGGCCGGCATCGTGGTTACTACGGGGGAGTAAACAGAACACATCCGTCCTCATGGAATGTGACGCTGGAGTGCAGCTGAATGAGCCACATGTCTATAAAGGACACAGACCGACATGATGTCAGCATACTAACTAGGGCACTTGATTATCTCAAGAGACTGAACAGGAAACTGCCCTTAAGACACACACACACACACACACTCTAACACACATAAAACACAAAGAAAGACACTTCAGCTAAACACATGCCATCCCAAACACACACCGCCGACTTTTGCTTTCCTGTTGCCACAGGAAATGTGGCAGAAAATACACACTTAAAACCAAGCAAACCTCTTAAAAATGGGCAAAACACGTTTGTTTTGTCTCCTAAAAAGTTCCCTCCATCCATCCATCCATCCATCCATCCATATATCCATTTACATTTATCCATCCATCCATCCATCTATCTGTGGTTCTATCTATTGTTCTGTCATTCCATCCATCCATCCATCCATCCATCCATCCATCTATCGATTTATCATCCATCCATCCATCTATCTGTAGTTCTATCTATTGTTCTGTCATTCTATCCATCATCCATCTATCCATTTACATTTATCCATCCATCCATCCATCTATCTGTGGTTCTATCTATTGTTCTGTCATTCCATTCATCCATCCATCTATCCATTTATCTATCCATCCATTTATCCATCCATCCATCCATCCATCCGTGGTTCTATTGTTCTGTCATTCCATCCATCCATCCATCCATAGTTCTATCTATTGTTTTGTCATTCCATTCATCCATCCATCTATCCATTTATCTATTTATCCATCCATCCATCTGTGGTTCTATCTATTGTTCTGTCATTCCATCCATCCATCTGTAGTTCTATCTATTGTTCTGTCATTCTATCCATCATCCATCTATCCATTTACATTTATCCATCCATCCATCCATTGATCTGTGGTTCTATTGTTCTGTCATTCCATCCATCCATCCATCCATCCATCCATCCATAGTTCTATCTATTGTTCTGTCATTCCATCCATCCATCCATCCATCCATCCATCTATCCATCCATCCATCCATTGATTTGTGGTTCATTGTTCTGTCATTCCATCCATCCATCCATCCATCCATCCATCCATCTGTAGTTCTATTTATTGTTCTGTCATTCTATCCATCATCCATCTATCCATTTACATTTATCCATCCATCCATCCATTGATCTGTGGTTCTATTATTCTGTCATTCCATCCATCCATCCATCTGTAGTTCTATCTATTGTTCTGTACTTCTATCCATCATCCATCTATCCATTTACATTTATCCATCCATCCATCTGTGGTTCTATTGTTATGTCATTCCATCCATCCATCCATCCATCCATCCATCCATTGTTCTGTCATTCCATCCATCCATCTATCCATTTATCCATCCATTTATCTATCTATCTATCTATCCATCCATCCATCCATCCATCCATCCATCCATTTATCTATCCATCCATCCATCCATTTATCCATCCATCCATTGATTTGTGGTTCTATTGTTCTGTCATTCCATCCATCCATCCATCCATCCATCCATCCATCCATCCATCTGTAGTTCTATCTATTGTTCTGTCATTCCATCCATCCATCTATCCATTTATCTATCTATCCATCCATCCATTTATCTATCTATCCATCCATCCATTTATCCATCCATCTATCTATCCATCAATCTATCCATCAATCTATCCATCTATCTATCCATCTATCCATCTGTCAGTTCTATGTAACCCAATAACCTGCTAACCTTCTGTACAGTAAGATATTTGATGCTCCCGCTCTCTGTGTGTGTGTGTGATTGAGACAGTGGCTGGAGTCTGGACTGATGATGATTGAACGCTGTTCCTAAAGTGCTGGTGTGTGAATCACGCTGCTGCTGCTGCAGAGCTCTGCAGGTCACCGGAGTCCATCACCTGCATCAGCCAATCACAGCACAGCGCATCACTTCCTGCTGGATGCAGGGTGGCATTATTACCACTGATGCAGAGGACAGAAGGACACAATCTGATCACAATGGGCAGTCTGGACATTTGTACAGGGTAAAGAGAGTCTTACTGTGATTAGAATACATAATCTAATGAATATTTCAACAATATATACTATATGAAGAGATATTAAAGCATGCACTGTGAGATGCTATGAGATATTGGATATTAATATCAGGTTACATTTATACAAAGCTTTATTTTTCCCCACGGGCAGAAACTGCAGTGTTGCAGCAGCAAAAATAGTCTGTCATCAGGTTCAAGATATTACTCATGATATGAGGTATTTGATGTTCAAAATTAGTTTTGTGGTTTTTAGTCCATGTCTGTTGACTTTGAAGTCGTCTATATGATATGTACATTTAACAAAATTAAGCTGATATACAATAGGTTTTTTCTATTCATCAAAGTACTGAAGACTGGAGTAATGATGCTGAAAATTCAGCTTTGATCACAGAAATAAATTACATTTAAAACTATATTCAAATAGAAAACAGCTATTTTGAATTGTAATAATATTTCACAATTTTACTGTTTTTACTGTACTTTTGATCAAATAATTGCAGCCGTGGTGAGCAAAAAAGACTTCTTTCAAAAACAATTATAAATCTTACAGACCCCAAACTTTTGTACATTTAAAATGTGCAGTCTTTAACGTCCAATCACAGTCCAAAAACATTGATGACATGTACATGCGAAAATGCACATGTCCCGCCCCCTAATGCCTCAGACCAACAGCAGCAAGTAGCAAATTATAGTTTTGCCAGGCGTTTATATAAACTAAAGGTTCAACTCAATATAAAGAACCAACCAGCATCCATAAAGCAATGTTTATTCACTTTCACTTCACCTAAACCCACAATTATAATGAGGAATGATTTTAATCCACTCAACACTGAACCTAATCTCATCTGGATAGAGTCAGACAGGAATGACAGAACTGGTTCATTCCCAAACCCCATAAGGACAGCTTTCCTGTTTGTTTGAGAAGCTAATATAAACCTTACAAGGACAGACGGCAACAGATGAGAAACCTCGTGTGACAAAGTCATCGCACAGACATCTGGCTACTGACCACATGCCTTATAAATGAGTCCCATCATGCACTGCACAGATGATTCACTGTTGGAACATCATCAGTTACAGATTGGTGACCTTGTTGGGGAATAAAGTTATAGGCCGACTACAAATGAATGAAATTTCAAATAATAAAATACGCAGATACTGCACACACGATGTCCATCTTTTGGTCTTTATTTTGTTGCATTAGCTTCTTGTCTTGGTTGGGAAGTGAAAATAGAGGGGAAAAAATATTGCAAAACTGCCAAACTCATAAATACTAACATCCCAGGAGGACTTATCACGTCCAGAGGTATATGCTAATATGAGATGGAAAATGTTTATGGTCAGCTGTTTGAATCTACAGTAATGAAGGTTTGCTGGCTATAAAAGTTATGGGTCTCTGTTGTTTATTAACCCTCTTGAACCATCTTGCATGTGAACACATTGTGTGCAGCTTAAATGCTTAAAAGACTGCAACCTGTCCTGTGACACAAATTATTCTACTCGTCTCAATCTAGTCAAAGGTGTGTTGACCAGTGATCCATCTTAGCTGAAATACTGCTGCATGTGCAGAAATAAAATGCAGCAAATGCAGAAAATCAGCAATTTGTTTGTCTATGATTAACATGAGATCCACAGGCGAGAACACATCCTTCTGTGCTCATTCACTGTGTGTGTGTGTGTGTGCAGACAGCAGTCTGACCATAATCAAACTGATAAATCACACACACACACACACACACACCGTGATTTATCACTAATACTCTTTCCGTGACATGTTCATTGGCCCCTCCGTTCACAGCCTGCAACGTCTTCACCATGTGAGTTTATAGCATGTCGTGAGCAAATATTTCACACTGATCATATTGTCCTCCAGAAGAGATGTGCAAGAGAGAGAGAGAGAGAGAATCTCTATCATACATAGGGCTCTATGAAATCCATTTTATTTTTTCCAAATTCCATGCTTTTCATTTCCATTTTTCTGGTTTATTTAAATTTTAAGAATCAAAAAGGATGTCTAATCAATTTAATTCTTCAAACTGAATTAAAAATGTAAAAATTCCTTTTATTTTTTACAAAGTGCTACTGTTTAAATTAAAATACGGATGAAAAAATGTTTACCATTCCTTTAAAGGGGACCTATAACGCACTTTTCACAGGATGTAATATAAGTCTCTGGTGTCCCCAGAATGTGTCTGAAGTTTCAGCTCAAAATCCCCCACAGATCATTTATTATAGCTTGTCAAATTTGCCCCTATTTGTGTGTGAGCAAAAACACACTGTTTTTGTGTGTCCCTTTAAATGCAAATGAGCTGCTGCTCCAGAAGAGGGCGGAGCTTTAACAGCTCGTGCTTCAGTTGCTCAACAACAACAAAGCAGGAGAATCTCACGCAGCCAAAATGAGGATTGTCAGTAACGGTGTTCAGCCTTACATTGTTCAAACTGGAGTCAACACTGATGGAGAGACTAAGGAAGAAGTTACAACTTTTAGACGTTTCTGAATGGTTAGTGGATAAATTTATGTAGTTGCTGTGGAGTTGATTCAACTTATCGACTAGCATGTGCCTTCATGTTAATCTTTTGTGCAAATCCAGCGTTGAATTGACCCTCGTTTGTGAAGCAGTCCGGCGTAAAATGACGGCATACAACACTCTACTACAACAACTCTTCCTCTTCACTGAAGCAGCCCAACATGGCCTCACCCCCTTTGTTGCGTGTTCTTGGGGGCGGGGTTTATGTAAATTTTGGGGTTTGTGATGTCACCAGCCCGGGAAGAAGCTCGTTGTAGTCCCTACCAGCCATTTGTTGGAGCAATTTCTGTAAAAGAAAATATCTCCCTTTGCATTGAACTTTGAGCGTCGTAACTTTGCAGATGTTGTTTATGCTCAGACAGCAACATTACACACTAACTAAAGTTTAAAAAAAAAGTGAAATCATAATAAAGGACCCCTTTAAAAGGTATGTATTGATAAAATGTATTATTATAAGTAATTGTTGTTTTTACTTTTTGAAGTATGACAGTATTATATGTCTGTCACAATTTCTTCAAGTCCTGAAGACTTTTATTTTGGCGGGTTGTAGTGAAGACATTTCTGACGATAGTTTTCTCAAATGAAATGATGAAATGCTGCTGAAGTGACTAAAATCTGTGTCGCATTTTATCATCTGCTAGAAGATAAGCAGTAAAAGCAAGCTGCGTGATTTGAGGTTTCATTATGTCCGAGTTACGTGCCAAAGTTTAATACTTAGGATTAAAAGGGTTTAACAAACAACATGACTGATTGTAATTGTGAAGCTTGCTTTAACAAGCACAATAATTATTTGTACAAGAAAAAAAAAGTGCTAGAGTTAGGGCAGGTCGAGACAGAAATCTGGAGAATTCCCCGGCTGCAACAAACATGTTCCTTGAAGTGCATCCAAATAACAATTGCAAGTTATTAAAAGGGGAAATTCAGCTGCAATGCCAAAGAACACTTACATAATTGTGCAGAATATAAAAATAATACAGGTTGCAGTTTATTCTATGTTTCATTAAATTGCAATGGAATAAGAAATAACAATACAGTAGGTTCATTTTCATAGATTTTCATAGAAAAATGAATGAATACACACACACACACACACACACATACATACACACACACACATATATATATATATATATACACACACATTATATATATATATATATATATATATATATATATATATATATATATATATATATATAATCCCATGAGGCCTCTCTTCTTCCTGAATACAGCACTACAAATAGAGTGAGAGAAAATAACCTCAAAATGATCTCTGTGTGTATCAGTAACTGTTGACCGGAGGCCATACAGAGGACAGACCAGGGTCTGAATGGGCATTTTTTTGGCTTAGCTTATAAATCATACAGAATGAAAAATATACAGTACAAATGCAGAACGTTTTCTGTGATGGGTAGGTTTAGGGTTAGGGGATAGAATATACAGTTTATACAGTATAAAAATCATTATTTCTATGAAAAGTCCATGTGTGTGTGTGTATTTTGCTGTTGCAAAAAACGAATTAAATCCTTGGAAACCATGCATAACAGCGATTTTACACACATTTAATAAGGTTTCCATTTTTTCATAACACCTCTTATCTGTGGCCCCTTGTGGCTGATGGCTTTATTGACATGGGATTTAAAAAAGACATTAACCCAGGGTTAACTGCAGTGTGAAAGCCTCAAGAGAGCCTAGAAGACGGCCAACAGAAGCTCAGCCCAAAAACTAGGGTGTGATATAAAAAAAAAAAAAAATGTTGTAGTATGAGGCACAAAATGAGGAGGGATTTGGAAGCTCGCGTGTGGATTTAGTGATGAGTATACAGGTGTGAAACAGGTGTGAACATTTAATACAACAACTGACACAGTCATAAAGTATCTGAGCAGCTGGAGAAGCAGACGTGGAAAACTGGTAACGGTTCACAGGAAAACAAACAAAAATAATCATGCATAATTAACACTCTCAGAAAAAAAGGTACAAAGCTGTCACTGGGGTCAGTGTCCTAATGTACAAAAGTGAAAAGGTACTAATATGTACACTTAAGGTACTAATATGTAGCATTTAGGGGTAAATAATGTGACCCAGTGACAGCTTTTATCTTTTTTTAATATTAATAATAAAATTAAATCTTAATCAAATGCTCAGTGCAATTCATTCCTGTGTTGGCATACTTCCTACAGAAAGCTGAAGCATGATTTATTGAAGAACTTGTCCTTTTTTAACCCTCTGGTGCTGTTCTGTCTTTTTCGACCGAAAAATGTTACGTTTTGCTTTGTTATACTTTTTTACTTCTTCGGAATGGTACGAAACTTGGTAAAGGTTTTGGCATTTGCTATGTGAACACACACACACTCACAAAAACCATGGACATGATTCGAAAAGGTTAAATGGTCCTTTAGAAAAGTCACACTTGTATTGTTTGTGGTCAAAAATGACCACACTGGAAATGAATGCGAGACACATTTCCTAGTGGGAACGTTTGGTACTGCGCCCAAACAAAATCTTACTGAAAGCTCATTTTTCGAGATGTCAAGCTCAAATTTGGAACACAACTTGTTTAGATTTATGGCTTTGATTTTCTCAGTTTTAGAGCAAAACATTTTTTGGAAAACATATATTTCATATAAACATTTATTTAAATGGTTAGTTCACCCAAAAATGAAAATTCTGTCATTTATTACTCACTCTCATGTCGTTCCACACCCGTAAGACCTTCGTTCATCTTCGGAACACAAATGAAGATATTTTTGATGAAATCTGAGAGGTATATGACTCGCCCATAGACAGCTATATAACCACCACTATCAAGTTCCAGAAAGGTACTAAATACATTGTTAAAACAGTCAACGTGACTGCAGTGGTTCAATCTTAATGTTATGAAGAGACGAGAATACTTTTTGTGCGCAAAAACAAAACAAAAATAATGACTTTATTCAACAATATCTTCTCTTCTGTGTCATTCTCACACGTTGTTTACGTCCAGCGCTTCCAGGTTCTACATCAGAACACTGACTTATTATTGGCCGGCTCCTGCGTCAGCATCATGCGCCGTGCTGATCACATGATCAGCTTTGGCCAATACTGAGCCGGCATTCGGACGTAAACACGGAAGCCTTCACTGTGCGTCTCGCGTCAACTGTGCTTCATAAAATTAAGGTTGAACCACTGCAGTCATGTGGACTGTTTTAACGATGTCTTTAGTACCTTTCTGGACCTTGAAAGCGGTGATTATATTACTGTCTATGGGCGAGTCATATACCTCTCGGATTTCATAAAAAATATCTTAATTTGTGTTCTGAAGATGAACAAAGGTCTTACGGGTGTGAAATGACATGAGTAATTAATGACAGAATTTTCATTTTTGGGTGAACTAACCCTTTAACTTTTTTATATAATCTGCCAAGTGTCTTCTTTTAAGAGAGAGCAAACTTAAGTCTGTGCTCCAAAGCGTTCAAGATTTAAGTTGGAATTGTCATTTTCAGGTCTATGCTCAAGAAGTGGTTAAGAGGTAATAAATGATAATAATATTAATACATATTAATATTTAATTTTAAGGATATTGCAGTCTAATGATCGAGCCCGGATGACAGGCCGTCACGGTTAATCCAGCCTCCTGCCGGGCCCCTAATAGCTCATCACACCCAGCGTGTTCAGCAATGTGCCGGGATGTCCCGCTAAACAAACTCATTATCTCATATCTCTGTCATCTCATGTGCCGGCGGCCGCAAGCTGTCACTTTCACATCTGAACGCACGCCCAACCGAAGCACATCCCTATCCATAATACACCTCAACGGCTTCAACATAAACAAGGTGTGGGCAGAAAATACTTTGCATGTCAAGTCCTATCAAACCTTCTCGAGAAAGAACACTTAATTGTGTTAATAGCTTATTACTGCGGCCAAGAACAGTTAAATTCAAGTCGTTCCTGTGTGATAACTTGCTGATGCTCGGGGCGGTATTATTCATTGCAAAACCACTCTTCATCATAGGTGGAAAAATGTTTAGAGTTTAGAAGGCTTGTTAGGACTGATTTTATCAGTCCTAATATGATATAACAGGTTTTGTTTTGTTTAGCAACACCCAAAATACAAGACGACTGTATCCTCTAGTTGACCCACGGTTTCTCAATTGTGCCAAAAAACGGTCATCAGTGCAAGAGTAACAGTGCTAATAACGAATTCTCTTTATAGAAGTGAAGTAAGGGTCGATAATGCATTAAAGCTCACAAATAGATCTTTAAATCACAGAATTTAGCAAAAGGCTTTGAACTAAAGTGTTGGTGCAGCAAAAGATTTGATATTTGCACAGAAAGAGTTCATTTCAAACCCTAATTATATGCATAAAATGTTATAAAATTGAAAAGTTACCATCCGGTCTGTTTGAATAAGCCATTTTCAAAGCCATTGCATAATAGAGTACATGTGCACAAATCTTTGAATTATATATTAATGTGGTAATACCTTACAATTATGCATCCGCAAAAGAGATCAGAATGATTCATTTCATTACAAAGCACATCTCTAAGCATCTCCAAGTCAGAAAATCCACAGGATGCCCATAAATCCCAGGGAATAATATGTCACGGGTAAGACATGCCCTGTGTCGTCATGCTAACACTCAAACTGGACGTGTGCAAGCCTGGTAGAGATCAGCCAGTCTGAATCAGCGCGCGGCCCACCCTAAAGGTCATCCACACCCCCATTCCATCAGCATGAGAAGGACACGCATCGAGATATCTAACCACTGATTGAAATACTATGAGAAGCCGTCTGTCAAACAGTAATGCTCTTTTAATCTGTCCGACCATCCCTGAAACATGACTACATCTCATACTGCCCACAGATGGATGGATGGATGGATGGATGGATGGACGGACGTACAGACAGATGATAGACAGACAGACAGACAGATACCTCTCTATTTCATCAATTCACTAAACACTAATATTTGCAATTACCAGGCAGATTGGTTGTGTGATAGTTTATAGTCATAACGTCCCTCAGGAGAAGCTGCTCGCTGCATTCTGCTAATTACAGCTTTAATTTTTAAACCAGCAGAGGAGGAAGAGAAGTCTCCAAAAATGAAACCTCAGGCCTCCTGCATTGATCCACGGCGCTAAAGCTAAATTCAGCTGCGATTGAATTATTCATGCGGGAGAGATAGTGCCTTGGGGTCTGAGCTGATGGAGGCTGAGGCTCTGAGCTGAAAACTTTGATTCTGTCAGATTTTATTAATGGTGATTGGGGTGTAATTTGTGCAATATTTAATATTTTCTTAATATTTTTGTGGAAACCGTGAATAGAAAGTTCAAAAGAAAAGCATTTATTTGAAACATTAAAAAAATATTTTCACTGTCACTTTTGATCAATTTAATGCACCCTCGCTGAATTAAATTCTTCAAAAACAATCATACTGACCCCAAAGTTTTGAATGCATATATACCTAGTTAAAAACATATGGTATTATTGCATTTTAATACTCAATTTTGTATAAAAATCACTAGCAGTTCAATCAAATAAAGAGTGAAAAAAAGAGTTAAAAATGTAAATCACTTCAGGTTCATTCATCATACTGGAAGTGAAAGGTCAAGTCAAGAGAATTGCATTGTGGGATACAGTGTGTCACACAGTGGATCTATACTGCACATTGCAGCAAATGTAGTAGGTCAGTGGGGATTTCATGCTATATAGCATATCTGCATAATGACATAAAGACTAGAGAGAGAGAGAGTAAGAGTAACATGCTGTACCAAACATTTATATCTTTCTTAAAGGATTAGTTCACTTCAGAATAAAAATTTCCTGATAATTTACTCACCCCCATGTCATCCAAGATGTTTATGTCTTTCTTTCTTCAGTCGAAAAGAAATGAAGGTTTTTGAGGAAAACATTCCAGGATTTTTCTCCATATAGTGGACTTCAACAGGGCTCAACGGGTTGAAGGTCCAAATGTCAGTTTCAGTGCAGCTTCAGAGGGCTCTACATGATCCCAGACGAGGAATAAGTGTCTTATCTATTGAAATGATCGGTCATTTTCGAAAAAAAATAAAAATGTATATACTTTTTAACAACAAATGCTAGTCTTGCACTGCTCTGCGATGCGCCACACATTACGTAATCACATTGGAAAGGTCACGTGTGACGTAGGCGGAAGTACCGCAGTAGGGCGAAAAACTCATTTTCTCCTTCAGCTTCAAAATCATCAGACATCATTGTTTTACCTTTTTTTCATAAAGCCCGTTTGACTTCGTCTTTGCATGTTTGCTTTGTAAACACTGGATCGGTACTTCCGCCACGTGGCCTTTCCAACATGATTACGTAATGTGTGGCGCATCGCAGATCAGTGCAAGACGTGCATTTGTGGTAGAAAATGACCAATCGTTTCTCTAGATAAAACTCTTATTCCTTGTCTGGGATCATGTAGAGCTTTTTGAAGCTGCACTGAAACTGACATTTGGACCTTTAACCCATTGGTCCCTGTTGAAGTCCACTATATGGAGAAAAATCCTGGAAAGTTTTCCTCAAAAACCTTAATTTCTGCTGAAGAAAGAAAGAAAGACATAAACATCTTGTATGACATGGGGGTGAGTAAATTATCAGGAAATTTTAATTCTGAAGTGAACTAATCCTTTAAGAGGTTAATGTATGTTTTCCTAAAGAAGTCTTGGCAGCATGTTGCACCAGACTGCAATAGATCAACATATACATACAGAAACCAGTGTCCCGACTGCAGTTTATCACACCCTCTTCCTTAGACACACACAGCACTGAGTGCGGCAGGGAGACACAAAACCCATCAATCTCTGCTGTCGCTCCAGCAGGCTGTTGACCATTCAGAGCACGAGAGAGACGGCTGTTGATAAAGTCACAGATATTACAACACTGCAGTCAGTTCACTTTCTAAATGATTTCTTTATTGCTGCACTGATGATAAAGAACAGGCTGTTTCAGTGAAGGAGCAGCGGAAGAGCAATATCATTGAAGTCTAGGAAATCAATAAGCTTCACAAACTCAGCGGGTTTGACCAATCATTGCACATGGATTTTCACGCAGTGCAAAGACATTAACGTCTTATTTTTCTGAATGTGTGAATGTCTCATCCAACGAGCACATTCTTTTCATTTTATGAGAAATGTATATAAATACCAATATAATTAGAAGCATTTAGATTATATTCCTAAAATATTAAATATTGCTGATTGATAAAAAAAGGTTATAGCTATAGAAAGACGGTTCACTCCTATTAGTTATGAATGGGAGAAAATGCAATGCGCAATATGGTGGAATACGTCCCGCCTTCTAAGTAAAAGACCCAATCGTTGATTGATAGTCATTGCATCAATGCAGATGCCATTAGTCTCCACTTCCCATAGAAACCTGAGACTCGCGCTTAGGACTGCACATGCGCATTGGCTTGTCTAGCCTGAAAAATGCGCTTTTTTAACGCTATTTGAGCATAAGAAACAACATTTATGGGACAGGTCATGTCAGATTTTGTTGCTGATTTGAAAGATGCTATTTAATTGTGAGTTCGCAAAGCAGTTTTTGAGATTTCAGGATTCATCCATTTAAATAGATAGGACTTGGGCTTGGATGCCTGAAATAGCTGCGTTGCAAACATGGCCGCCGAGCGAACAGACTTTCCTTGAAAGGGACTTTGTTAGTAGCAGTGTTTGCAGTCAAGCATCAGTAATACTATTGTATTAGTGTACTCATACTAATTATTCAACTTCAGAGGGAAATATAGCTTAAATGATGCACGTGCTATTACTTTTCTAAGCTGCACAATCATAATAGTATTACATAACCAGAAGCACTACAATTTAAATGAGACAGACAACCAAGAGGAAACTAATTTCACAGAATATGGTCCTATTCAAACATGATTCTCTGGAATGGGGATATCAACTGATTACATTACTTTTTTAAATCAAATTGTCTTCATAATATGCCAATAATTAATCAAATTAGATGCAAATAGTTGCATGCATCACTATTTGCTGAGAAAAATCCCTATATATAGATTCAGAATGCAAAGATATTATTGTAGCATTTAACAGAATACAAAAAGTGGCCTTATATATGATATATAGTGATATTTTTAGTGATGCATTAAAAACATTTGAGTCCACATACTAAACTTAGACTCACTAGATAACATGGATATACTCAATACATGTTCAGATCTGGGAATTGTTTGTGCATATTTGAGCATTATAGCTAAGCTTATTAATTATTTGTTAAAAAGCCTTCAAATCTTAATCACTTGTTCAGACTTAAACATAATGAATTTGCTGGAGCCTGTTGGAGCAAATGGACATGTAGGATCTGCACTTCCCAAACACACGAGCAAATGATATGTGTGTGGTGTAATGTACACCAGTGATTCACATTCAGTAAACTTCAGTCAGCACTAAAGAGCAGTGTGGGGGTTAGAGATCTCAAGCAGGAAGAACTACAGACACCGAAGGAAGGCTTACATGCACAATGTTAATGCTGAAATAAACACACACGTGCGTCGCCATCTGTTAGCAAATGCATCATCATTCACAGTTATCATCTAATGTGTTATTAAGCATGTTCTGCATGTTGCCAAATTGCCAATTATACAGTATATCCTAATTTTGCACTTAGAGGAGCAATCATTTTAATTCTAATTCACTGATCAAACAAACGATTCTCTGAGCGTCATTAACTAAAACTCCTTTGGGTGTCATAGAGATGAAGCCACTAAAGTGGTTCGCTATAATGGACAGACTGGGCCATCTGACCAATCAGAGCAGAGTATACCAATCATATCAGACTGGGCCATCTGACCAGTCTGATGTATATTATGAGAAAATTAAAGTGTTTTTTGACCTTCAATGCATGTAAATCTATTGTAGGAGACTCCAAAACAAAATGAGGAGCCTTTAAAATAGCATAATAGTGGCATTTTAAGTTTAATTTAACTTCACTTATGGACTAAATGGTTGGTAAACTTCCTGTAGAACATACAAAAGAATCTCTAACAAAGAAAACAAAGATATTGTCCTATTTCATATCCGAACTTGTCTGACCCATTTGAAGTTCCTGTTTGATGCCATGATGTCATAATTGATGCCAATCACAGACAAAGACAAGCCCACAACACCCACACTGTTAAAAGGGTCTTCTGAATCACTCACAGGATGACCAGGATGTGATACATACACCCACCTGTTTCCTCTTTGCTCGCCTTCGTTTTGTGCTCATTGTTGTGGCTTTTCTGAAGGGTAAGGCAGCAGTATTTACTAGTGAGTCAGCACATGCCTGGGCAGAAAGGGCAGCTTGATCAAACACGCACACACACACACACACACACACTCGTATTCGCGCGGCTCCTCTGAGGTCACAGTGTTTGAAGTCATTCAGAAGTCATGCATTAATAAAATCCATTCAACATTCAAATGTAATCTCATTCACAAAGGCTGGAAATCATGAAATCTGTCATCATGTCTGTGTCATATTATACTCCAAAATCATTAGAACGACATAGAAAAATTATATTTTGCAAAGGAAAAAATAATTGAATAAAATAATATTTTAGCAGCATTGTTTTCAGCACATTTTACCTTCAACTTTTCATTACTGTAATGCAAAAAATTGACCTATTGACCCTGTAATGCATCCTATTGTTTTACTTTTACTATTCCATTTATTTCAATTATGATTTGTATTACTGTACAGTATTTTTTTATGTATTAACTTAAACCAGTACTGTTACACAAACAACCAATAATACTTTTAATCCTAAATAAAATTTAATCTTTAATAATTTTTTGTATTACAGTATATATATATATATATATATATATATATATATATATATATTATATATGGGTCAATGACGAGACTGGTCATTCTTTTGTCCAAAGGCTTTAATAATAATAATAAAAAACAAAGATATGACATCCAAAGTATGTAAGGTAGTACAACTAGATCTCTTTTATTGAATCCAAAAGGTTTTAATTATATTTTGCTACATATAAAAGGTATTTTAACGATTTTAAATTGTCAAAAAGTAATTCGGTTTAACCGTCCAAAGGCCAATACAGCCATTTCATTTGTCATTAAAATATCTTAAAATGTAATAAATGTATATATTTTTTATTCTGGCATGATTTTATAACATCATATATCAACATAGTGCAAAATGGTATTAAAATTATGTGTAGAAGTCGTTGCTTTGTTATTAGAAAGAATGTCCGGAAAAATGAATTTCACTGATGTCATTCGGAGTAACCAATATAAAGGGACCATTTTGGATCAAGTCATGTGGTCAATATCATGTGACATAATTCAGACACCTGCAAAGGACCACATGGTCATGAAGCAAAGTAACTAACTCTCTCTTAACTATTTGAAAAATTAATGTTTTCACTCGTTCATATACATGTCCTGAAACATCAGGTCATTTGGTACAACCGCTATAAAACATGGAAAATGTTGTAATATTTTAAAAACTTGTGTTAAATATAAAATGTTTGATTGTCATTTTGCTAGCTAGCTACATATCGGCCTGTTAGCATCGTTTGAAAATACTGTCATTCGGGATAACCAAAAGTGTCATTCGGTGAAACCGGAATTTTGGTTAAACCGAATGACTTTTTGGTGGCAAATTTGGTCCATCTTTTAAAAAATGACAGAAGCAGTGTTAATTGATTATAAAAACCATTGTTAACACTTAATAAAACTTAAATATAAATTAATTATATCTCCATTATGTTTTTTTTTTCACACATATATACATATACACATACACACACATATATTTAAATGTATATATACATACATCTTGAAATGTTTTGAGAGATTCACCACCCATTAAGTCTCTGAATTTCTGTGCACCCATTTTATCAGTAATGTAATGAACGAAACAAATGAACTAAATCACCGGGCAGCTGTGATAAAGAGGTTCTCATATATTTCTGAAGACAGCTGCAAAATTTGCTGGAGGACTTTAGCTGCTGAGCATTGCCAGAAAAAAAAGGTATATTTAGAGGTGACTCTATATAACAATAATAATCACTGCTGCCACAACAGATGGAAAAACAAATGTGGACCAAGAAAGACAACTGCTGAACCTCACCAGAGCGGTCAAGTCTCCTTCACAAGATCATCTTAATAATCACATGCAAAAAAGCATGTGATTACATCTTTAATGAACTCATAGTTCCAGTCTTGACTGTCCAAATTATGTCATTTAATGGTGAATTCAGGTTTCCTAGTCATCTCAAAGGCAAAAAGTGTACCTGAATTAACAATGAAAGTGCTAATGATTCATTTCTTATAAATATTTCCCATGTAAGCACACCAACATACCCACAGAAGTGTTCATTTGGCCTGTTTTGACTCAGCTGTCCTGCATGCAAAACTGGGCCCTTCAATATATGCTGTTCACCTGCCAAGAAATTCTGCTGCAATGAATCAGTCCCCCTCAGCAGGCTCATTTTCAGGCCTACAGAACTGTCCCACCACCACAACAACTGCACGTCCAACGAATCAAAGCATCAGTAATTGATCAAACAACAGTAAATACTCACTTTCTCTTGTACTCATCCCTCTCCCGTTTGACTTTGGCCAGAACGTTATACAAGGCTCTTAGTTCTGGGGTGATGGTGTCGATTTGGACCCCAACCCCGTCCGGATGGGTCCAGGTGACTCCGGGTCCTTGGACAGTCTTTACGCGCTCCCCATGTCTCAAAATATGCGTAAAACTCCAGATGGTGCCTGGAAGTCTGGATTCCAGAGAGTCAGTCTGGACGGCCACTTCACGCGTGAAGGAGAAGCCCGGATACCTCGGCTGACTGGAGGCTTGCTTCAGCTGGCTCTCCAGAAGTTTGTTCCTTCTCTCCAGCTCATGGACTTTGGCGAGGAAGCAGCGGAACCTCAGGTTGAGGGTCTTGAGGACATGGATGTTGGATCCCAGGTCGTTGCGCAGCGCTCTGGGCACCGCTTCTGATGGCGCACCGCTCACCGCTCCGCCCAAAAAACCATCTCCAAACAACAGCGAGCTCATGCTTTCATTAAGAATATACAGGCCTTTACTTCAATACAAATCATTCAGATTCTCTCTGAAGCTGGTGTCCATGCAGTCTTCTTCTCATGCGTTAAAAAACCAAGTATCATCGATTGAACAGAAACAAGCAATGCAGTCACTATCTGTCTATCCTTCCAGGACGCATCATGTTCTCCATGGAAACGTGCAGGAATAACGGAGCACACCGTCTGTATGTCAGCTCATTTCTGAAACTCCGGGACATCTGGAGATCTGCGACTCATCTCAGTGAGAATAGCGCAAGAATGAACTCCAAACTCTCCGATCACACTGATATTATTCTCACGGTCTCTTCCGTCTGACTCCGTAATCGCACGACTGTTTTATAGGGGACGCTACCGGCGCGACGGGATGATCCGGGATCGAGTTTCATACTCCTAAAAGAGGGAGATCCGCAGCGAACTCTCCGCCCCCACCAGCGCCGCGCGCACGCCGCCCCGGGACGCGGAGACGCGCATTTGTGCACACAGGAGGGAGTGCAGGACTTTGGCAACATCGCCCCCTCAACAAACTCCAGCACTTTTTATTTCTTAATACTGTAGGTGTGGGATTTCAAAGACGCACAATTTTAAAAGACCTACAAAAGCACTTAAGCCAAATGACAACCATACAAGAGGTGTCAGGATATTGGCGATCTATCCTATCTATCCATGGGCCCATATGTAAATATATATATATATACACACATACATACATACATATATATATGCATCACATCTAACATAAAAGTTTTGTGTGTGTGTGTGTGTGTGTGTATACATACTACACACACACACAAACTTATATATATATACACACACACACACACACACACACACATATATATATATATATAGGCCTAAATGAATCGATTAATCGTCATTAATCACATCTAACAAAAATGATCACATCTTTATGTATTTATCACAAAATTATGTATATATGCACACATATTATACATATACAAACTTTTGTTAGATGTAATTAATCGTGATTAATCGATTTATGTAGGCCTATATAGTGCTGTCAAATCAATTAATCGTGATTAATTACATCTAACATAAAAGTTTGTATATATGTAATATATGTGCAGGAATATATATATAGGATGTATATACAGAAATGTATATATAGGCCTATATACATCAATTAATCGCGATTAATTACATCTAACAAAAGTTTGTGTTTGTGTGTGTGTGTGTATATATATATATATATATATAAACTTTTGTCAAATCAATTAATCGTGATTAAATTACATCTTGAAAAGTTTGTATGTAATATATGTGCAGGAATATATATATATATATATATATATATATATATATATATATATATATATGGGATGTATATAGGATGTATATACAGGTAAGTAAATATAGGCCTATATAAATCACTTAATCACGATTAATTACATCTAACATAAAAGTTTGTATATATGTAATATATGTGCAGGAATATATATATAGGATGTATATACAGAAATGTATATATAGGCCTATATACATCAATTAATCGCGATTAATTACATCTAACAAAAGTTTGTGTTTGTGTGTGTGTGTGTATATATATATATATATATAAACTTTTGTCAAATCAATTAATCGTGATTAAATTACATCTTGAAAAGTTTGTATGTAATATATGTGCAGGAATATATATATATATATATATATATATATATATATATGGGATGTATATAGGATGTATATACAGGTAAGTAAATATAGGCCTATATAAATCACTTAATCACGATTAATTACATCTAACATAAAAGTTTGTATATATGTAATATATGTGCAGGAATATATATATAATATATATCCAGGTAACCACACAGTATTAAGAACCAAGGGTTCCCAAACTTTTGAACAGGGTTATTTTAATAAATTCAGCAATTTTTTTTCTTGTGAACTTTATGTAAACATATTTTATGTCAAATATGTATATATAGGCCTATATAAATTGATTAATCCCGATTAATCACATTTAACATAAAGGTGTGTGTGTGTGTGTGTGTGTGTGTAAGTGTGTCTGTAAACTTTTATGTTAGATGTGATTAATCACGATTAATCGATTAATACAGGCCTTTATATAGTGCTGTCAAATCGATTAATCATGATTAATCGGATATAACAAAAGTTTGTGTGTGTGTGTGTATATAATATAATACACACACACACACACACACACACACACACACACAAACACTTTTGTTATATGTGATTAATCACAATTAATCGATTTAACAGCACTATATGTTGGCCTATATCATTCGATTATTCGCGATTAATCACTGTGACGAGCAGGGCGGGCGAGAGCCGTGAGGGAACGGCGTGAGGCCGGTGACGCGAGTGATAATGAGAGTCAGCTGCGTGTTGCACCGGTCTCGAAACGGCTCACGGCTTGCGCCCACCCTGCTCGTCGCAATCACATCATGCATAAAAGTATATATATATGTATATATATATATACACACACACACACCTTTATATTAAATGTGATTAGTTGCGATTAATCGATTTATATATATATATAATGTGCATATATAATGTACACACAAACACACACATTATATACATAAAAACGTTTGTTAGATGTGATTAATCACGATTAATCGATTTGACAACACTAACATATATATATGTACATATATTAGTGCTGTCAAATCAATAAATTATAGAAACATTTTCAAGTCTTGCTCATTGCAACAACATAATCAGTTCACTGAATGTAAATTTGTGATTAATTCAGACTCATTAGTCAGAGTTGAAAAGTTCATACCCCTATTAATATTAATGACATTAAATGAACAAGCCGATTAAGTAAATTCATAAATTAACACTATCAGCAGAAAGTTTTAAGTTCAAGCACACTGAAGAAGGTGTTGATTTGATTACTTTTTCACTTTTGCATGTTGTGGCAACACAGAGCTTGAGTGTTTTCATTTCACTAAATGACTGATTGATGAATAGAATCAGACATTATTACGCAAGCATCTACACCTTAAACCTGCCCTGGCTTGAAGGCCGTTTATAAGCGTTCTGCACAAATGCAGAAAACACACCCATGGATTTCTAAGGATCATGTGCAATTTTTGCTATTGTTTTGAACAGGCAGTCCAAGTATGTGAAATCAAAGTTTTTGGGAATGCAGTCATGTCTACAACAAATCCTTTCATTCAAGTATTAAGTGCCATGTGAATCCATTTTTTTCTCATATAAATCTATAACAAAAACAGGCAGTTCCTAATGAGTTTCAGGCATCTGGGGAAAAGGTGTCTTGTTAGGGAGACCTGATGACGTGTTGAAATAATCTGGTCCTTTAATGCCCCATTTAACAGCAGCTGTTTTGTGACCAGGGATGAGAAAAATACAAAGAAATTATATTTAAATTCAAGTATGGGTACAGCGCCAACATTTTACATTTTAAAGTGAAAAGGTTTATATTTCATTTAATTAACTTCAAGAGACAGAGGATATTGCCCTATAAAAATGCTTAAGTACAAAATACTCAAAATAATATTTAAGTATAGTAATTAAGTCCAATTACTTTAGAACACCCTTGACTGTGTGTTCAATTTGTTTATTTATTGATAGTTACTGTGTAATTTCTATATGTAGTTTACTTTTTGACTTATATTTTATGTCTAGTAACATGTTTATTGACAAAATGTGAAAAAATAAGGTGTTTTCTACTGTACATAATGTTAAATACTGTAAAAACTATGAGCTTTAAAGTGTAAAAACCTTTATAAAAATCAATGTGTAAACTTAGTTTACACAGTGTAGACTATCTTCATAGACTAATAAGCCATTCCCCTAAAGTCATCATTAGAAATAAATCTCATACAGTACATGTCTTCTAATAATATCACAGTTGTGCTGAGCCTCCTGCTGGTTTACTATAGAAAGTTTTTCCTCGTTAGAAATGTACAAATAAAACTCTGGAGAGTTCCTCCGATGATCGAATTAATATTCATGAGTGTACCAGCGAACGCCACTAGGCGGCGGTGTGATTCCTCACCGTTTCTCAAGCGCTCTGCGCTCATCAGGCAAAGAAGAACAGCAACGTGAGAACCATGCCGAAATCCAAGAGAGACAAGAAAGGTATTAATTTAACGTTTTAGCATGTTTTATCACTTACTATTACTCAACTTTACACGCCATACATTAAAATTACTCGAGCTTTAGTTCGTGGTGTGGTTAAAGAGAGGAACGTATTTACATTTTAATTGGCACAGTACTAAAATAAAATCATGTTTGTTACTTGTTGCTCAAATACATCAGTGTATGTGTATTAAACTGTAATGTATTTTAATGTCATTTATTGAGGTTATTGAAGCAGTTGGTTGTGGGAGTGTGTTAATGTTACTATTGCTTTATCTCACTTTTTACAGTTTCTTTAACCAAAACAACCAAAAAGGGGTTGGAATCCAAACAAAACCTGATTGAAGAGGTTAGTATGACTTTTTATTGCTATTTTGGGTGATACTACTAACACTACAAGTATGTACCATGGTAAAACGATGGTATTCGTTGAAGTACTTGAGAGCACTGGAGCTGACATGAACAAAACCAGATGATCATGTTCTCCAGCATGATTTGAGATGTTTTAGCTTTAATAGGAGCAAGACAATCTGACTGTTAAAGAGTCACATCAGTAATGCCACTCATTTGCTTCCTGTTTGTATTAGTGTTTTAAAGCTATAGCTTTATGATTGATTGAAAATAATTTATTCATTTTTCACTTTAGCTGCGGAAATGTGCAGACATCTACAGATACGTGTTTGTGTTCTCAGTAGAGAACATGAGAAACAACAAACTGAAAGACATCAGGACGGCCTGGAAACATAGCCGGTACACACACACACACACACACACACACACACACACACACGTGTGTTTGATCACTATGTTAGTGAGACTTCCACTGATTTTATATCAGGTTAATGATATTTTCTATGGCCTAACTCAACACCTACTCATCACAGAAACATGTGCAAAACACTAGATTGAAATAAAAAAAATGTTTGGCCAATTTATAAGCCTTTTTGGTTGTCATAATATTTTACTATATAATTGAGGACATTTGACCCTCAGAAGTATAGCTAAACCTGAACACACTCTTTGTGCTTTATTTTAAAGATATTAAAGTTGAATTTGGGTTTTGCGTTTCAGGTTCTTCTTCGGTAAGAACAAAGTCATGATGATTGCGCTGGGTAAAGGACCGACTGACGAATACAAAGATAACCTGCATAAAGTACGTCAATGCATGTCATCAATGATTTAATTGCTACATGATGAATGTTTAATGACATTTTTATCAACTACACTGGCTTACTCTGGCTAATATACATAATATATTCCAATGTTCTGGTTTGTTTTACAGCTGAGCAGGTTTCTCAGAGGGGAAGTCGGTGTTTTGTTCACAAACAAAACCAAAGACGAAGTGCAAGAGTAAGTAATGAACTTCGGACACCAGTTAATATGCTTTGATAATCTTAAATGAAACTTAGTGTTTTGTCATAATTCAAGAGACTTGTGCATTAACTGCTCCTTAAAGGATTAGTTCAGAATTCAAATTTCCTGATAATTTACTCACCTCCATGTCATCCAAGATGTTTGTCTTTCTTTCTTTAGTCGAAAAGAAATTAAAAACATTCCAGGATTTTTCTCCATATAGTGGACTTCAACAGGGACCAATGGGTTGAAGGTAAAATGTCAGTTTCAGTGCAGCTTCAAAGAGCTCTACATGATTCCAGACGAGGAGTAAGAGTCTTATCTAGAGAAACAATTGGTCATTTTCTAAAGTAAATAAAATTTATATGCCACATTTTAACTACAAATGCTCTTCTTGCACTGCTCTGTGATGCGCCACGCATTACGTAATCATGTTGGAAAGGTCACGTGTGACTAACTGCGGTAGGGTGAAAAACTCATTTTCTCCTCCAACTTCAAAATCGTCCGAAATCGTTTTACATTTTTTTGTAAAGGGCGTTTGACTTAGTCTTTGCACGTTTGCTTTGTAAACACTGGATCGGTGCTTCCACCTACGTCACGCGTGACCTTTCCAACGTGATTACATAATGTGTGGCGTATCGCAGAGCAGTGCAAGACGAGCATTTGTGGTTAAAAAGTATATAATTAAAAAAATTTTTTTTTTAGAAAATGACAGATAGATTTGCTAGATAAGACTCTTATTCCTCGTCTGGGATCGTGTAGAGTGCTTCAACCCGTTGGTCCCTGTTGAAGTCCACTATATGAAGAAGAATCCTGGTTTTCCTCAAAAACCTTAATTTCTTTTCAACTGAAGAAAGAAAGATATGAACATCTTGGATGACATGGGGGTGAGAAAATTATCAGGAAATTTTCATTTTTAAGTGAACTAATCCTTTCATGAATTCAAAACTAGATGGACTGATATACTAGCTAGTGTGATTATCAATAACTTTGCACGCTTGGTTGTTCCTCCTTAAGTAGTTTCCAAAATCTACCAACATCCTGTTTTTCTTCTGCACAGATATTTCAGTAACTTTAAAGAGATGGATTACGCTCGAGCGGGAAACGTAGCAACCATGGCGGTGACGCTGGATGAGGGTCCGTTGGAGCAGTTTCCACACTCGATGGAGCCTCAGCTCAGACAACTGGGCCTCCCTACGGCTCTGAAGAAAGGTAAACCATTCATTAACACGAAGACTAGTACACAAAACAAGTTTTTAAGCTGATTGTTGGAGTGTGTATGGTAAAAAGGCATTCATATGAGGTATTCTTTTGACAAATTCATACTCATTGCAATGTTTTTTGTATAACAAGACAGAATGCATTAATATAAAATATGTCTGTATCTTAAATGGTCTATTTTCAGTAGAGTGTAAGTGTTCTTGAAATTGCATTGGACAAAAAGTAGTGTGCACATAATATCAATCCATCTGCAGGTGTGGTGACACTGATAAAGGATTTTGAAGTGTGTAAAGACGGAGACACACTCACACCCGAACAGGCTCGAATTCTGGTGAGTTTGTATCACTAATACTCTGCTAAATATCCTATTCCTAAAGGTACACTATAGGGGGTTTTGCATCAGAGGAACCTTTTCATAGTTCCTAGAACTATTTGCTGTACCCGGATTTTGCTCTGTTCGAACCACAGGAATGATTTTAGTTCTAGGAACTCCTTTTGGGGAACTAAAATTAGCTTCTACTTCAGAGTAGGGTCTAAACCAGCACTATAGGAACTATCAATGACGCAAGTGTACATTGATTGGTCAAACCTATGTCAAACACAGGCACCCGGCATTTTTAAAAAGCCATATTTACTTCACGAACATGGAAAACAGCAATAACGACATTTACCTGTTGTCTGCAGGGTTGTTCTTTTGTCCGCCTCGATGATACGTAATACTGAGAGTTGTCATAGGAGACTTCGTCTCTTAGCCCCACTTTTTGCTCTTTCAGTTGCGTAGATTATGCGTCTACATTCCATCTTTATCACGTAACCCACGACACACAACAAACACAACTCCGATTACGGTATCCTCCATTCAACGTTTTTTTTTTTTTTGTTTGTTTGCGTTTGTAAATGCCGCGCTTTAAGATGCCGCTGTCAGCCGCTTCAGAGTTCCTATTACCGGTGCGAATGCAACCAAGAACATGGCCCAGGGGAGAAATTCGTTTTCGGGGAACTATCCTAGTGGCTAGTTCCTAGAACTGAGTTCCTAGAACTATTTGGTGCGAAAGCCCCTTACGTAACTTTTTTTGGTTAAAAATTAATACATCCGAATTGTGAGATATAAATTTGGAATTGCAAGAAAAAAAGTCACAATTACCTTATTTTCCATGGCAGAAACAAGCTTTCATATGTCAAACTAATTGGGATTTTCAAAGGGGTTCAATCTTGAATTGTTAATCTTATTCTAAAGCTATATATTTTTGGCCTTTCATATCAGAAACTCTTTGGAATCGAGATGGCGGAATTCAAATTGTCGATTAAGTGCATGTGGAATTCTGAATCCGGAGACTTTGAGAAGCTAACGGACGGTGACGAGGAAGCGACCAGGAAAGAGGAAGCAGATGAAGACTCAGAGGAAGGAGAAGGGAGCGAATAAAACCTGGACCTTTTTTTTGCCATGAACATTTTTGTGTTGATCCAGCGTAAACCGTTTTTATTGAGTGTTCTTTCAGTGAGCTGCTACAGTCATCTGCACATGGTATAGTTTGTACCGTCACCATCTGCAGTGTTCAAAAATACACAAAGGTTTTGTATGACTGTGCTGAACAGAGAGAACAGGTGGTGTTATTCTTATTGTTAAATATAAGTTATTTTAGCAAATGTCTGGCAAGAAGAAAACAACGCAGTGATCCATGAAGATGCCACTATTGCATTCATTTTATTGCATTCTCATGTAAACATGGGGAAAATGTAATACATTAAGTGTTGGTGAGCTCAGAAAGATGTTTGATTTTGTCATTGTGTTTATTAGGAAGCTGAAGGCTGGTCCAACTGAATTTATCACTGTTTTGTCACTTGACCATAGAAAAATAAAGCAATCTCTGTATTCGTTCTTATAAATCAGGCTTCATATTATTTTTATTTTTTTCTCTAATTGTCACGGGTTGTCTAGCGGAAGTAATTGGGACACTCGTGGGCCACTAAATCCCAGGCGTGTTTGAAAGCGTCCACGACTTCCTGTTTCAGTGGACCTTCTGCTGTTGCCGTCAGGTTCTCGCGCAGCTGCTCCATGGTGGACATCCCGATAATGACCCCGTCACCCTGATCTCCCTGTAACCACACACATCAGGTGTATTACAACAATGCAAAGTATCAAAATGTGTATTTTATAATTTCAAGATGTTTCCCACCTTCAGATGAGAGTGATGATACATCCAGCGAATAGCAGCTGATGTGAGGGTGGGTTTCTCTGAGCCGTACGCTGCTTCTAGCGCTTTCTGTATGCCATCTATGCCTTGGAAGTTACTCTCCTTCCAGTATCTGAAATACGCGTCATGCCACATTAATCGCATTTAATAATTGTAAAGTCTTTATCTCCAACTAACTACACCTAGAGATTGAGCTCATACAGGATTTAAAAAAAAAAATCACTGATGTGAGTATTGTACCCAGTGAATTATGATATTAATGCACCTGTCCCTGTAAGCACCAGCCCAACTGTTCCCGAAGAATCGACCCGTGGGCTGAGCACCATCTTTATCTTCATAGTGATATTTCCCAGTGAGGAGCCCACCTGTGAGAGGAGCACATTCAAAAGTGCTTGAGATAAAATATGAGACATGCAACGTGAGAAGAAAATATTTTCATTGTACATCATTTCCAATTAAATGTATTCAAATTATGCAAAAACCATAAAAATCTAAATAAAACTAAAGAGTTGATCTAATCTCATTCCAAAAATTTTTAAAATGTCATTTACATTTCAGAATATATGGTGATTTTAGAGCTTAGTGATAAAAATTAAATTTGTTGGTTCAAAAAAAATAAAATAAAAATAAATAAATACTGTATACCAAGGCTGCATTTATTTGATAAAAAAAAAAACGTAATATTGTGATATTACAATTTAGAATTTAACTTTTATATTTGTAAATATTTTAAAATGTAATTTATTCCTGTGATGCAAAGCTGAATTTTAAGTGTCACATGATCCTTCAGAAATCATTCTAATATGATGATTTTCTGCTCAAGAAACATTTATGATATAAAAACATTTATGAATATAAAGTTCAAAAGAACAGAATTTATCTGAAATAGAAAGCTTTTGTAATATTACACTACTGTTCAAAGGTTTGGGGTCAGTAAGAATTTTTATCTATTTTGTTTTTTAAGGAAATTAAAGAAATTAATACTTTTATTCAGCATGGATGCATTAAATTGATCAAAAGCGAGACATTTATAAGCTTACAAAAGATTCTTATTTCAAATAAATGCTGTTCTTTTCTATGAACTTTCTATTCATAAAAGAATCCTGAAATAACTGTTTTCACAATGGATAATCATAAATGTTTCTTGAGCATCAAATCAGCATATTAGAATGATTTCTGAAGGATCATGTGACACTGAAGACTGGAGTAATGATGCTGAAAATTCAGCTTTGCATCACAGAAATAAATTACTTTTTACAACATATTCACATAGAAAACAGTTCTTTTAAATTGTAATAATATTTCACAATATTACTTTTTTTTTTTTTTGTATTTTTAATCAAATAAATGCAGCCTTGGTGAGCAGAAGAAACTTCTTTTAAAACCATTAAAAATCGTATTAATCCCAAACTTTTGAACGGCAGTGTATAGACAGATATATATATACACACAGTATATCTAAGATAGACAGATAGATGTGTGTTGACTTTTGGTCTGTTATTCATTAGGAACTGATTCATGGTGTTTGCATGTACATTTAAAACAATAATGAACACATTACCTGCCAGGGGATTGTATGCATAGAAGCGGATACCAAAGTATCTTAAACATGGCAGTAGTTCGGTCTCCACTTGTCGTGTGGTTGCATTATACATGCCCTTCAGGAGAAAACATCAACGCTGATCAAAACTCTCCCATTAAATCTTAAGTAACACAGCTATTGAGTAAGTAGTACTTCATTTAAGATCTTAAATTGGTTTTATACTAGACTGATATAAATCCATCCATCCATCCACTTACTTGATATACAGTAGGAAGCACCCAGTTATTGTGTTTGCAGATGCTGCAGATTTCTGCCACTTCCCATGATGCATAGTTTGATAAGCCCAGCTCCTTGAATTTGCCCTAAACATCAACAAACAGCTTAGTTTAGTAAAGACAGTAAGGCCTCTGTTTGTGTGATGTTGAGTTGCGTAATTATGACGGCTTTTGTTTTCTAAAAACAAAAAATCTAGGTCAGATAGCCATAAACTATCAATAACTCACCTGACTGTCAGACATTTATCAAAGTACACGCCTGACGGACAATGTCTAGAGCTCTTTAGTTATAATGTAAAAGCCTTTGTGTATCTGCAGCTCATAACCCACCTGCTGATGGAGCTCATTGCAGGCCTCTAGTGTGTGTTGAACGGGGTTCTGGTGGTCCGGCGCGTGCAGGTAGAAGATGTCCACACACTGTCTGCGCAGCCTCTTCAGGGACGTTTCCAGCTGACTCCGCACACTTTCTGGTTTGAGCGTTTTTCCTTCCCAGGGGTTTGCCTTAGTCGCGATTCGAACTGATAAACACACATTGAACATGATTAAAAATATACTCCCTTTTTGAGACTTTAATGTGATTATAAAGGAAAAATAATATATAATTTCATATATTATTAATATAATTAAATTACCTTATTATAAATCTTGTTATTTGTAATCCCCCCAGCATGTTTTTTCTTGTTTGTTACCGTTTGACATGCTGTTTAACATTATTTGTCTCTGAATTAAAATAATAATAATACAGAAAAATATAATAATAAATTAAAATACTAAATAGTTAAATAAATAATTAAACAATTAATTATCAAAATAAACAACAATAATACATAAAAATACATTTAAAAAATAATAAATTAATAGCAAATGATAAATATAATTAAATTAAATATTTGATCATTAAAATAAACAATATATTAAAATAATAATACATTATTTTTGGTCATCCACGTATTCGATCCATAAGGAAAAAGACTATTAATCCTTTATTTTGGGAGTATTTTTTTGGACCTTTTTTTGGAAATGAATTTAAAAAAAAATTTTCATATTAAATGGAATCAAAGAGTGCCAGTATGAACAATATAAAATGTATATTAAATTATTAAAACATATTTGGAAACAATATCTAAAAGTAAAAATTTAAAAGCAATAAAAACTAAATATCTTTTTACTTTGGACAGTATATTTCTGTCAATATTTACCATATATATATATATATATATATATATATATATATTAGTTCTAAAAAAAACCTCTTTGATCTTACAACTAGAGTGATGGAAAATATTATTTTTGAGTAGATTGAAGACAATCTTCTTAAACATAACATATTGTATGAGTTTCAATCTAGTTTTAGAAAAAAACACTCCATTGAGACAACTATTTTATATTTAACGGATTATATAAGGAAAGAAATGGATAAAGGGAAGTCAAGTGGGATGGTACTGTTAGATCTGCAAAAGGCGTTTGATACAGTCGATCACGGAGTTTTGCTTTTAAAAGTTAAAGCGATGGGTTTTTAGTAATATGGCCTGTAAATGGATTAAGTCTTACCTTGAAAATAGGTGTCAAATAGTAGGTTTAAATGGGCTGTTTTCAGATTTTTCGAACATTTCATATGGGGTCCTGCAAGGGAGTGTATTAGGTCCTTTACGTTTTTTATTATATATTAAATTCAAAATAAGCTTTTATTATATGCAGATGATGCAGCAATAATTATCTCTCATGAGAGGAAATTTAATATTGAATATGAATTAAGTAGAGAGATTGAAGGGGTCTCTAAGTGGTTTTGCCATATTAAATTGTCTTTACATTTGGGGAAAACTGAAGCTATATTATTTGGCTTGGCTGCTAAATTGAAAAAAAAATGTTTTAGATTAGAGGTAAAGGTTGGAGATCAAATTATTACACCTAAACGAGAAATATTTGGGTTGTGTTTTGGATAGTAATTTGACAGAAAAGATGGCTGCTTTAGCTCACTCCAAAATTTGTAATCGAATACAATTTTTAGCAAGACAGGTGGATTTTTTTAGATACGGAAACTCTAAAAATGTTGGCTGGTGCATTAGTGCAGACACACTTTGATTGTGCTGCAGTTTTTTTGGTATAGCCGTATCTCAAAGAGATTAAACAATAAATTGCAGACTGCTCAAAATAAGTTGTGTAGGGTTATTTTGAAAGTGCATTTGCGAGAGGAACATTCTTAGTTTTTTAAAAGTTGAAAAAAGGGTAGGCTAACTTTTTTAAAACTGGTGATGGTGTTTAAGATATTAAAGAAAATGGTTCTAAAGTATGTATTTGTAAGAGAGGTTCACTGTCATTCTACAAGGGAGAGTAGAAATGATATATATCCTTGTAGGTTTAAAAATTATTTTTCATTTACTAGCTCTGTTGCTTGGAATAAATTACCTAGGTGTATTCAAGAGATACAAGTTGAGAATATTTTTAGAAAGGAAGTTAAAAAATGGTTGTTTTATCATTGATGATTGAAGTTTGTGTTTGTTGAGTTTCTGAACATAATGTGAATTGCACTCCATTAAAGATTTGTTCGTCCATTTTTTTTAAGATACCAAGGACCACAATGGAAATTTGTGTATTTTATCCTCGACATTTCTAAAAAAAAAAAAAATTTTTTGGACTTTTTTGTATTATGTTTTAAATTTTGTCAAATAAAACAAACACGTCACGTGCATTGTCATGTGATCTACCCACCAGTACACTCAGTGCTGCATACTAAGGAAGAACTGTACCTGTTTTAGGAAGTTGCATGTCTCCTATGATGGTCTCTGCCTGTCCATCATTGTACATGTATGCAGTGTCCAGCTCATCGTGCCCGCGTTCTAAGAACACCTGCACCAGCTGCGCGCTCATGTGCGCGTCCGCGCGTCCGCCAAACGCCATGGAACCCAGCAGAGTGACGGGGAGTTTGGACTGAGACATGTTGCGGAGTTGTTGAAAGTGCAATGTCTGTTTTTGTATTGTACGAATACTGTGGTGAGCTCCACTCAAGCCTCTTATGGCAGCAAAGTTCATCATAGTAAATTTCCTGTATTCTAGATAGTACTACCAGGGCGAAGGACACGCGTGGACTGAGGGACCGTGGGGAAATTGCCAGACGTGTGCCTAAACGTAGAGGGCATTTCAGAGGAATGCCATTGGTCAGCAAAAGGAGGTGGACATTTGGAAGTTCAGAGTTCATTTGCATCATCCCTTTGGTCAAAATAACGATGTTGTTTTCCAAAATCACTTACCATGCTTTTAAGCACACGAAAGTCCCATTATAACCTGAAGATGTCAGCAGAATACAAATAACTGGTCAAATGGGTAGTGGACCAAAAACATGAACGAACATTTTCTTCATTGGCTAAACTTATGATTGGGAAAACTATATGTAATTGTTGTAACTAGTTTTTCACTACTAAAAGGTCACATTTTTGGCTTTCATTAGTTACTTTTTATAGTCCCCCGTGATGAAAATCAAGTTTTTAATGTTGTTTATGCCTATGTGGTGTTTTTAATATGTTTTAAGACAAACCATGTGCAAATTCATAAGTCAACGCCATTGCTGAGTATTTTCTCTTTAAAACTTCAGTCATTTAAAGACCGTTTCAAAAACGCGGTTTGAAATCGCTGGTGTTTCATGACGTCACAAACTACCTTGTAACCAATCAGGTCAACATGCTGGCGGGCTTTTGCATATCATTAACTATGGCCGCTCTGAAGCTGGAGAGTCTTAAGAGAAGCAGTTTATCCCTGTATATTTTTCTATGGATATGAAAAATTGTGTAGATTTAGCAATATAGCACGTGTATGATGTATATTACGATGTTATGATGAATGTGCCTTTCTCCACTGAGGTTCTGAGTTGTTCAAAGTGTTTTACTGATTTTTAGAAGGCAGCTGTCTGACTCGCGAAAGGGAACATGGTTATTAGCAACACATTATTAGCTGTTTGATAAAGCAACAAGCAAAAGGCTAATCATTTTAATTACCATTGTAAAGAGCGATACCACTGTGCAGCGTTTACCTCAGTAAGTTGACCAAGTGAATCTCTGAGCTCCTGCGAGTAAGTGGAGGCGGGGCTAATTAGCATATTCATAGATCTGAGTAAACTAAATTAAGTAAGGGTGTCCAGTTACATTCAAGCTATTTTAAGGCATGAAGATTTTTTTTTTTCACAGGAAAAAAACGTTAAAATATGTAATTTTGGTGATCAAACATGAGTTTTAAGGGATAACAGTCCTGACTACAGTCCTGTTGTGCAGTGATTCTCCACCAGGGGGCCTTAGTAAACTTTCACAGTCATTCATTTTACTGGCTCAAAAAATGTAGTAACATTTCTACATTCATGAAGTGAAATCTGACAGTTGTGTGAGAAATGTTTTGGAAATATAATATTAGGATATATTCTTTCTTGACAATAAGGAATGTTAATGTTTTGTTCCACAGTGTTCTAAGTATTTATCCCACTTTTAATGAATTCTGTTAAACATTCCCACATAATATTCCTGGAGTGACACGTCTTCAAAATACCAGCAGATGTTTTTATAGGTGTGTTTCACATTCTGATCATGGCAGAGGTGTTGAACCCTGGTTGGCATTGACCCCTAGAGGAGGATCAGTGCTGCTAGGGAATGTTTTCCGGGTTCTGTTGCCCTAGATTCCCTGATCCCAGCGGTGACCTCTGGAACCTGTTGGGGTCTGTGACCCTGACCCATCATCCTCTGCTCTCGGCTGCGGCTCGGTGACCCCTCGGCAGTCCCGTCCTGTAAGAGAATAACTTCTGATGTCACATGGGGAATGTTCTGTTTCAGTGTAAGTTAAATATACAAAGTGGCATCCAAAAAACAGATACAATAATGGATTTACTATTTTAGAATATTTTATGGATTTGTTTCTTGAAACTTTATTTGCAGGTTTAAATAATAATAAAAAAATGTTTTAATATGCTCTCAGACTTAATTAATCCATCTCCATTGCAGGTACATTAGAAGGTGTCTGGCTGTTCCTCAGTGGTGTAAACATTACAAAGTCACCTTCATTTGACTCGAAATCTGTCTAATAAGGTGATTCCCTTTGAATTAGGCACTTTAAAGTGACGCAGTAAATCAAGCTGAAGTAACGAGCATCCTGAAGGAGGTCAGTCAGCTCTTTAGCCGCTTTAGGTTGTTCGTCTGTTTGTCTCGTTCCTCTCAAAGGACATTCCCTTCACTGCTCCTACAGGAAGACAGAGTGTCCTGAGGGCATTTGGATCTCAGCTGGTGTCTGAGGTGGATCTGAGAGTCTTGTCATCTGCTGCTGCGCTTTCAGTCCACTCCAGACCTCGGATTAATATGGACTCAGTTTAGTTTGTTTTTATCATGTTAAGTGTGTTATTTAGGTGCAGGACTCGTATGAGGATGGATATGTTATTTTATTCTTTAATCATTCTAATTCATGGAATTAACGCAGCATCCCGTTCTGGAAAAGACCTGATGCCCCACATGTGAGTAACTAATGCGAGTTAGATCAGTTGCGCGCGCTTCTAGATTATTTTGCTACTTTACTTTGAATATTACAATAAATAATGTATTTAATGAACGAATGTACTTCTAATATACGTGCTTATATTATATAAATTTTCAGTTATTGTAATTAAAACACATTTTTAGTTCAATTGGAGACTCGCTTTGACGCGTATTTACGCGTATTAATTGGCGAACACGTGAGACTCTGGTTGAATGAATCCATTTGGGAACGTTTTTGTAAGGTTCTTCCAGTAACATTAATAGAACCTTCGTTTAAAGTTGTCTGGTCTTACGTTCTATAATGACAAAAACTATACATTTGTTTGATCGTTCATGGTCATGGAACGCTATATTTTTTGAAACATTTTTAAACGTTATTACTTGCTACTTTTTTTTAATTTTATTTTTTATTCTTTTAGAACGTTCAGAGAACATTCAAAAGTAACGATTCCATAATGTTTACAAAAAATGGAACGTTTTGATTGTTTAGAGAACAGTCAGAAATAATGTTTTCATAGCTTAATGGCAATGATAGCAAAACGTTCTTAGAACATATTGAGCTGCCTACAGACAGCAAAGGCAGCATAGTTAAGATGACTGATGCACATGAGCTGGTGCGCATTATACAGATATCCAGGGTCCAGATTTTTAGTGCCAGTTTAGTGCATTCTCTCCCTTTAATTGCGACATGCTGCATTATAACACAGGCAAACAGTTTCACTTCTCAAACAAAATCTAGTACCAATGATCCCAGACATGAAAATAATCGCCTGGAGGTTCAGACTCTGTTTGAGGATATAAAACATTTTTACAGAGTGACTAATATATCAGTCTGGGAACCTCAGATGTAAATCATGTGTATCTTGTCATCTGTTAGTGCAGAGATGGTTAAAATGATTTACTGGCATTTTCTTTTAATGATCACTTTTACTTAATATGACATGGAGTGTCTACGTCACTGACGGTCTTACAACTTGTTCCCCTGTCAAATTCATTACAGTTTATGAAAACTGCATGAACAGATGACTGAACCTGCAGGTTAACTGAGGTGTGTGTTTTATCTCCAGGCCAAATGTGTGTGCTGAGCAGGAGGTGAAGCTTGTGGCCCAGATGCAGCCGTGTGTCCAGGCCTTCACACGGATGGTTAAAGCCTGGAAACAAGGATGCCAGGGACAATCCTGGTGCATGGGCTATGAGAGGAGGTGGGACTCATATTCACACACCAAAAACACTGTGCAGATATCTTTATGAGAACATAAACGTCATCAATCAACTACCATACTACCCTTGTTATTTCTGTGGTATATAGCATGCATATTATGTGTAGTAAGCATGTATTTCACATGCATGGGATATTCAGATGACTCGTTACAGCTGGGTGCTGTATCACACAATGCAATGTGCTTGACAAAGGACAATCAAACATTTTATATTTAGTACAAGTTTTTAAAATATTACAACATTTTCCATGTTTTATAGCGGTTGTACCGAATGACCTGATGTTTCGGGACATGCGTGAAAACATGAAGTTTTCAAATAGTTAAGAGAGAGTTAGTTACTTTGCTTCACGACCATGTGGTCCTTTGCAGGTGTCTGAATGATGTCACATCCTGTCACGTGATATTGAATACATGACTTGATCCAAAATGGTCCCTTTATATTGGTTATTCCGAATGACATCAATGAAACAACGACTTCTACACATAATTTTAATACCATTTTGCACTGTTGATATATGATGTTATAAAATCATGCCAGAATAAAAAATATATACATTTATTACATTTTAAGATATTTTAATCACAAATGAAATGGCTGTATTGGCCTTTGGACGGTTAAACCGAATGACCTTTTGACACTTTAAAATACCTTTATATGTAGCAAAATATAATTAAAACCTTTTGGATTCAATAAAAGAGATCTAGTTGTACTACCTTACATACTTTGGATGTCATATCTTTGTTTTTTATTATTATTAAGGCCTTCGGACAAAAAATGACCTGTCACGTCATTGACACATTTCCATTATGAACCAGAAGCTTTAACCACATTTTGCTGCAAAAAGTGACTTTAAAAAAAAAGGTGAAATAAGCATTTCTGACAATAATTAAACATGCACATGCAGTCTGTTTGAAATGTTTATTGTTGCACACTGTTTCACTTATTTAAAAAAAATAGTATGTAGTATGAACTGTATGTAGTATGTAGTATGCATACTGTGCAGTATGCATTTCTTCAAATCCTTTTCCCTTATTATGCAATAGTAATGGTGATGCTACCTTCCCAAGCATGACTAACTGTGCTCCACACTGTTCCCTTCTAAAGCAAATTTAGTTCTCATGCTTTATCTTTCTTCTCTAATCGGGCTTTTTTAAGTGTAAGGTGTAGTTACGCTCTTGACGAAAGCAGCAATTTGAAAGGCATCTCCAGAGGGTCTCTCATACCTACAAGATAGAAGGAAAACGCCCTGAACTCGCGCTTTAACAGCCCTCTGTACCTCGCACCGGCTCGTTTTTCTCCGTATACTTAGCAAGTAAGAGACCCAGGCCCTGCCCTGCAATTAGGCGCTATAAACAAAGAGCGCAGGGTTACGATTCTGGAGCCGAGAAGCAGGACTCTAAACTACAGGGAGCGAGAATCCCTGGATCTCACGTTTGCTGAAAGCATCATTAAAGGGTCGCAACGCTGATTACAGTGCTCATATGTTTGTGTTTTCACACATCGGAGCTCATCCACAAGCATTAGTCATGACCTGATCTCTTTCATTCACTGACTAACCACAAAGACACAATGAAAGGCCTTTATTAGCTCAGAGAGAATGCAGATAAACACTAAAAGTGGCTGATGACAGACTAGCAGAACGTGTATACTCATAAAGAATGTTTAAGGGTCTTAATTTTTACTTGTTTGCTAAATTGAAAAATAAATGAAAAAACATCTTAATTTTCTTTTCTTTTTTAAATGATAGACTGGTTTCTTTTATAGTGCATATACTGTACAACAAATACTTTTGTGCTCTTCAATTTACATTTTTTGTGCACCTTGAAGATGATTGCCGCTCTAGTTTATCTGTCCCAGTTACATATATGGTGTGCAATCTAAGATATGCATTTTGTTTATATATGTGTATTAGTGTTTATTGACTTTTTGACCATTTTTTAAAGGGGACCTATTATGCCCCTTTTCACAAGTCTCTGGTGCCTCCAGAATGTGTCTGTGAAGTTTCAACTCCAAATCCCCCACAGATCATTTATTATAGCTTGTGAAATTTGCCCCTATTTAGGTGTGTGCAAAAACACACTGTGTTTGTGTGTGTCCCTTTAAATGCAAATGCGCTGCTGCTCCCAGCCACCTCTCCAGAAGAGGGCGGAGCTTTAACAGCTCACGCTTCAGTTGCTCAACAACAACAAAGCAGGATGCAAAATAACGCAAAACTCTACTACAACAACTCTTCCTCTTCTCTGAAGCAGCCCAACATGGCCTCACTCCCTTTGTTGCGTGTTCTCGTGGGTGGGGTTTATGTAAATTTTGGGGTTTGTGATGTCACCAACCCGGGGAAAAGCTCATTGTAGTCCATACCAGTCATTTGTTGTAGTGATTTCTTTAAAAGAAAATATCTCCCTTTGCATTGAACTTTGAGTGTCGTAACTTTGCAGATGTTGTTTATGCTCAAACAGCAACATTACACACTAACTAAAGTTAAAAAAGTGAAATCATAATCAAGGACCCCTTTAAATATTCTTAAAGTGTGTTTTGTACAGTTCATTGTGCCATCCAGTCTGTCTGTCTGACTGAAAGTAAAACAATAAAGATGCTAAAGATTTCTTAACTTCCCCCCCAACAGAACAGCTTACTACACTGCATATAGACAAGTGTATCGACAGGAATACCAGACGGTTTACAAGTGCTGCTCAGGATGGTCACAGCTCAACGGGGAAGCCGGATGCCTGTATCGTAAGTCTCCTTTAAATGTCATGTGATGAATCACAGTATTTACTGAAAAATGAAGCATGTGCCTGTGAACATCAATGACAGAAATCCATATGATTTTTTTGAGGCCTTCCTGAGTATGCAGCTATAGAGATTTTTAAAAGTCAAGTGATGTTGGTAGAATAACAGGTGGAGTTGGTCATAGTGATTTAGAGTTTTAGGCCCCAGGTAATTAATTTTACAGTGGTGTAAATGTCCAGATTATAGATTAGAGAATGCTTGAACTCTGACATGAAGGTCTATGTATCTTTCTGAAAGTTTGTAGCTGTTAAACCACGTGAAGGAACTAGTCATGCACTCCATTGTCCCCTTTTATAACTCTAACAAAAGCACAGTGGAATTAGGAAATTAGTGTCAAGATTTGCTCTAATCCTCTTGGCTGTGGATTCTGTGTTTTATGGATTTAAGTAGAGTCAATATATTATGGTGAAATTTGCCCAGACATTTTCTCAAACCGCATGATTTGAGGTATCATAATGTAGTTCAAATGGTGCGGTACAAATTACACACCACATTTTAACACTTAGGTTTGTTCAAACGATTGTAATAGTCATGCTGGCCTCAGCAACAAAGCACTGATCTCACTTTGTCTGAATTTGTTTTACTTTCTAAAGCCAGAAGACCCGGTCAGTAATTGAATTTCAGCAGCTCATCCCGTCTGCTGTCTGCTCTGGGTGGGGTCTTGTAATTTTCATTGTTCTGATAACAAGAGAGCTCCTCTAATAGTTTGGCAGCGAGAGACTCTAGTTTGTCTTTTTTGTGCCTAAATGGATCAGATGCGAATCCTTTGATAGATTTTTATAGGACTGTTGTAGCCTGCTTACCCTGACGAAGAGTAGCCTATAGCTATGGACACGTAAGGCCCTGATATACTCACAACAAAGTTATTTTTCGTTCTTCACTTAGGGGTAAAAAGAAGTTATAAATTCCTTTGCAGTGGAATACTGTTAATGAACATTCGGGACAGGTGTTTTGATGAATATGTTAATATGCATCTGATCATAAAGACGTGGATATGTCTGCACGAGCTCTGCAGTTCGACACTCCAAGTCAAGTCACGTTATGATTTTTTATATTACATACAATAAAAAAGATTGCTTTAAAGCAAGCAGCTTAACAGTATTACACATGAAAACCGTCAGTAGCCAGGTTTCCATTACAGATTTGCGCAAAACTTTAGCGATATTTTCTAAATGTCGATAAAAAACGAATGCGAAATGACAGCGTTTCCATTGACCGATGTTATGCGACTAAAACGTAATTTTTAGTTACGTCAAAAAACGTCATTCCAGAAATCATGGCAATGGGTGTTAGTAAGTATATCACAGCCACTGCACTAGCCATTACTTTTTATTCGAAGGAGACGTAGGCGTGTTGTCCAAGCATTAATGACAAGTAAAGCGTCTTTGTACTTGGAAACGGCCACATATGAGGTGTTTCTGGGTGTTTCTCACTCATATCTATTTCAAGGTCTCGATCATTTGTGGCATTTCTTTGCTGTTTAAAATCCCGTAATTCTCTGAAAAATAAAGGACTCTGTCTTGTCTTCTGTCCAAACATACCGCTCCATCTTTAAAGAATGATCGACTTTTACGTACGTCAGGTGACCTGTAAATGGGAAAAAACTGTTTCCATTGCAGTTTTGCGAAATATTCCTTTTTCAAATTATTTGAAAA
Source organism: Elopichthys bambusa (assembly GCA_037101425.1). NCBI lineage: Eukaryota > Metazoa > Chordata > Actinopteri > Cypriniformes > Xenocyprididae > Elopichthys > Elopichthys bambusa. Next base: position 25,675,530 of record CM074452.1, on the reverse strand, counting down.
ACCACCTCATGTGAGCATAAAAACGATTTTTTTTTGCGATATATGGGAGTTTTTGTGAAATTGACGTGTTTTCCATTGGTCGTATTTTCGCAATTTTAATTTGCACTCACGTTTGACCTCAACGGACAGAACATAATAAATGACAATTTCCACATCAAAGAAGGCAGAGCCTCAGAGCCACACCTACCTATTACATCCTCACCACGGTGTTTACCAGACGGGTCAAACTTTTCCATAAAGTTTGCTTTGGCAAGATGATTCGAACTCCCGAATCAAACTCCAAACTGACTTTGTTTTGGCCTGATTTAGTTCGAAGTAAAATCGAGTTTATTCGATTTCGCTATATTGGCACCTCAAGTGAGGCTAGACAACATACATTATCAATGTGACTGCACTGACACTATTGGAAGAGAGCAAAACTTCAACTGAAATAAGCTGAATAATGACACTATTGTCTTCTGTTGAGCTGCTTTCATAATTGATGAAATTTGCAACATCAACACTTATTGAACTGAACTGAATCAACATTGAACTGAACATTCCTGTGTGTACAGTATTTGTGTAAGCGCTCAGTGAAGAGCGTCAAAGATGTCTATGTACATGTTTCTGAAGCGTTGATCATTGTAGCCAATCACAGACATATCTGTTGAGTGCGTGAACACATCGGCCAATCAGAGGTGTTTAAGATTCCGCTAAAGAGCACTCAAAATGGGAAGAAATGCTGGTTAGGGCCCGAGCACCGATGGTGTGAGGACCCTATTGTAATTGCTCGGTCAATTATTCTTCTCCGAAATGAATCGCATTTTTGAGGGCCTAAACATGCTTGAAAACTCATTAAACTTTGCACACGCGTCAGAAGTGGTGAAATTTTACGTCTGATATGGGTTTCAGAATTAGGCTCATTTTCAGAAAATGGCTCAATGGCTCCACCTACAAAATTTCAATTAAGTTTCACGTACAAGTATGACATTCGGTAGACAGATGTAACAGCCCAATACCTACAAAAAAGTCCCTGGGTGCAAAATCTGAAAACCAACAGGAAGTGACATATTTAGAATTTTCTCTGCAAAATTTTTTGATTTCCAGATGTTGTATTTTAACAAAGTCTTCCTAGAGCTTTAATCAGATCAACGTCATATTTGGTCAGTCTAATCTAAAGGTCTTTGCAACGTTAAATTGTGAAGATCTAGAGTTTTCGCTGAAGGGCGTGTCCGTGGCGGCCTGACAAAGTTCGATGTTTCACCATGAAACAGTAAGGTTGTTGTAACTCCTCGTAACTCCTGATTAACTCCTCGTAGAAATTTAACCAGATCAACATCATATTTGGTAAGTCTAATCCAAAGGCCTTAATGATGTTAAATATCAGAGATCTTGAGTTTACATTGAAGGGTGTGTCTGTGGTGGCCTGACAAAATCTGATGTTTCGCCATGAAAGAGGAAGTTGTTGTAACCCGATCTGCCCCAAACTTCACATGTGTGATAAGAGTTCTGGCCTAAAGACATCTATATGCCAATATTCAGTTAGTCATAGCACCACCTGCTGGCAACAGGAAATGACATGCTCTGCACTGTAATTCACTCCCAGAAACATTTAAATATGCCATGAAGTACCAAACATGCTAGAAACACGTTAACTCATGCAAAACTTGGCTAAGTCCTAATGTATGCGATTAACGCCACGAAACAGGAAGTTGTTGTAACTCAGGCATACAATGTCTGCTTCAAACTTCACATGTTTGATAATAGTCCTGGCCTGAAGTCATCTACATAGCAATATTCAGTTATAGTCAAAGCACCACCTGTTGGCAGCAGGAAGTGTGGCACTTCGAAATGACTTTGCCATATGTCTCCTGTATTTACTCACTTACACGCATGTCGCCAATGGGTGGCAGTGGCCCCGGGTGCGAGGGCCCTTTAATCGCTGCTTTCTGAAGTTTGCATCATTGTTATTTTCCTGTTTATTATTACTGTTTGCAAGCACTATATAAATAAAGATGACTTGACTATTTAATTTGACATGCATGAATATGTGGTTGTGAGAGGCAGAAATACAGTCCATTCAATAGCTTGTATTGTCTAAAAGACTTTTTGTGCATGACATTTTCAATGTTTTGTCGACTTGATGATCCTCGTTTTCATTGTCAAATCAAACCTGGCATCTGTCCTGACTAAGGTCCATTGAGTCTGGTGTTCTCTTTTGGATGGAGAATTAAGCAGGACTCTACAGTTCCCAGAAGTGGTTTTGAGACAGGGTCACATTCGGTCACAACAGTTCCTTGTACCCAAAACCCCCTGAACTAAATCCTTCTCTAAAATCAAGTTAATCAAGTTAACGTCCGCTGATCGTTTTCATGCCGGACTCGTGGCAGCTCGAGTGGTCTCATGCCAGAATGACTGACAGTTGCATAACAGTTTATCCCGCAAGTTGTGATTTTCTCCGGGGTTTCATTACTAGAGCCAACACAATCCTCAAAGACCTCTTTGTCTGTCTGAGAAGGTGAAACTACTCATTATACCTGCAAGATTTAGGCTTCGTCGCTGATCCAGCTTTGGTTTGTTTTTAAACACGCTCAGCATACATTCCTGTACACCGCTTAACGTCTTTTCCTCTTTTGTCATCTTTAAACTGCACGCTTGGCTTTTATCTCTGCAACTTGAGACCTGGAAGCACTTTAAGAAATGGGACAAACTAATCACTCCTTTTTCTGAGCCGCTGAACATGGACAAAACATGAGTTGATGCTCCCACCAGAAATCCTGCCGTCTGACTGGCACACGTTCAGAGCGTCTGTCTTCACAACCTTTTTGTTCAGCGTGATTCTCTGGCCAGCTGGGATGGACAATCCAGAGGCTGTTAGATTTGTAGTGGCAGTAAAGCATGTGGCAGTTTGGGTCTTGTTGAGGAGTTGAAAGGTCGTCTCCGAGGTGTTGCCGTCATTCAGTGATCTGTTTTGACAAAAGGAAGCATGCAGTGATAGCCTTTACTCACTTAAATGCTAATTAGTCTAATGTAGCGGTCAGGGTTAGAGTTATCTTTTTGACTCGGAGGACCCCGATCATCCAAGACAGTATTTGAAGGTCTCAAAGATATTTCTGATAGTTTGACTGTAATGACAAAGCTGGCCATTTTCAAATCTTTTTATTTACTGAAAGTAAGTGGCGATTTAAATGAGTTTGATTAAATATATGAATATTTATAGAAATATTATAAATTATATTTATAACAATATTTATTTAAAATAAGTAAATAAAATAATTATAAATAATTAATTAAAATGAATTTAAAAAATAAATTAAAATAAACAAATTCCATAATTAAAGAAGTTTAAATAACTGAATGTTATTTAGGGTTTACGCTTTTAATTACCAATGAATTTACAAAAACTAGAAGTGGTAATTTAAATTAGTTTAATTAAATGTTTGAATATTTATAGAAATATTATAAATTATGTTTACAACAATATTTATTTAAAATAAGTAAATAAAATAATTATAAAATAAATAAATGAATTAAAATTCATTAAAAAAATTCCATAATTAAAGAAGTTTAAATAACTGAATATTCTTTAGGGTTTACACTTTTAATTACCAATGAATTTACAAAAACTAGAAGTGGTCATTTAAATTAGTTTAATTTAAATATTTGTATAAATATTAGTAATTCTATTTATTGAAAATAAGTAAATAAAATAATTATAAAATAAATAAATGAATTAAAATTAATTAAAAAAATTCCATAATTAAAGAAGTTTCAATAAGTGAATGTTCTTTAGGGTTTACACTTTTTATTACCAACGCATTATAGTTGTTCATTTTTAAGCAATGTCTACCCAATAAAATATTGTAGAGCATGACATAACTAGAAACGTTTACTTTTATTAATTTCCATTTTCCAGGACTAAAAAAAATCACACTTTTAAAATTCCTTGATATATCCAGGTTTTCCAAGGCTTTGAAAACCCTGGTTCTTAAATAAAAATAGCAGTTGTTGAGGGAACTAATTAAAATAAGAACAATTTTTTAGCTTATTTTAAAGATCATTTTAAGCCATCTTACCCCTTTTAGAGCCAGTGGTCTACTGGACACTTCTTCTCATGAGCGCCCTGGAATGAAACTACTGGTTCTCAAATGTTTGGGAACCAGTTTGTATTGAAGTGTAATAAAGATTTTAGATTGTGGTGACCCAATACAGATCTGAAAATTGTTTATTGTACAAAAGTAAACACAGATGCCTTTAAAATCAAACACTGAAATTTGTTAATATAATCATGAACTGCACAGACACAACAATATGCAAAATGATTAACTTGACATTGGCTGAGTAGGAAAATTAACAATTTAGTACAACATAAACAGCAGTAAATGCGTGTTTTACAGTATTTATAGTTTGAGTGTCTGGTTTCGAAATGTCAGTTGAATTTTGATGGTTTGATGCTCTTGGGAGCCGATAATTCACTGCGTAAAACAAACTGTGGTCAGCATACAAACCATATTGTTTATTCTTGTTACAAATGAGCATGTGTTTAAAGTAGTCTGCATACTTGTCAAGGATGAGTGCATGTCACGCTATCTGAATAACTTCTACCAAGTGATAATGACGTTTGATTGGACACATGATCTTTGGCTTCGACAACAAAATGGGTGTAATTTCTCCTCTCTCTTAAAAGTTAATAACATAACTAATTTTGCTATTCAAACTATGCACAATTATGGATAGTTGCATTTCATTATAGACCTGATTGTGTGCAACTTCCTTGAGATTTTCATCACTTTGCAGAACTGGAACCCATAAAGTAGCACACATCAAGGCTGCTTACGGAGAATTGCTCTGGTTTAATTTGGGAAGCGGGAAGACAAAGAAATTCTGTTTCTCATTCTAGTCTAAGTGTGTGCAAAACTTAATCCCGAAGCTGTTTACAAGTGGGGTCTTTTGGGGTACGCTAACCCTGTTTACTTCTTTGTTTTTCAGGTATACCAATTGAGTCAATGACTTTTGATTGTAGAAGTGCCCTTGGTGCTTGAAGTGTGCTTCACGAGACTTCCTTCCACTTTAACAAAACGTGCACTTGAAAATCCTCCTCTTTTCATTACGGAGCAAAAGTCAGGAGCAGAAAGTGGCCAGTTATTTTGATTGATGCTGACAAGGTGATTCGAAACAGAACTGACCACCGATGTAATAGCGGCTGTAAGGAGTGAATGGAAGGAGGTCTTTGTTGCTGTAGACGGGAATGTCCTAAACAAGGACCAGGAATGTGCATAACTAATGTCCTGGGTGGTCTGTCCACACGATCAACAATGCCTGTTGTTACAAACAGTTAATTGTCCATCCCTGAGGTAGAAATGCTGTTTCATGACCTACTCTTTCAGATGTTTTGAGAGGGAATGTGTCCTTGAATTAGTTCATTTAAGTTGAGTTAAGATCAGTCTATCCATGTGGATTTCATTTATCAGACTCGGACTGAAGGTATTTCAATGTTTCAGTGTTTTGAGTTCCAGCATATTGTAAATATATTTGATATAATGATACAGCCTGCATGTTGGTATGCTGGGATTCATCCCCATGCACTTTCCCCTTATATTATGTAATATTATGCACTTGTACTTTGCCAAAGGTTTATTCATATTAAGATATTTACAATGGAAATGCTAATGCTGCTCAATGTTTTCATCCTAACTTGTGTTATTTGCTTTGGGTCATTAAATCCCTTTTTCGCAATCTTTAGATTGTAAATTTTTTATGGACGTATGCATGATAATTTTGTATGCATGATTTTAAACAACTGGTTTTTGCTTTTTTGAAATTTTATATAAATTCCACATTATAATATGACAACCACAATTTACATATCAACATGTTATGGTGGTGGTGTCATTTCATGTGTTAACTCATGTACTTCAGTGTTATTTTGGTATTATTTATTATAGTATTATTAATATTTTGAATGAGCTTTTATTTTTATATTTTCAGTTTTCATTTTAATTTTGTAATTTTGATTAGTTTTAGTTTTTTTTTTACATTTCTATATAGCTTTGTTTTAATTTTTTAATTTTTATTTCAGTTTTAGTAGTAGTTTTATTTATTAACTTCAACTTCATTATTTTATTTTTATTTTATTTTATTTTATTATTTTATTTTATTTTATTTTATTTTTTTATTTTATTTTATTTTATTTTATTTTATTTTATTTTATTTTATTTTACTTTACTTTACTTTACTTTACTTTACAACACTAATGTACTTGTGTTGGTGATGTGGGTTTAAAACGGTCCCTGATAGTTAATCCAAGATTTTCAGACAGCTGGCAGATGTGATGTACTCTCTGTTTATTTTCAAGTGTTTGGTGTTATGATCTTAGTTTTGTACACTTCAGGTGTGTGTTTTCTTTGGGTGTTAACAGGCTAATAGTACAGCAGAAACACTTGATGAAACAGCATGTTCTAATATCTTGTGTCAGCGTCCATATGATCACCATCTCTCTCTCTCTTTCTCTTACAGCTGTTTGCAGTTATGGCGTGTGCTTTAATGGAGGTCATTGTAGAGAAGGTTCTGCTCAACTCTGTGACTGTCCGACCGGCTTCAGGGGTCCGAGCTGCCAGTACGGTGAGTCCAAACAGACTGAACAGTTTCCATGCTTTGTTTCTGAATCTCATTTAGAGCCCAGAGACGCGTTTAGCTGTATACATAAAAAGTTTCATCCAGATGGATCTGGCGTTTTGGGAGCCTGAAACTGCTATTTTTTTTAAACTGGGTCCCTGAGTTGATAAATCTGAAAACGACACCCTTGCGTTTCCATATATTTTGTGAAACGATAATGTAACAGCAACAACAATAGCGGACTACATGCTTGTGTTCGTGCCACAGAAGCTAATGAGCCTGTTAGCTTTACTAAAGTTTGTATACAGCGCGCAAGGTTTATGCGCATGCTCCAAGTCTTATTCTCTGTTTTTAGTATATCTCTGTGGCAGAATTACAGCGCCACATACTGGTCTGGCATATATACTACATTGTTTTGAGTCAGTTTCAGTGGTTTCATGTGTACACTTGCTTCATGTGGATGTGGCCTTATATTCCCATGAAGATTTGGGAGTAAGCTTGTATTAAAGGGGTAATTCACCGCTGGCAAAATGGGCTTTTATTAAAACCTGGCTGTCTATGCGGTGGAAAGGTGAAAAAATGTTTAAAATCAGTGCGACCTGACTAGAGAAAACGAAAAAGTGCTGTCTTCCGTTTTGCTGAAAAGGTAAGAAAACTTCAACACCCATAATGCATTGGGCTTGTTGTCATCCAAGGCCACGCCCCAATCTGCTCCTATTGGATTGGCTTGGCCAATTGCTTGAGTAGGAAATACTTCTTAGCAAACTTTTAGTCAAAGTGGCGTCCACTTGTATTATATAACGGGTATAAGAATTCAAAGAGTAAACGTTTAGTAGGAGTGAGTTATTTTCCAGTGAAGAATCCAGTGATTTGACTGTCCGTGGGCAAGGATAGAAAAATGCGGAAGTACAATCTGTAGTTTTCACGAAAGACCTGGAGCTGTCAAAACCTTTTTGTTTTGCATTGTCCGACAGACTTTTGCTGACAAATAAACAATAATTTCTCTGTCCAGGTTACACAGAGAAAGAGTAAACATAGTTTGTTTGCATTTACTACTGACATTATAGCAATACAACGCGGGTTGAAATTCTGCAAACTGACTTTTTAATAAAAACAAGCTGTTTAGATAGCTCTCATGTGAATAAGAAAAAGCCATGAAGCATTCTTCCAAAGTCCGTTATTAGTAGTTATAATGATTTTGATAGCATTTCCTTTTGAATAAATGCAAGTTTCCCCCCAACAGAGTGTTTTCTTGGGCTGTTTGAGTCTCTAATGTACTGAAAGCCAAGAATTTTATCTGTAACGGGCATTTGTAGCCAGTGAGAGAGGATGCTAATAATGGAGGATGTTGTTTTTTGGTGATAATCTACACACGACAGGAAATTCTTCACAAATCTTGCTCTACTTTTTCAGTTACTGTGGTCTCCTCTTTGTCCCGTGGAGTGATAACAGACGCTGGTTTTGAGTAATCCGAGAGCCGCTTGTGTCTCAAAGTGTTGCAGATGCGATTCAATTAATTACACAGCTTTCAGCAACATTGTAAGTGTCTAAAATGTTGCAGCTTGCATGTTGAAGTAGCATGACCTGACGGCTTTCGTCTGCTGTTTTGTTTTGTTTTTAAGTCTGTTTGCCTCAACCATATCTTCAAGACAGAGACTCAGATGTGCACAGCTGGTAACCATTGGTCATTTATTCTGGACAGTTCCTTATGTGTGTCGTTAAGAGTGATACTGATTGATTCGGTCGGCATACACAAACACATACGAAAACACTAACAGCTACAATCTATTACAGGAAAGCGTAATGGAGACTGCGGCCTACTTTACCCCATATATCTTCTCTAATGCCAGGCTGGCACTGGAAAATAGAGACAATCGGGGTGAAAATATGGGTGAATCTCACGAAACTTGTCAAGAACATGTCCTGGTTATATTTCACCACAAAAAAATTTTGCTTAAAGAAAATAAAGCCTGTTTTTCTGACTGGTTGAAAAGAATCTATTGTTAGAAGAATCAAGTAATTGTTATAGATTAAGAATATAATCAAAAAAGTCAATAACTTGACAGTGTTTAACCACTGGAAATATATACTATATACTATATATATATATAGTATTAATAATGCATGAAATATATGTTATTGTATAAAAATTATGCAACACTTTATTTCTTCACGTTCATGGATATTTATTTATTTATTGTTTTTTTTAATGTTTTCGTATTAATAATAATAATGCATGAAAGATATGTTATTGTATAAAATGATACAAACCTATATATTGTATAATATTTTTAAACAATTTCTTCCATGCATTATTATTATTATTATTATTATCATTATTATATTTCTTCACTTTTAATGCATGCATATTTATTTTTAAATTTTTAAATTTATTTTATTGTTGCATTAATAAAAATAATGCATGAAAGATATGTTTTTGTATAAAAATTATAGAACCCAATATTTTGTATATTATTTTTAAACAATATGTAACAAAGTAATATTATATTAATATTATATATTACTATTTATACTACTGTTTACACACATATACATATACAGTATATTAAAATTATACAACCCTATATATTGTATAATATTTTTAAACAATTTCTTCCATGCATTATTATTATCATCATCATTATATTTCTTCACTTTTAATGCATGCATATTTATTTATTATATTGTTGCATTAATAACAATAATGCATGTAAAAATATTATACAACCCTATATATTGTATATTATTTCTGAACAATATGTAATAATGTAATATTATATCAATATTATATATTACTATATACACACATATACATATATAGTATATTAAAATGATACATCCTTATATATTGTATAATATTTTTTTAACTTCCATGCATTATTATTATATTTCTTCACTTTTAATGCATGCATATTTGTTTATTTATTTATTTATTATATTGTTGCATTAATAACAATAATGCATGAAATATGTTTCTGTATAATAAATATACAACGCTATATATTGTATATTATTTCTAAGCAATATCTTGCATGTTTTGTTATTATTCATAATGTAATAATAATGTAATATTATAATGATATTAAATATAACTTTACATTACTATATACACATATATACATATACAGTGTACTATTTATTATTATTACTATAATTACCATTTACCACCAGTAACATTATACTTCAGCTGTTGTACCATAAAACATGCTTAAAGTATCAGGACAACCATCGAACACAAACATCTGTACGAGCCTCTGAGAAACCTCTGCGCTTTCATCAGTGAATCTGTTCAAATGTCACTCTAAGAATATCTGTTTGCAGTCCATCTGCCTCGTGGATGAAAGTCTCTGTGAGTTGCTAAAGGGAAATCACTCTCTGGTTTGACTTGTACGTAAAATCCACAGCTGCCAGATGATTTCTGTCAGTTCAAGTCCGTTATTTCCATTCCCTGACAGAGACCCACGATGCCTCAGATGAAGCAGGTGATGATGTTTGACGTGTTGTGGTTTCAGCACATAATGAATTTCAGCAGCGAGAACAAACGTGGAGAATCTCTACCTCTGTTCGAGATTCACGTTCCCCTGTTCCCAGTGTATTCTCTGTTTCACCTGTCATCACCTGAGGAAAATCAGCTTTTGGAAACTCTTCAAGCTCTCGGAGATCTATTAATCTGAGTTAAACAGCTGATGTGAAGCTAAAGTTCAGCACAGACTAATACAACACAGTTCATCTCTTTTTAAAGCTACTGAACTTGGCACATGCAAAGGCAACTAATCAAAACATGCAGTAGTTGGAGATTTTTTTTGCATATGGAAAACAGGCAGTTTCTGTACGGCTAGAATGACATCAGACAGCTCGGATGAAGAAGTAAAAGTTTGCATGTGCAGATCAATCTCAAATTTCAGGAAAATCAGATAAACATCAATGCACACAATTCTGTCATGGTCACATGTTTGTTATATTCCTGTCAGTTCAGCGTTTCATGGTCCAGACTGAAAGGTCTCTTTCACTGTGGAATAATTATGGCTCTTTTGATAAAAACAGTGATTTTTTTGGGCCGTGAGCTCATGTCGTGGCGCAGCCGGAGAGATCAAACCTTTTGGACATGAATCCTTGTTGGAATGCAAAATCTGTCGTCACAGAACATACTGTATGATATTGTGTGTATATATATATATATATATATATATATATATATATATATATATACAATTAACAATTTATACTAATAATTGGTAACACTTCACGTTGGTTAATGCATTAACTAACATGAACTAACATGCATTTGTTTCAGTATTTTTTAATCTTTGTTAATTTTAGTTAATAAAAATCCAGCTGTTTATTATTTGTTCACAGTGCATTAACTAATGTTAACAAATTTTTTATCTTATTTTAATAATGTATCAATAAACGTTGAGATTAACATTAACTAAGATTAATAAACGCTGTAGAAGTATTGTTCACCCTTATTGTGAAGTGTTACCTAATAATTTATATTTAGAATTTGATTTAGAATAATAATAATTATTAGATGATCATAGCATTACTCTATATAACTATTAGATTAATAATTCAAATACTTATTAAAATATAATTATAATTATTATAATTTACATGTACTATTAATATATTATGAACAATCTGTACTAATAATTTATATTTATAATTTTATTTAGAATAATAATAATTATTAGATGATCATAGCATTACTCTATATAACTATTAGATTAATAATTCAAATAATTATTTAAATATAATTTTAATTATTATAATTTACATGTACTATTAATATTGTGAGCAATCTGTACTAATAATTTATATTTATAATTTTATTTATAATAATAATAATTATTAGAATTATTTATATGTACTAATGATGCCTATTAAACTAATTATTATATGATTAATTTAGAATAGAATGGAAATTCTATTACTATAAAATATATATATATATATATATATATATATATATATAAACAGAAAATATTATAATTATTATATTTATATTCATGTAATTACTACTACTACTACTACTACTACTACTACTAATTTAAAAATAATAATTATTAATAATAATATGACAACAAAATACCAAAATTACTACTACTTGATATCCTGATACTTCAGCTGGTGTTTGACTGTAAAACAAATTTGTATTAATTATACTAAATATTGTATGATTCATTTAATTAATATATACCCATGCACATTAAATTATTAGGATTAAAATGATTAGATTATTAATTATTATTATTATAATTATATAAATTAAAATGTAAAAATATAATAAAATTAGGTACATATAAACACATACTGTAAGAGAGATATATATTAAATAGTGTTTAATAATAAATTACTAGTAATTACTAATATAAAAGTAAAAAATAGACATGCTTATACAAATTATTCTAAAAAAAATGAGTTGAAAACTTTCGGTTGTCACTTCTTTTGAGTCCTTATGTCTCTGTAGAGAAGGAGGTCGTGTTTGCTGAGAGGTCAGCGGGTCAGACGCTGTGGCTCTCCTGAGGTTTCTAGCTGGACGTTGCGGTGTTGAACTTGTATCGTGAGGGTCTGTTGATGCTAATGGAGGGGGACGTCTAGAGCTCCTGCCGGCTTGTCAGTTTTATAGCAGGTCATGCAAGTCATCAAATGGACACCTGACAGCTGAGACCTTCTGCTATTAATACAGACCTGTCAGAGCGCTTTCAACGTCTGCTGGACACAGTTGAGCTGAGCTTGAGCTGACATTGACTTTTTAAAATGTTTTTTAATGTTCCCCCTTCCCAAATTTGAATGTTCCCTTCTTGAATGAGGCAATCTCAGAATGCATTGTGGGTGAAAAGTGCCATATGGATCTGAGGGAAATGCTGATTATAAATATACACAGTGGTATTTTTTGTCATACAGTTGAGTCTGTGACGCTGAGGTCATTTTGGGCTCAAAAAGAAATAACTAAAAGTTAATTAGATCAGTTTTTAGACTAAAACAAATGAGATTTTCCACAGTTTATGGAGTTTATGAGTTGCCAATTTTCTAATTTCTTTAATTCTACAGTGTACATGGAGAGATATGTCTCAGTTTTTAGTTCTGATCAGAGAAGGCTTCATCCTTGGCTTGCGTTTCCTGATGGAATCCAAACTTTGGCTGGTAAGAAGAAACAAGCTACTTGCTAATGGAGACTGGATTGACCGGATTAGACAAGGAAACCCCAGGGACTCAGTGGAAAGTCTTTTATCAAGAGTTTAGCACATAGTACGGAGAAGAAAATATGCGGGAATGATAAATATTCGTTAGTAGTTTCTCGGAATGCAACGGTGACGACAGCTTGTTTGTGGAAATGAAGCTAAACCGTTTGAGAAGTGAGCTGATTTACAGTGTAAAGTCTGGAGGAGTCTGAGGTAATGACCAAAGCAGGTGTTGCGAAAGTTCATGAATGATAAAGACAGTATGTATTGTGTCATGAAATATATATTATTATTAGATTATTGATTCATATAAATATTAAAATATTATTCAAATTATTATAATTACTTTAATTTATATGTACAAATAATGCATATTAAACTAATTATTATATGATTCATTTAGATTAGAATAGAATATGAATTCTATTATTATACTAATTATATATATATATATATATATATATATATATATATATATATACACACACACACTACCAGTCAAAAAGTTTGGAAATGGTAAGATTTTTAATGTTTTTAAAAAAGTTTCGTCTGCTCACCAAGACTGCATTTATATAATTAAAAATACAGTGAAAACAGTAATATTGTGAAATATTATTACAATTGAAAATAACTGTTTTCTATTTGAATATATTTTATAAAGTAATTTATTCCTGTGATGTAAAGCTGAATTTTCAGCATCATTACTCCAGTCTTCAGCGTCACATGATCCTTCAGAAATCATTCTAATATGCTGATTTGCTGCTCAAGAAACATTTCTGATTATTATCAATAACTATAAAAAATAAATGAAACTGAAATAAAACCTTAAAATTAGTTTATTCAGCTACATTTCTCATTTTCATTTAGTTTAACTTGATGTAATAAAAATAACTAAAAGTAAAACTGAAATTAAAATTAAATTGATTTTAAATAATTGTATATATAGATATATTAACAAATGAATAAAAATAGGAAAATCACACAAAATGAATAAAACTTTAAAGATTAAAAGGAAAATATAACAATAAAAACTAATATAAAATATTAATAAAAATCTATATTATACTAAAATAACACTGATTTATAGATTTTTAAAAATATATTTTAATTCGTTTTAATGACCGTGAGCTCTGATTGTTTTTGTTTTTTTTAAACTTTAAATATTAAAAGGGAAATATAACAAAAACAAACTTATATAAAAATCTATATTATACTAAAATAACACAGATTTATGGATTTAAAAAAATATTTTAATTAATTTAAATGATTGAGCTCTGATTACGTTTTTTCTATTTTTCTATTCAATTTTAAAGTTTTAATTTAAATTGTGTTACACTGGTAAAACTTTCATCACGAAGAGCAAACATTTCTAAATACATTATTGTGTTTGTTTGTATACAGCCAATTCAATCTTTATGTTGTTTAATAATTTGACATCAGTGAGTTTTTGAATGATTCTCACATATTTGAGTTGATTCTCACAAGACTGAGAAGGTGAAATGTAAGTAAAAAAGTATCAGCATTTGATAATTTCTGGCTAAATTCTGTTATTAAGTAAATTACAACATTTAATTGCATGCAACAGTTTATGTAAGAATCGCTTTACAACTGATTTACACAGTAATTTATTCTGCTAATGTTTCATGAATGAAGCCTGTTGACTCACTGAATCATTTTTGCACCATCCAAAATAAACTGAATCACAAAAATGAACTGGACTTCCCAAAGTTACATATGACTAAGAAGGCATTTAATGAGAGCAAAGCTGCATGCACAGTAGTTTTACTACGTTTATTTAGTTAATCTCCAGTACTGCTTACTAATATTCTGTAGGAATGACAGAGTTTGGCCTCCGACCCGACTCCAGTAACAACACGTTACTGTTCAACTTTACAGTTCACAGCCGCTGTTTTGCATCATTTATCAGCCCTTATTAAGGCTATTAAAGTGGACATAAATTATATCTATAATCCAAGTGAATTGCTCAGCTAATTTCTTCTTTCACATCCTGTGTGCTGAGCTTTATTTAAGTTTAATGGGCCATTAGCTCAAGGACACCTTTGTGCTTTTCTCTTGCTAAAAATGTCTTCAGGCACCTCCTGGTTTCATGGAATGTAAAACATGATGGTGAAGATGTACATCTTTGGCCGCAGGACTTTTTACAAAGACTGAATGAAGACTAAGTTTACACACATCATGTTTAAGCTTTCATTTTTTTTATGTTCTTGCCCACATAGTGTGAAACAATTTCATGGTTCAAATGCATTTGAAATGGTTTTGGTTTTGGTTGTGTTTAACTGCTAAAACTCACCTTGACCTGATCCTAGTTATCAGCATGGGAAACTCTGTGGTTGGAGTAGTAACTCATCCACACGGCTTTACGATAATTGAGCTACAGTTTATCCATGGTCATGTTTTACGACACCCTTGTAGCTGTAAAATGTGTGTTTAACATTACACATGTTCCATTTCATCATGATCGGTGTGTAATTCAGGTGATGGATCTGTGAAATATCACTCAACAGAGTGATGGTTAAAAAACAACAATCTGAAAATCATTGCCTGAAACTTTAAAGGTGACCTACAATGCCCCTTTTACAAGATGTAATATAAATCTCTGGTGTCCCCAGAATGTGTCTGTGAAGTTTCAGCTCAAAATACCCCACAGATCATTTATTATAGCTTGTCAAATTTGCCCCTATTTGGGTGTGAGCAAAAACACACCGTTTTTCTGTGTGTGTCCCTTTAAATGCAAATGAGTTGCTGCTCCCGGCCCCCTTTCCAGAAGAGGGCGGAGCTTTAACAGCTTGTGCTTCGGTTGCTAAACAACAACAAAGCTGGAGAATCTCACGCAGCCAAAATGAGGATTGTCAGTAACGGTGTTCAGCCTTACATTGTTCAAACCAGAGTCGACACTGATGGAGTTACAACTTTTAGACGTTTCTGAATGGTTAGTGGATAAATTTATGTAGTTGCTGTGGAGTTGATTCAACTTATCGACTAGCATGTGCCGTCATGTTAATCTTTTGTGCAAATCCAGCGTTGAATTGACCCTCATTTGTGCTTTACGTTTTGATGTTCGTCATCATCAACTTGACAGTTCATCAGAAACATTCATCTGCCTCTTGCAGTCACACATTTTGTCCTTTTTTGCAGTTTTTCCAGTCATCTGTTTGAGCTGTCTTTTCCGGAGATCTGGGAACGTTCAAACGCTTCCCCAAGTCCTTTTCAGCATGTGTAATTTAATGATGTCACAGTGCATAATTCCAATGGAAAATCCACCTTTAAGCAGACTGACTCATTGATATTCCCGTCGCATTTGCCACATTGTGTGTTGCAAGGA
Organism: Elopichthys bambusa; assembly: GCA_037101425.1. Classification (NCBI taxonomy): domain Eukaryota; kingdom Metazoa; phylum Chordata; class Actinopteri; order Cypriniformes; family Xenocyprididae; genus Elopichthys; species Elopichthys bambusa. The sequence continues at coordinate 25,659,408 of CM074452.1, read as the reverse complement.
ATTAATCAGTTATTAAAAAGTCTGGTTAGTGCGGTGTTCCATGACCCGGAAAATTCTCCATGGGTGAAACGGCCACAGCAGGACAATAGAGGGTGAGCGTGAATAGATCACCCTGATCCGACACACAGTTTTCTCACAGTGTGTCATATAAGTCTCACTGTCTCCCTCCTCCACTTTTCTTTCTCATTCTTAAGGTACGTTCACACCAAGGACAATAACTATAAAGATAATTATAAAGATATACTTCTAAAAATCATTCTCAATATGAAAGAAAAGTGTATGATTAACCATAATGGCAGAGAGAAACCATATTGTTGGAATCACTTTCAGAATGACTTTTTCCAGCTGATGAACGATAAAAACATTGACAGCCAATCAGAATTCATTCTGCTCTAACGAGCTCAAGCATTTGAAGTGACAGACGAGCATGCGCTAAGAATAAACAATATCACTAATATAGTTATCTTTATAGTTTTCGTTCTTGGTGTAAACAGGCCTTTAAACTAATAGTTTACCTCAAAATGAAAATTATCATTATCATTCACTCATCCTTATGCCACTTTTTCAGTTTTTTTATTTTTGGGTGACTTTAAGGGTGAATTTCATGAAAACCTGTCAAATTCAGGTCTTATTTCACGCCAAAATCAAAGTATACATGGGAAAAGAAATATAAAGTATAAATTATAATTTGCCTTGTTAATTTTCCAAGACATTTAAAAACCTTTTTTTCAGAATTGTGATAACTATAAGGCAAATCATCTTTAAAAAAGTTTTTATAAATGTTGTAAATGTGGAAAAATAATATTGAAAATAATTAAACGTAGCATTTTTTGACAGTTAAATTGTTGTATTACATTGATAATGTATTAAGAATCACTTTTGAGAAGAATTGTAATTAATAATAATGGAAAATGAGAAAATAAGTAAGTAAATAAATTGTCATTAAAATAATGTAATCAATAAAAAATCTTGAAAAGAGCTTTCTTTATCTAACGTTTTCTGATTTTGGGCTGAAATGAGACCTGGGCATGTTTTCATGTGATTTATGTTTATATATGTTTTTTTTTTTACTGTTTCTGTCTGTTTTTTGGTTCATTAATTTGTGTCCCCCTTCGTTTCATCACACTTTCTCTTTTCTTGTTTCTATTTGTGTTTTTTTTGTGTGTGTGTGTGTGTGTGTGATAAACCTAGATAAGCAGTTTTGGTGTTATAAAGAAAAAAAGTATTTTTCAAAGTGTTGATTTTGTTTTTGGGCTCTACTAGAAAAGGTTTTCATGTTCAAAAAACGCATTATTTTTCCCATATTCTCCATTGTTGCAGCTCCTCTCTTCTCAGTCTGTCAGTAACGCTCTGTTTAGTTCCTGTCTCTGTGAAGCCCCTCCTTCTGAAAAGCACACTGTGCTCTGATTGGTCGGCTGGAGCAGGGTGTTGTGATTGGTCAAGCGCTTCAAGCGTGTTTGGGAAATGCCCCGCCCCTTACCATAACCACCAGTTTCAACACTCTACTAACTAACTCAACCAGGCCCTGCCCCTTTTTATTTGCGTATGCCTTGGGCGGGAATTATTTAAATGAGGAATATCGTGACGTGTTCGTTCCCGGAAGAAAACTCAAGACTACAATGGAGGCGTTTCAGGGAGTTCAGAAACAGTGACACTGATATAGAGAATAACTCCCGCTGGAGGGACTTTGCAGAACGTTTTCATGCTCAAACAGCAACATTACACACTAAAGAAGGTTAAAATGTACCAAAGCATAATAGGACCCCTTTAAAATAACTCATGGTATCAGAGAGTCCAGTGTGACTCTCTCATTACTGCCATAGTAAACCTGCCGCTGGATAAACCCACAATCCCTGTTCCCTGTCTGGCTTCTTCCTGTTTGTTTCCTTATTTTGCTGCCAGGAGAGAATATGTAGCCAAGTTTCCTTGTGCTGAAAACCTGCGTTTTCTTCACGTATTGGTGCATTTCCCTTGCTGGAGTTTGATTCCTTAATCTTTCCTAATTGAGCTGAAATTCCAGCCCTGCGTTTGACCTGATGAAAGGTCCATCATGGTCACTCTGGGTCCCGGACATCATGTGCATGAAGATTTGAAGTTGACAGATGTTTGCGAAACACAATTAGAGTGTCATCATCTCAGAGTGAGACTCCAGCTGTCTTTACTACGCTGACAGAAAGAGAGCGCCTTCATTCTGTCATGCATTATGCTTTAGGTTTCTTTTTTTGAGTGTAATTTCTCAGTTTAAACACAAACTGGCATTCGCAACCCATTTTACCTCTTGGTTTGGTTTTATCAGGAATTGACTGGATTGTGACTCCTTTACTTTAATGTTAGTTAACGTAAATAGCGATGGCTTTTTGAACTTGTGTCCATTTCCATTTTCCATCCAGAGTCCATTTAGATTTCATGTTAACTTCAGTACAAACCCGATTCCAAAAAAGTTGGGACACTGTACAAATTGTGAATAAAAAAGGAATGCAATGATGTGGAAGTTTCAAATTTCAATATTTTATTCAGAATACAACATAGATGACACATCAGATGTTTAAACTGAGAAAATGGATCATTTTAAGGGAAAAAGAAGTTGATTTTAAATTTCATGGCATCAACACATCTCAAAAAAGTTGGGACAAGGCCATGTTTACCACTGTGTGGCATCCCCTCTTCTTTCTATAACAGTCTGCAAACGTCTGGGGACTGAGGAGACAAGTTGCTCAAGTTTAGGAATAGGAATGTTGTCCCATTCTTGTCTAATACAGGCTTCTAGTTGCTCAACTGTCTTAGGTCTTCTTTGTCGCATCTTCCTCTTTATGATGTGCCAAATGTTTTTCATGGGTTAAAGATCTGGACTGCGGGCTGGCCATTTCAGTACCCGGATCCTTCTTCTACACAGCCATGATGTTGTAATTGATGCAGTATGTGGTCTGGCATTGTCATGTTGGAAAATGCAAGGTCTTCCCTGAAAGAGACGACGTCTGGATGGGAGCATATGTTGTTCTAGAACTTGGATATACCTTTCAGCATTGATGGTGCCTTTCCAGATGTGTAAGCTGCCCATTCCACACGCACTCATGCAACCTCATACCATCAGAGATGCAGGCTTCTGAACTGAGCGCTGATAACAACTTGGGTTGTCCTTGTCCTCTTTAGTACGGATGACATGGCGTCCCAGTTTTCCAAAAAGAACTTCAAATTTTGATTCGTCTGACCACAGAACAGCTTTTCACTTTGGCTCAGTCCATTTTAAATGAGCCTTGATCCAAAAGCGCAGCCGTTTTCTCTAGGCCATGTTTAGATATGGCTTCTTTTTTGACCTATAGAGTTTTATCCGGCAACTGCGAATGGCACGGTGGATTGTGTTCACCGACAATGTTTTCTGGAAGTATTCCTGAGCCCATGTTGTGATGTCCATTACAGTAGCATTCCTGTATGTGATGCAGTGCCGTCTAAGGGCCCGAAGATCACGGGCATCCAGTATGGTTTTCCGGCCTTGACCCTTATGCACAGAGATTGTTCCAGATTCTCTGAATCTTTGGATGATATTATGCACTGTAGATGATGATAACTTCAAACTCTTTGCAATTTTTCTCTGAGAAACTCCTTTCTGATATTGCTCCACTATTTTTCGCTTTCAACATTTGATATATTATCTATATTCTATTGTGAATAAAATATAAGTTTATGAGATTTGTAAATTATTGCATTCCTTTTTATTAACAATTTGTACAGTGTCCCAACTTTTTTGGAATCAGATTTGTATATGCAGGTAATATGTTATAATATCTGATCCCAGTTTATGTTCTTTGTGAGACATGTCATTTGATGTTTTATGTCTTTTTGAGCAGTGTGTCGTGATGACTGCAGTACCTTGAGGCAGCTCTGACAGGTTGAGATGTGATCAAAGTGAGTCAGCAGCACTTCTTACTCATGCAATGACCTTGATCTGCACCTGCTTTACCCTCCCGAGTGAAGTCAAAGCCATTGAGTACAGTTTTTCATGGAAAAAAAAATAGTTATATTGAAAACGTAAAAGTGTCTCGTCACACTCAGGAATGACATGAATCACGTAAATGGCTATATTTGAGAAAAAAGTCTCATAGTTTGAATCACTGGATATTACTGTCTGTCTTTTAACATTTAAATCGTAAAACATGTCATGCTGGAATTTACGCTTTGCTTCTGTGAACAGTAAACTCCGCCTACTTTGATTTGATTGGCCACCGCAATCATTTTAACATTGATGAGCACTGTTAGATCGCTAAGGCAGACCAGTCACCAGATATATATATATATATATATATATATATATATATATATATATATATATTATAAAAAATGAGTGTATTTATAATTATTAATTTTGAATTATGGTGGGGGTCTGGTCTTTTTATTTAAAGGAATTGAATAATTTGAGGATTAAAAGGATTTAAGGGAATAAAGAAATGAGAACAGTAAAATAAGTCTGAGGTCTAATTGTGAAGTAATCAGTTTAAACTATTTGCAAATAATAATTTATTTTAAAATATGCACACATTCACTCTTATTCATATGTCTAATATGTCAAAAATGCTAAACGTTTCTTGTCTTGTCACATTCAGTTATGAATTACACGAATCATGTAAATTATAACATATTTTCCATTCAAATTCATATAGTATTTTGCATCAGATATTTCTGTCAATCATAAAACACCCGTTGAATATTAAATGTTAAGCTACTTACATTTTGCCACGCATCTTTCGCCGTTAAGTGTAATATATATATGTATATATCTGTCTATCTATATCTATCTATATACTGTATATATATATATGTACACACATACACAATAATTAGTAAATTAATATGGCAATATATATATATATATATATATATATATATATATATATATATATATATATATATATATATATATATATATATATATATATATATTACCAAAATTAATTAATACATTATTAATTACTATTATTTATATTATTTATAATGTATTATCTATTTATACATTTATTTGTAATGAATATTTGTCATTTTAAATGGATTATTTAATTTAATTCTAGTTTATAATATTTAAGAATTCAAAATAATATACTTATTATAAATAAATATTATAAAATTATTTGGACACAGTAATTACTAAAATATTTCATTAAAATAATAAATAATGTAAAAATCAGTTTATACATGTATTTATAATAAATATAATATGTACCTATTTTTATTTTTGGAAGTTATTTATTTATCAGAAATTATTAAATTACAAATTACATATTTAATGCAAATGTAAATTAAATTAATTTAGGAATTTTCTAGCAAAGTGAGCAGTGGGTCACTTTGCACATACCCTAGTCACAGTTAACTCACATAATCCACGTACACCGAGTAGCTCATGCAGAAATTAGGCAGTAATTTGGACATTCCTTGTGGAGTCCTCAGATCCCTGCAGGCTCCAACACAACATTCCCAAGTCCGTCAGGCCCAAACAGGTAGCCCTCAGATACAGAGCGCAGGTTAAAGATCAGCCCTGCGGGGTTTGGGAAACATATTTTATCTCTTGTTAACACCAGGAGCTTTGTAAACCAGACGGGAATGAGAGCAAACGAAAACAAATCTTTTGTCTGGATGTCAATGTGCTTCTGAGCTGCTTGGGAAAGAGACCATTAGAGACCCAGAGGTGCAGGGATGTGTGGTGTCTGGTTGAGCTTAGTGTTTTCAAACTATCCTCGGAGCAGATCTGCTCAGCTGTTAAGTCTCTCACGAATGCGGTGGGCATCCAACTGAGATGAGGCTGTCGGGAAATTCACTCTAATTCGCTCTCTTGCGCAAGTGTGTGTGTATAAACAGTGCTGATTTGACCACACGTTTCACACAAACACACACGCATCAATGCACAAACCCAGATCCACCGGGTTGACAGGGGGCCGGGAGGTCGTCTAATTAAGTTTGAAAAATGTCAAAGCATCATTAACAGAACTGACACAAATTCTGAGAGTCATAATCAAAGATTCCTTAACCAAAAAACAAGGAACATTTCCAGATGGCAGTATACCCTCTATAAAGACTGTTTGGTCTTCTTAAGTCATTTTCAGATTATTTTCAGTCTTTTGGACACATTTGAGCAACTGTAAGTGTGTTTAGATCCCTGCAACATCATGTTGAAAGCATTTCAGAGCTCCTTATAGACTCAGATGTATCTGAAAATAATCTGAAAAGGACTTATACTGTCTGTCCTCAAAGCGTCTGTTCAGAAAAACTCACAGCTGAACGTGTCTTGTCAACACACCTTGGGAAGAAGAATTGTGTAAAAACAAAACACAGCTGTTCCCAAAGACAGATATGTGAGGAATTTGAATGGTTTTTGTCTAGTTGAACTCATTGCAAGAAATTCTCTGGAAAGGTTTTATGATTTTCTGAGTTTATAGAATAATAGCTCAGAGATAGTATTTGTATAATCCGTCATTCTTTGTATGGATAGACGATGTGCTCTGCCAAGTTTCTTTTGCCAAGGGCATGATGGTAAATATTTAATACTGGAATTAAATATTGTACTGGAATCTTGTCTGAGATGTTTCTTTTAAAATTCCTTTGGAGAAACAAAATTAGACACAAATGAGTTGATTGCTGACATACAGTAAGAGTTTAGAGTTATAAAATGAATGTGGAGAGCAACTCAGATCATTTGCTCTTGGAAGAAGTTTGATGAGAAATGTTTGAGTTCATGTCAAGATCTGTTTGCAGACATTGATATCTTGGCAAATCTGAGCACAGTTTGAGACATTATTGAGATTTCTTCTGAAACTCTAGAGGAGACACATGTGAGATTGCTGGGGGTTTTTTCTCAGGAGAAACATCTGAGAAAAGTTTTTTTTTTTTTTTTTTTGCTCTCCATTTAATCTCATTGCTGCATTTATTTATTCTTTTTTATTCTTTTTATTCATTTATTTTTCTATTTATTTATTTGATATTTTATTATTTATTATTTTTTATTAATTTGATTCTTATTTTTTTATGTATTTTTATTTATTTTCATTGTCTATTTATTTATTATTTAATTTTAAAGGTTTCTATTTATTTTTTCTTTTATTTATTTATTTATTTATTCTTTTATTATTTAATCTTATTTACTTTTTATGTATTTGTCTATTTATTTTTTTCATTGTCTATTTATTTATTATTATTTAATTTAACATTCTTTCTATTTATTTATTCATAATTTTATTATTTACTTTTTAATATTAAAAATATAATATTTATTTACTTATTTATTTATTTATTTATTCTTTTTACTAATTTATTCTTATTTATTTGTATGTATTTTTCTATTTATTTATTTATTTGTTATTTATTTATTTTCATTGTCTGTTTATTTTATTTATTTTTCTATTTATTTATTTATTTTATGAATTTAATGTATTTATTTTTTATTTATTTATCATTTTATTTGTTTATTATGTTTTATCTATTTAATTTTTTTATTTATTAATTTATTCTTATTAATTTATTTATTTTTCTATTCATTCATTCATTTTATTATGTTTCCTTTCTATAGTAACATCTCATTTCACCCCACAGCCTGCTAAAGCAGAACTGCTAAAAAAAGCTTTTAATTAAAGCATCATGAAGTAGGTTTAGTTAATAGTTGGTTCTTCATACACGGCTGCCTGTCAGATGTTAGTCATGCATGCATGTGTGTGTGTGTTTGTGTATGTGTGAGTCTGTGTACAGATGTGGTCACATTAAAACCAGAAATATATTTTACACAAGTACACAGACACGAATACTTGGCCAACTCTTTGCAAGTTTGCGAGATTCCATGTGCTTGTACCACAAATCAAATGACACTATCAACTATAGATTCATTTACACAACCACATGCATTTATTTAAAAGTCTCAGCAGAGCAGCTGCAGATGTTTGGGGATAAACACAAATGATTAGCTGTAAAAGTCTCTGATATAGATTCACAGCAGGAGTTGAGTTTTATGTGGTCGAGAGAGCAGAGATGCTCTCGTTTATTCGCTCTCTGCGGTCGGTGCTGGAGGCCGTCTGCCCCAATCTGTTATTAGTTAAAAATGGTAAGTTATGCTTTGATATATGAATGTCATGAATATGTTTTGTTGTTGTTATCACAAGGAGCTGAATCAAAAGTAATGCATGCACGGGTTTAACTCCGACTGTTGTTTTGAATGCATTCAGAGGCTCGTTTTCCCAATTTGCTCTACAGGTGAAGAAAACAGCTGTATACCGTCCCATAACTCATGTTAGAAATCCTTTGCATGGTTTTAAAATGTGCTGTTGGACTGTACGCTTCAGTTACATGAAGTGTTTATACAATTTTGACTTGCAATGTCTAAAGAGATCCATCTTAAAATGAACATTAGATAAGTGAGACTCCCTCTTACTCATGCAGTGAACAGATGTGGTTGATAGTTTTGTTTGGAGTGGTTGGTTATGACAGTGGCAGTTGTTATGGATTATGTGTGGATGCAGTAATTCATATGTCTTGCACTGTGACTCTCTTTGTCTGCAGGCTTCTTTTAAGTGCACTATGTAGACATCAGGGGGCAGTGTGTACTCTCCAGTGCACAGTAGCTACAGTGTCAATGATGATGGATGAGGCGCATGATTTTTCTTCTTACCTTTTTGTTTGTTCATCAGTTTGTCGGTGTAAGAAATAAATCAGGACTGCAGAGCTCTTTATTGCTGAGTCAGGAAACGGTTATTGCACAGACACAGAACGCTAGTCTTTATGACAGCGTCTGATAAGGCGAATATCAGTCTTGCTGTTGCTGTCTTGCTTGCAGTAAGTTTTAAACTTAAATGCATAATTTAGACATGAATGATTTGTTTTTTTGTTTTTTGTTTTTTTGGGCTCTACTAGAATAGGTTTCCATGCTTAAATGTTAAAAAAACATAATATTTTCCTCATATTCTCCATTGTTGCAGCTCCTCTCTTCCCAGTCTGTCAGTAACGCTCTGTTCAGGTCCTGTCTTTATGAAGCCCCTCCTTCTGAAAAGCACAATGTGCTCTGATTGGTCGGCTGGAGCAGTGTGTTGTGATTGGTCAAGTGCTTCGAGCGTGTCCCGCCCTATACCATAATGCCCTGCCCCTAAGTCAACAGGCCTCTCCCCTTTATTTTTGTGTATGCCTTGGGCAGGAATTATTTTAATGAGGAATATTGTGATGTGTTCGTTCGCAAATGCAGGTTTAAATATCGCAATTCTGACTTTTTTTCTTAGAATTGTGTGATATAAACTTACAATTGCGAGAATAAGGTCAGAATTGTGAGATAAAGTTTATATCTCGCAATTTTATAACTCGCAATTCTGACTTTATAACTCGCAATTCTGACGTTATAGCTCGCAATTCTGACTTTATAACTCACAATTCTGACTTTATAACTTGCAATTCTGACTTTATAACTCGCAATTCTGACTTTATAACTCGCAATTCTGACTTTATATCTCGCAATTACGAGTTTATATCACAATTCTGACTTTATAACTCGGAATTCTGACTTTATAACTCGCAATTCTGACTTTATAACTCGCAATTTTGACTTTATAACTCGCAATTCTGACTTTATAACTTGCAATTCTGACTTTATATCTCGCAATTCTGACTTTATAACTCGCAATTCTGACTTTATAACTCGCAATTTTGACTTTATAACTCACAATTCTGACTTTATAACTCGGAATTCTGACTTTATAACTCGCAATTTTGACTTTATAACTCGCAATTCTGACTTTATATCTCACAATTCTGACTTTATAACTCGCAACTGTGACTTTATGACTCGCAATTCTGACTTTATATCTCGCAATTCTGACTTTATAACTCACAATTGTGTTTATATCACACAATTCTAACTTTATCACACAATTCTGACTTTATATCACACAATTCTGACTTTATAACACACAATTATGACTTTATAACTTACAATTATGAGTTTCTATCTTGCAATTGTGAGAAGAAGTCAGAACTGCGAGTTAAAAAGTCTCAATTACTGTTTTTTTTTTATTATTTTGTTTTATTTTGTGGCAGAAACAAGCTTCCATACATTACACACTAAAGAAAGCCGAACATGGGAAAAAGTTTAATAGATCCTCTTTAATGCATCACTGCTGAATAAAAGTATGAATTTCGTCATAAAAAAATCGTACTGACCGCAAACATTTAAACAGTAGTGTATGATAAATTTAAAATAATTCAAAGTAATACAGAATAAAAATTAAATACACTGAAAATAAATTATTCTTCTCATGTAAACACAAACCTTTTATGTTAGATGTGATTAATCGCTATTAATCGATTTGACAGCACTACTATAAATGCATTAAACAATGGAAGACAGTCCCTCCCTTCCAGAGATGATTTAGAGCCAGAAGCTTCATGCCTTTGTCTTCCCTGATGAGTGTATTTATGTGCTGGACGACTGTATCTTTGTGCTGTTGGTGACCCTGCTGATGCTATCTGGACGGTTTTCTTTGGCTCTGTCTGACCCGTAGGATCCAACAGCTGTGCCAAGCAACGGTACAGACCCCCGTCTACACAGAACACACTTTTGACTTCATGAGAGGAAGTCACACAATGCACGTCTGGAATGCAAACACACACAAATCTCTCAGTTCGACACACGGCTCTGAACGATTGCTGGTGGTCTGATGGAATGTCAAAAATAAATGTGTTTTTCCTATTTTCCTAGTTTTTATTTGGATGTAGTTCGATATTCAGCGTATAAGTTTATGCATGTTTGAAAACATGAATAGAGAAGAAATACTTTTGGCATAGATTTAGCGGTTCTGACAGGTGGTTTGTGTGCATTAGATTCACATAGATCTGAACATATGGCAAAGGCACCGACCAGAAGTTGAACAGATTTTCTCAAGCAGTGGATGTTACGGGCTGTAAAACATATATCATGTTTTATGTGTGTGTTATTTGTGCATATCTGCACATCTGTGTGTAATAGATTTATAACTTACAGAACCAGAAACATTCCGTATGAATTCTTTTTCTGCAGACGTTGCAAATGTTTAAATGAAAATGATCCTAGTTTATTCGCTCTCGTCTTCCAAGGCAGTATGACTTTGTTTTCTTCTGTGGATCACTTTCAGCTTGGCTTCAATGTAATGTTTTTTGCTTAGAAACACACTTCTCAACAGTCTGTAGCTATGAAACATGAACATACAGATTACTGAGTTTTTCGAGTAAGAATATGACGGAAACCTATTTAAACATCAGCTGCCTCTTTGTTTGTGGTTTGTGTTTGTGATATGTTCTTTTTGTGTGTTGTAACACAAAGAAACCGTGTCTGAACCCACCAACATCACTGAATCCACGACAACAAATTCCAGACAGTTTTCTTTCAAGACAGATCGCATTGTGTCTCAACATAAACTGCATCTGAAAGTTATGCTCTGGAAGATCGGAAGGATGGAATTTAATTTCTAAGATAAAATGGTGTCTCTCATAATAACAGTGGTTCAGTTAGGATTTAAACAGAATGAGCATGTTTATCTGCACCAGAAGACCCGCTCGAATCAGAGGTTAGAGGTCAGAAAGAAACACATTTAAGCTTATAAGGCAAGTTTATTAAACACATTTTATACCTTGGAAATTAAATATGTGCAATAACTTTTATTATGCAATAAAAGTAATTAAGAAAATACATACAAAAATGCATAATAATCAGACATATTTAGTTTAGTTACTAAAAGAATTATTGAAAAAATGAATGGGCAAAGTAAAGGAAAAAAAAATGGATTTAAGGATTTAAAATACAACAGGAAAGTATGACAGGAAATACATTTAAATGTAATGCAATGAAAATGCAGAATGTGAGAATTCACAAGTTACAGTTAAAATGCAATTTAAAAAAATAATAAAAAAATAAATTCACTTTATTAATAATGTAACTAAAATGTAATGTGAGTCAATATTTTTTGTCATGGTTTAGGTTCACCCTCTCTGAGCCTTAGAATTAGGCAGGCAAGTATATTTAATATGTAAATGATGTCTGTGATTGGCTAACCTCTTTGCATGTGGAATAGAGTGCAACAAACAGCTTTCGGAAGTAAAATCTTTCATTTTCTTTATTGGGAAATTGATTTTGGATGACAACTATTAATAGTTAAAGCTATAGTATTTGCTTATTTTTTTAAATAATTGTGTTTAACAGCAAAAAACCTGGTGAAAAGCTACATTACCCATGATGCTGTACAGAAAATTACACCAATCAGAGAGATGAAACAAGCAGAAAGTGCCAAAAAAGCTCTCCCATGAAGCATTGTGAATTATGTAATCGAGTTGATCTCTCTACACTCTCAAAGTACTTCAATGTTTGTATGTATATATATATTTATATATGCATAGTTTGCAATAAACTTATATTGTTATATATATATATATATATATATATAAAATCAACATTTGTAAATAAGTAGTTTTATATTTCTCCATTTTTAATTAATTTATGCTGTGATTCATGGGATTGTAGTTCTTTCCCTCATTAAAGCTGTTAAGTTCACAGTCTTGTACTTTTGTCTTTTTGTCAGATTTACAAAAACTTTTTTTGCTTCAAATGAAAATTTGTAGTGTTGTGATTCACCTCGTAGCAAGCTTTGTTTGGTTCATGGCTTATAACACTTCTTCTTAAAAAAATACTTCTGCTGAAAAAGGGGGCAGGCAATAGTATAGTAGCAATAGTGATAATCATGGATGAGATTTTGATGTATAAAAGTTGTCAGTCATATGATTATGAAGTGAATATACTGAGATAAATGAACTGTTTTTGTACTTTAGGTTCAGTAAATGTTTAGTTTTTTGAGATTGATTAGTTCATTGTCAGTGCGCCTTATACTTGCCAGACTTCATTATATGGACATGACCCCTGACCTCACTGACCCTGTACACCGCCGGTAACACCCTTCAAACCCTGCATGTGGCCTAACGCAGGATCCCCTGACGGAAGAAAGCGCTGTTGTTCCTCCAGGGTGTCTCTTTCATGTCCTTGACCAGCAGGTTGGCCTCGGGTCATGAAAGGGGTCATGACCTCTCGGTGAAGGAATGTGGTTCGTCTCCATTTCCTTGTTGATGTTACAGTCTGGATGAAGACGACTGTATGTGAAGGTTGACATTATGAATTACTAATCTGTCACTCATGTTATTCTGAATATAATGGAAAGTATTGGACATCATTTATGCTTTGCAGGATTGACTTAAACATCATTAACACTTTGCAATATTGGTTGTAACATGAACAATGAACAAAACTGATATTCTCATATTAGAGGTGTGGTTTGGACCTAGTCTTTATTTCCATAATGCATTAACTTCTATTTTTAATTCTAAGCATTGTATTTCTATCTTTGTATGTCAAACTATTACATATTGAGCAGATTTTGCTTCTTGCATCTTTCTTCGAAGATTTATGAACCTCCAAAGTTGTCTACATGTGTAATGGTGTGATCACGTCCGGCAGGAATTCCATTCACCGATTCATTATGTATAATTCCCTCCTCTTGCACACATTGCTTGGCTCTTTATGGGCCAATTTGTTGTGGTGAGGATTTTATTGAAATAATGTTTTGGGAAACCGACAAACCGATTTTCTCATAAACATCTCCATGTGTTTGAGTGAGAGCTGGATGTGCGTTGAAACCTGAATGAATGGCGAAACCTCTCGCTGTGAGGCTGCTTGGCCTGTGGAAGGACACAATTTTCCAGCTATTTAATTTTTTTCCCCCTTTTTTGATGAACTTGAAGTGGTTTGAGGTCAGTGATTGTGCCAATTAAATGCCGAAACATCCCTCACCATCCCATTGAGATGATTTGTGTCCACTGGAAAAAAGAAGCGGTTTTGTTGAACATGGAGAGAAATCACTAACTGCTCTTCCTACTCTTTTACGACCACATTTTGAAGGAGAATCTTTGTCTTTAATACTTGTATAGTACTTATAGTATAGTATTCTTTCATACCCAAAATGCATCAAACCTTCTGACATTACAAGCATCAATATGCTCATAAAATTGAAAGATATGGAAACTAAAACTCTCCAAGTGACGTGTTTCTCATGAGCGCTTTCCAGTGAAAACTCAACGGGCGATGCAGTTTTCAGTAGCTTCAACTAAATAATCAAAAAAACATTATTGTCAAATTCAGTTAAAGTGAAGAACAGCTAAACGTGTCTTTAATTACACACATGATTTACTCATTGGCAGCAGACTGTCATGGGCAAAATCTCTTTTTATTCCGACTATGTTAGGTTGTTTTTGAGATGGAAAGACTGTGCATGGAAACAAGATATTATGTTTTAGTTTGGCAATGAATTTCCACCAATAAGCACTTGTTGAGACCTCAGATGACCTATGCAGTTGAGTCTTTTATGCATCTGATCTCTCTATATAAAAAGTTTCATAACTAATCTGTATGAATATGTTCATATGTCTCCAAATCGTAAACATCTGGAAGTACATAGAGACGATTGTCCAAATCTGTAAACGATCTGTGTCTGTATTTCAGACTGTAATGTGTTTATTCTTTCTCACTGTCAGACGTGAACGAGTGTGAAGAGACCAATGGAGGGTGTGAAGCTCTGTGCTGTAACACTATTGGCAGTTTCTACTGCAAGTGTCCCGCAGGTCAGGAACTCAAGGAGGACAGCAAGACCTGCCAGGGTGAGTCCCGTCTGTTCTCTCTCGGTTTCTTTGTGCAATTCATGCTTTTTCAACAGATAGACTCTGTCAGCAAAGCTGCTTTATCTAAAGCTGTTCTTGTCATTCCAGCTCTAGAACATCAGAATGGAATCAAACTTTATTTCCTGTTTGTTCCATTCAGCTATGAAATTCAGAATTTACAATTTCCTGTTTGGAAAACTGGAATAAATTGTTACTTGGAGTCAGAATTCCAATTTGGAATCTCAAGCAGAAATCTAGAACTCTGATTTTACCAAATTACAGGACATTCACTATTATTATAAAAGATGCATAATAATAAGCCTATTTAGCAAACGTTTGTTCAAAAGACAGATCCTCTCTGTTGATCATTGCAAAACTATATTTATTGGACAGTATGTCCATTGTCAGATTTTCCAGAAAAAATGTCATTTCGTGCAGAGGCGCAGGAAGATGTTTTACGTTGGGTGTGTGTATTTTATATACTTAATCAAAAGAAGCATTTATTAAGTATATAAAATGTGTCAAAACTCCGGGAAACAACAAGCATATCACTGAGAAGAAAAAAAAAGAAGCTGAGAACACTGCATAACCCATACACCAGGACATTTGATTGCACACAGGAAATACATTAGCCGCAGCGTTTAACATATAAAAAGTATAGAACTTTTTTTTTCAGTACATCCGAGATTTCCATGTTACACTTTTAAGTTACATGTCACCTAGCCCTAGCCACAACCTACAGATCCCAGCATAAACAGTGATACATTATAATATTTGTTATTAAAGTATCAACAACATTCAGAAACATAAAAGCAAGCAGGCAGTGCTGCGTGCATGATTTGGCATGACAGAATGCGCGCAACGAGTGTTCCTTTATGATCACTAAAAAGATGAAGGTTAGTCGCGAACTCACAATGCTTCAATAACTGCACAATGATTCATTAATAATAATGTCTACACTTTTTTAATCAGGATTTGCCAGCATGCAAAGCATTCAGTGCTGAACAAAAACTCCAGCGTTTTGAGCGGTGAGTGGATTCTATAACATCTCATTGCGTTCCAGAAATCAAGAGAGTTGTCTGTGATTGGCTACATTGCTCAACGCTGCAAAACACGTTATTGGAAACTCTGCCTATGCTTGTGCCCGTAAAGCGTTTTTATTAGATCCTAGTTGTTCTTAAAAAAATAATAATAATAGCCCATTTAAAGTATTTATTACAAACAAATTATTAAATGAGAAAAAATGAATAAATGTAACTGAACAAAAAATTGCTTTGCATTTACTGCCCTGTGAAAACTGGATGTGCTGAAGGTGCTGGAGCACCCCGTTTTCCCACTTCCCACATTTCGTGTTAATTTAACTGTGGGTTGTACTCTTGGATTGGATGAATGGATGGATGGATGGATGGATGGATGGATGGATGGATGGATGATGGATGGATGGATGGGTGATGGTTGGATGATGGTTAGATGGATGGATGATGGATGGATGATAGATGGATGGATGGATGGATGGATGATGGTTGGATGATGGATAGATGGATGGATGATGGTTGGGTGATGGATAGATGGATGGATGAATGGTTGGATGATGCTTGGATGGATGGATGATGGATGGATGGATGGATGATGGATGGATGATGGTTGGATGATGGATAGATGGATGATGGATGGTTGGATGATGCTTGGATGGATGGATGATGGATGGATGGATGATGGATGGATGGATGATGGATGATGGATGATGGATGATGGATGATGGATGATGGATGATGGATGGATGGATGGATGGATGGATGGATGGTGGATGAATGGATGAATGGATGGACGATGGATGAATGGATGGACGATGGATGGATAGATGATGGCTGGATGATGCTTGGATGGATGGATGATGGATGGATGATAGATGGATGGATGGATGGATGATGGTTGGATGATGGATAGATGGATGGATGATGGTTGGATGGATGATGGTTGGATGATGGATAGATGGATGGATGATGGTTGGGTGGATGGATGGTTGGATGATGCTTGGATGTATGGATGATGCTTGGATGATAGATGAATGGATGGATGATGTTGGATGATGGTTGGATGATAGTTGGATGGATGGATGATGGATGGATGGATGATAGATGGATGATGGTTGGATGATGGATGGATGGATGATGGACGGATGGATGATGGACAGATTGATGGATGATGGATGGATGGATGGATGTATGGATGATGGTTGGATGGATGTATGGATAATGGTTGGATAGATGGATGGATTGATGGTTGGATGGATGGATGGATGGATGGATGGATGATGGTTGAATAGATGGATGGATGGATGATGGATGGATGGAAACTGCTCTGAAGCACAGGTTGAATAGCTTTTATAGCTTTTTATTTATTCTCTGGTGGCGATCATGGGCACAAACAGAAGATGTTATCATTTATTCCGTTAATTTATGCCACAGTCTAATCGCTGGTTAAGTGATGTGGCTCTGAAAATCATCAAATACACTGGAATTGGTCAAACTTTAACCCAGTTTCCCTGCTTGTGCAAACACCTTTCACTCTGTGTGTGTGTGTGTGTGTGTGTGTGTGTGTGTGTGTGTTTATGAACATAATGTGTTTGGCCCCAGGAGATAGTTTCTCTTTCTGGTTCTTCATATCCATCTGAAACATGCCACTTAGAGATTTATTCATCTTTCTGATGTTTCAGATATTTGTATTCATCCTACAGATGGTTTAGATCTTATAACTCTTTCATATTAAACCAATTCCTGCTTCACATACTTTATATGCATTTGAATGCCAGAATATACAGTCTGCAGGCTTCATGCACAGGTTTATATGACAACACATTGTTTATGTGTTAAGATGATACCATAATTAACCAATTTTAATTATGTAAAGGAACAGGATGATCATGAAAATATTGGACCACAGAATACATTGATTGACCAATCAGAATCAAGCTGGACAATCAGAATCCTTATAAATAACCTCATGTTAGACAAAATGAGAACAGCAGAATTAATTCCACTTAAAATAATAAACTTTGTGCAAAAGGGATGTGAAATAATTGAGGGAGAAGGAGGAGAGAGAGAGTGTCAGATGAAGGGTATTTCACAGGCAGGGAGGGAATAAAACCTTGTGTTTCAGTCCTTCCCTCTCAGACTGCTTGAACTTTCACAAGACATTTGCTGCTTTTTCAATCAGATATTTATGATTAAATATCTTGTAAATCATGAAAGGCTGGTTCATGCTCTGTCTCATGTGTATTGGGGTTCATTTTCATCTAGTTGATGTGGCCTATTATTCTGGCAATTGGCATAATTTGAGACACTGCCATAGGCCACATTGTTTCTATGGATACAACCGATTCATTATGGGATACCAGATACCAGGTGAGAACATTTATTGGTCCATTTAAACTCGCAGAGCGATCTTCATCTTAAGAAATATATTGGAAAAGGTTCTGATATGTCTGGAAATATTTATATTTATGAATTATATTAAAACTTATTTTACTTAAGATAGTTGCCTAGAGGTAACATCTAATATATTTTTTCAGATTTATTTTAATTAATGATTTGTTTTATAGTTTTAATTATATTTAAAAATAACAAAACTGATATTCATATTATGTTTGACTTTTGTGAAATTCAAACACACATAAAATACAAATCAATTCTCGGGTTTAAGGTGTTGTGAGTGTTGCCATGTTGTTTCTAGGGTATTCTGAGTTATCACCTTTAATACAAGTCTATTTATTTATTTTATTTTTTGCTGGTTTTATTATAATCTCACAGGTGTAAATCTTGATCGCTAAAATGATTAGCAGACATCAGTGATTATTTAAATAAATGTCACAGACTTGTCATTATAGAATATCTGGTTTACAATATGAGGTCATCTGTCACCAGTATTTTAGAGGCAATGCAGAACACAGTTGGGAACTTCCTCCACTGACTCAGCGTGCCTCGAGGTACATCTATAAACACTATTTAAGTGTTCCAGAGTATTCAATAGAAGCCAAACCAAATGCTTTCACCAATGTGGGGAAACATTTCTTGGTAATTTAATTCAAACCCAAACCAAACAGCAGTGTGGATGGAAAGTCAGTGCTCATCTGCCAGCTTTTCTTTTCTGGCACACGTATGAATCAGTGGCTCACAATCAGCATGCATATTTCAAGTATTACTACTGCGTGTGGGTTACCCTGATTCCAGTGACAGATGAACCAGAACTAACCTTTGAAGAGCTAAGCCAGATATTGGAGTTAAGTGGGCTGAAGTAATCAAAAAAATTGGTGAATATTGTGTTTTGGCTACTGCAATAGCAATTGGCAACACCACATGTGCTTTCCAGGCTGATATTATAACCAGAATCTGGGGTGATTTGCTGAAAGATGCCACATCAGTGGGAAATTAAATATTAAAGAGACTGTTCGAGAAGTTAAATTAGTTTGAGGTTCGTTTGAAGTTCTTACCATTGGAAAGAAAATCACAAATTAATTAGGCAAAGAGAGCAAATGGAGACTTTTGCAATGTCTCCTCTAGAGTTTCAGAAGAGATTGCGAGTTTGTCTCAAACTAGAGCTGCACAATTAATCAGTAAAAGATTGGGATTTCAAATCAAACATCCGCGTGATCATATTCCTAAATGACTTTGATTTGGCTATGTCTATTTGTCAAGATCTGCGTTCTGATACAGAGAGAGCAGTTGTCATGGTTAGGTATGAAACAGCTTCACAAACAGTCTTTTCAACCACACAGTATCATCATTTCTATCTTACAATAATTACAATTATCACAGAAGTACTGGGATAAAAGTTTAGAGTTCGGATATAAACACTGATGTCTATGATGGCAATTAAAATAGGGTAAATCACCTTTTGAAAGTAAATTGATGCTTCAAATAAATATTGCATCAATGACATCGTTGCATCAGTGGGTGGCGACAAGTGACTGTTAAAACAATGTATTTGTCATCAAATCATTGATACGGAGCCCCACAAATGACGTGCAGGAAAAAATAGTAAGCTAAATTGTGTGCACGATTTATAAATTGAGGGAGCGAAATAGTAAATTGTGCACACGATTTAGCAAATCGAGGGAACGAATTAGTAAGTCATGCACATGATTTCCAAATCGAGGGAACAAAATAGTAAATAGTGCACACGATTTACAAATTGAGGAAACAAAATAGTAAATAGTGTGCACGATTTCCAAATCGAGGGAACAAATTAGTAAATCGTGTGCACGATTTAGTAAATCGAGGGAACAAAATGGTAAATAGTATGCACGATTTCCAAATCGAGGGAGCAAAATAGTAAATTGTGCGCGCGATTTAGCAAATCGAGGGAACAAAATAGTAAATAGTGTGCACGATTTCCAAATCGAGGGAACAAAATAGTAAATAGTGTGCACGATTTCCAAATCGAGGGAACAAAATAGTAAATAGTGTGCACGATTTTCAAATCGAGGGAGCAAAATAGTAAATAGTGTGCACGATTTAGCAAATCGAGGGAACAAATTAGTAAATAGTGTGCACGATTTCCAAATCGAGGGAACAAAATAGTAAATAGTGTGCACGATTTCCAAATCGAGGGAACAAAATAGTAAATAGTATGCACGATTTCCAAATCGAGGGAACAAAATAGTAAATAGTGTGCACGATTTTCAAATCGAGGGAGCAATATAGTAAATAGTGCGCACGATTTCCAAATCGAGGGAGCAAAATAGTAAATAGTGTGCACGATTTAGCAAATCGAGGGAACAAATTAGTAAATAGTGTGCACGATTTAGCAAATCGAGGGAACAAATTAGTAAATAGTGTGCAGTGTATCATGTACGGGGCTCCACACATTCATTCAAGAGATTTGTTTAAAAGCACTGATTCATCCAGTAATGAAACAATCATTGAATCATTCATTCAAACCTTTTTTTTTAAAATAATTAATTCAAATTAATAAATATTTTTAAACAGACTGACATTTTGTCAGAACCTCTAGTAAATTATCTTATCTTGTTTAGTTGTCTCTTCAGAATCGTGATCTTTGTTTCAAACAAAAAGATTGTGATTATCAATTTATCCAGATTCGTGTATATAGACATCCTATTTTTAGGACTAATGTTTTTTTTTTTTTTTTTTACTTTTTTTTCATGACAATTAAAAGCCATATTTTCCTCTCAAATTCTCATTAGAATATTAATAAAAAAAAATCATAAAGTTTTTATTTAAATCAAATTAAAGGCAGGATAACGAATACCACCTTGATTTAGAACTATTGTGGGATTACAAATTTAAGATCTGCTGATCCTATGTCCTGACATAACATCACATGAAATACTAAGGTGAAGTACATTGTATTTAGCATTTTAATGTAAAGATGATGACTTTAGATGAATTATTCTGTTAAATCTAATGAGCCAGATTACTGTGACTCTCACATTTTGTCTTTAATGGCCCTGTCCCATTCATTGAATAGTTATGCTGATTGGATTAGGTCTTGTGACACTCTAGAGTCTGGGGCGGGTTGCTATACCTGGATACTTCATTTGCATGCTTTGTTTAAGGTCGTCAGCCAGATGCTTTGTCTCTATTTCTAAGCACTGCCCCCCTAAAATGTATATAAACTACAATGTACACTGCCTTAGTTAGACTTGGATGACTACAGCGACGCACAGCACGGTTCTCAATAAAGAGTAACTTCTGCTTGAAAGATATCCCAACGTCTCCTGGTCTCTGCTTCAATGAGGAAAAAGTGTCCTACACTACTCACAAAATAAATGAGAAAATGTGCTCACAATAGATAGTTTCACAATGCAAAAAAAAGTGTACTATTTAACCTATTTTTATATATTTGCAGCAAAAAACAAACAACTTCATGCTTTGCTGTGATTATTTTGGCCTCCTGGCGTCCCAGTCAGTAATTAAGATTCCACGTAGGTGAACAACCGGCTGGTTCCTATTACCAGACGAGTTTATGTACTGTTTAGTGCCAGCTATCCTATAGTGCCATGAGAGTCAAAATTGAGCTCGGCTGGTGAAGTGTATTAAAAGATTGTTACCACATTTAAATAACTTTAACTAAAGAAGTTTTGTCCAAACCCTGATTTAGATTAAATGCACACATGAATCTTTGTGAAGGAAAATTGAATCTTCCATTTGGCTCCTATTACAGGATTGCAGCTATTAATGGAAACTGGCCAATGAAAACATCTCCTGTGGTGATGTCATGAGGTGACAGTAACACAAAGCTGGTCATTAGTTTACTATAGGTCAAAGGTCACTCTAACACGAACCTCATTTGTTCTTTTTGGAGTCAGGGGCGCTTGCGTTGGCAACGTCTCTCAGGTTTTGTTTGCAGAGAAAGCAACGCACAAGCTAAAGAGACCTGCAGGGGGATCGTATGGATCTAGACAGTTGTGATTTTTTTAGGATTTTTTCCTCTTAGCAGGAGAGGACACCCTCAGGAGCGCCTGCCAATCTGGTCTTGATCTTTATGGTCAAATCAACAAAAGTCGACTGGTTGTGTTTGATTCATGGTTCATGTTTGTTTACTCTGAATCAAGCAGCAAGAATGTGGCATAAAAATTGTTCTGAGCTGTGACTTACAGTGTTGGGAAGCTTCTTCGCAACATTTTTTTAAAATATAGTATGTTTACAATTTGAATATCAACAATAAATGTGAACAGATACATTTACATTAAATACAATGAATAAAAATACAGTATATAAAATTATAGTTAAATCAGTGATGAATCACAGCATCTAATTAAATTTTTTGACATATATGACATTAAAGATGTGTGTATATATATATATATATATATAATGTACACACACACAGTGCCTGTCTCTTAAT
>CM074452.1:25474354-25631854 GCA_037101425.1 Elopichthys bambusa | reverse complement strand
TTTCATGTTTTCTGGGTTGGTAGATGCACCGGGGACCCGATTATAGCACTTAAATATGGAAAAGTCAGATTTTCATGATATGCACCCTTTAAGTTACTCACTGAAAATGCTCCAAGTGTAACATCATTGATGCCAAACCTCATTTGGATATTTGCACTTAAAAACAACTTTGTGTGAGACATTTTGGTGAAAACAAAGTTATCATATGACTTCTGGAGAACCGCAAAAGTCATACGGAGTACTTTTATAAACCATCTACAGTGCTTTTCATGAATTTCATGACTAAAGTAAGTCATACAGGTTTGTGTTAAATGTAATGGTAAGTAAAAGATGACAGATTTTTTTGTTTTGTTTGTTTTAATAGTTTTAAACAATCTCCACACACAGATCTTGATTAACAGCTCACTGACAGGTGAAGCTGTTTGCAGAAGCTTTTGTTAAACACCATTGACATGTAATGCAGGAAAAGTTCTATTCCCAAATGCCTGAAAATACTAATAAGTGTCTTAATGACAGAGAATGAACCGGAGGTATAACTGTGCAAGTAATTTAAAACATTATTTTTAATGTTTTATTGTTCAAATATATTTGAAGCCAAGCGCTCTCATCCTTTGAAGTTCCCAAAGAATCACAAGAACTGCTCAAAGAGATTTAGTGAAAATATAATTTTGGTCTTTGGGATGAAGTTGCCTTTGATTTTACTGGATGACATAATATCACAAACTTGTGACTTCAGCACGGACATGTCTTTGTCTCGTTCTCACCCCGTCTCTGAGGTCATGTTGAGTTGAACGCAGACGTCTCTTGCTCTGATGAAGGATCATGATTGCAGAATAATTTCTGCCATTCTGTTCCTGTAAAAGTGTAATTGTTGGCAGTGGACAGATCGTTTCACTGCAGCTGGACAGACACAAGTTAAACACACTAAATATGAGAGAGGAGTTAGTCAGAGCAGCTGGAGGATGATGGTGTGAAATTCGTTGTACAAATATGATAAATTATTTCACATTTACCTCAAATCATTTGTATGACAATTAAAAGGTACGTTTTCTTCTCATATTCTCACTAAAATAATTTTTTCATGTTTTTTTTTATTTAAATCAGCATAAATTTAAGGCGGTACAACAAATAAAGCCTACTACCATGATGTATACATACTTATAAATGATTCCAATACAATGTAAATAATATATATTTTGCATTGTCTTGCTGTTACAACAAGGATAATTGTGCTTAACTGTCTTTAAAATAATGGCACAATGCAAAAAATGTATTATGTATTTATGCAAAATATAATTTTTAAGGCAAAACACTACAAGCAAAACCACTTGTCAGTTTTGAACTTTTGGGCTATTTAGCTTTTCATAACGTATATTTTTACTTAGTGGAAAAGTAAACATCCAAAGTACACTTTTAAGTGTTTATTTTATTACACATTATCTATTTGCATCTGTAGATTTCAATTATAATAAACATTTCTAAAGGTTTTAACAGAGAGGTTTGTTCATATCACATATTCACATAATATCTTATACAAATGTTATTCCTTAAACTTGGTGAAAATGTATTTTCTGATTTATGGAGTGATGAAAAAAAAAGAGATATTCAAAATTCTCTCTGCTAATATGGCAACTAAATGAAACAAGAATTTTGGATTTTGGCTTTATCCAGTGATCAGATTTCTCTGCTGAAAATGTATGCAAATTTTAAAATGTATGCATATAATACATCATTTGCATATTTAAACACAACATTTCATAAGACTTGTAATACAACAAACGTGTGCAGTTCTTAATGTAATCAATCATTTGGGAAATTATGGTGATAGCTAATGTTTTTAAATTAGTTATTCGTTTTTTAAATGTATTTTTTTTACCCTAATCACCTGGGGCGTCTTGCCTTAATTTGTCTTTTTTGATTTTGGGGTGAAATATGTCAAGTTTTTACAGGTTCTGTGAGATTCTCCCATCCTTATAACTGTATGGATGGTAATAACACGATCTGCTCCTGTCATCAGTGGAGAATCCGTGTGCGGAGCAGAACGGCGGTTGTTCTCAGGAGTGCCGCAGGGATGGAGATCAGGCTCGCTGTGAGTGTCGTCCAGGATATCAGCTGGCTGAAGATGCCAAGACCTGTGAAGGTAACCTATATTTAGTGTAGAATGTAGAGTTTGTGTCACACGCCTATAGAATATACTATACATACTATATACTTCATACTCCAGAGATCATACTAAGTCATGTGTTTTCTTTGCGTCAGACATTGACGAGTGCCAGACGGGCCAGGCGGACTGCGCTCATGGCTGCCGTAACACTAGAGGATCTTTTATGTGTGTGTGTCCTGCTGCCTATGAGCTGGGCGTTGATGGCAAGCAGTGCTATCGTGAGTATGATCTGATGTCAGAAAACACACATCTCCTCTTACATATGTGGTAAAAAAAACTGTGTCTGTTTTTCTCTGTTAGGTATCGAGATGGAAATCATAAACAGCTGTGATCATAATAACGGCGGTTGTTCTCATCACTGCGAGCATTCAACCAATGGACCCGTGTGCAGCTGCAACCAAGGATACCAGCTGGACGATGACCACAAGACCTGCATCGGTACAGGAAACTAGATATGGCCATTTCCTGTTTTACTGCACAAGCATGGTATTCGTGTAAGGTAAAGGTGTGTGTTCTGTCTGTCAGATATAAACGAGTGTGTCGACGGCAGCTCGTGTTGTGAACATGACTGCACAAACTATCCTGGAGGTTACGAGTGTTACTGTACAGCCGGATATCGCCTGAACGCTGATGGATGCAGCTGTGACGGTATGATGCTCAAACATTTCCACAGATTTCCAGTGATTTAAGTATGTATAAACCTACATTACAAATATCCACTATAGTGCTTGAAGTGTGGAAATATCAGAAATACATTCATTGATTATAGATATAGATGAGTGTTTGGCTGCCAGTGGAGGATGTGATCACACGTGTCAGAACAGTGCCGGCTCCTTCTTGTGTTCCTGTAGACGCGGGTATCGTCTCGATGAAGACAGACGCTCCTGTATATGTGAGTTTTCAGCCCGTCATGAACCTGTTTTCTTTTCATAATCATTTCCAGTTCAGAACAATTAATGAATTTTGAGGTAATTAATATAACCTAATACACAGAAAACTCCGCTAGAATTACTTTAAAGAAGAAATGCTTTGAAAACAGTCATTCTAGTTTTAAAATATATATTATATTATATTTAATCTAATTAATTACACATTATTTTTTCCATAATTAATCGCACCAAATTAAAACGCAAATTCGACACCACTTATTTTATTTTATTAAATTTTGTATTTAATTTAATTTAATTTTATTATATTTTATTTTATTAAATTTTGTATTTAATTTTATTTTATTTTTGTATTTTTTATTTTATATTTTATTTTATTTTTAATCTAATTAATTACATGATGTGCCTATTAATTAATCAAATGAATCGCACATTAATTTTGGCTTAGAAAGTGTAAATAGTTTGAACACATTATTTTTTCCATAATTAATCGCACCAAATTAAAATGCAAAATCGACCCCGCTTATTTTATTTATTTATTTATTTTTTTTGTTTATTTTATTTTATCTTATTTTATTTTATTATTATTATTTTTTTAATCTAATTAATTACACGATGTGCCTATTAATTAATCAAATGAATCGCACATCAATTTTGGCTTAGAAAGTGTAAATAATTTGAACACATTATTTTTCCCATAATTAATAGCACCAAATTAAAATGCAAAATCGACCCCGCTTATTTTATTTTATTTATTTATTTATTTTTGTTTATTTTATTTTATTTTTATTTTTATTTTTTTATTTTATTTTATTTTATTTTATTTTTTATTTATTTATTTTTTTTTAATTTTTGTATTTAATTTAATTTAATTTTTTTATTTTATATTTTATTTTATTTTTAATCTAATTAATTACATGATGTGCCTATTAATTAATCAAATGAATCGCACATTAATTTTGGCTTAGAAAGTGTAAATAATTTGAACATATTATTTTTTCCATAATTAATCGCACCAAATTAAAATGCAAAATCGACCCCGCTTATTTTATTTATTTATTTTTTTTTGTTTATTTTATTTTATTATTATTATTTTTTTAATCTAATTAATTACACGATGTGCCTATTAATTAATCAAATGAATCACACATCAATTTTGGCTTAGAAAGTGTAAATAATTTGAACACATTATTTTTCCCATAATTAATAGCACCAAATTAAAATGCAAAATTGACCCCGCTTATTTTATTTAATTTAATTTTTTTTTAAATTTTTTAATTTAATTTAATTTTTTTATTTTATATTTTATTTTATTTTTAATCTAATTAATTACATGATGTGCCTAATAATTAATCAAATGAATCGCACATCAATTTTGGCTTAAAAAGTGTAAATAATTGTAACACATTATTTTTTCCGTAATTAATCGCACCAAATTAAAATGCAAAATCGACACCGCTTATTTGTTATTTTATTTTTTTGTTTTATTTAATTTAATTTATTTTATTACATTTATCTTTAAATGGTTTTGCATGACTTTTTCCTGATTTATTTTGTGTTTCTAAATAAGATTTATAAAAAAAGACTTTCTAACTTTTCTTCTATAATGTTTTTGATGTAAAGGTTTGTCCTGACTCATTGTGCTGAAGTGACTGAATGTAAAAACCTAAATTAGGGTTAGTTGTGATGTTACGGCATGACTTGAAGGGACATCTGGACATCTGATAAGTATTTTAACATAGATAACATAGTTTGATGATTATTTTTTTTAGGATTTTAAGTACAAAATAGAAGATTTTTCACTCAAATTACAACAATTCAAGTATAGTTCATGCAATGTCATGTTATTTAGGTCCATATATGGAGCATTTAAAACAATTGTGTGTTTGTGTGTCAGTGCTGGAGGAGTCGTTCGAGGCGTTGAGCAGCGGTCAGACGGTGAAGAAACCCCGACCCCAACTCACCATCCTGCAGGACTATGAGCAGATCCTGGAGCGATACGACGACTACGAGGACGACACGGGAGAACTGCGCGCTGAGAACACCTTAACTGAGAAATTCAGTAAGATAGCTAGTGATTCTCTTCTGTACTGATTGCCGTTGCTCTGATTTTATATATTGTATGATAATATATAGCATAATGCAATATTCATCTTTTCATCTGGTGTGCGCAGTATGTTTGAATGACTCGTTCGGCTTCGACTGCAGTCTGTCATGTGAGGACTGTGCTAACAGAGGAGTGTGTAACAAACACAGGAACGGCTGTGACTGTCCTGACGGATGGACGGGAATCGTTTGTAATGAAAGTGAGTTATTATTATTGATCATTTTTAAGATTGCATAATTAATATATGAAATCTTTCAGACGCTGTTCATTTAGATGTAAACAAAAAGTGCTATCGGATGTTTCTCAGTGTTCTCTTACTGTTCTGCACGTCTTTATAAGGTCATGACCTCTTTCTTTCGGTGTGTTTGTTGTCCAGCGTGTCCGGAGGGCTGGTTCGGCGGGAATTGCTCGTTGGGCTGCAAGTGTAAGAACGGCGGTGTGTGCGATCCGGTCACTGGGAGCTGCCGCTGTCCACCAGGGGTCAGTGGAGAGCTGTGTCAGGACGGTCAGTTCACATCATATAACAGACAAAATATATTAATATATATCATTGTCATGATTATAGAGTTTATTGATGCACTCAATTCAGGTTGTCCTAAAGGCCTCTATGGGAAGTTCTGTAATAAGAAGTGTAACTGTGCTAATAATGGACGGTGTCATCGTACTTATGGGGCGTGTCTGTGTGACCCGGGACTGTACGGAAGGTTCTGCCACCTATGTGAGTCGTAATTTGCCATTTTAACTACACTTTGTGGAGTAATTAAAACAGGGTCCAGTTGCATTAAATGGCTTGAATTCAATTCAAAACACTAATACATACCTTATGAGTGTGACTTCCATCTTTATAACAACTTGCACTCTTTGTTTCTTCCGTGTTCATGCAGCGTGTCCTAAGTGGATGTTCGGTCCAGGCTGTTCTGAAGAGTGTCAGTGTGTCCAGCAGAACACTGTAGAGTGTAACCGTCGCCATGGTGCCTGCATCTGCAAGCCCGGTTACTGGGGAGACAGCTGTAAAGACGGTCCGTTTGACAAGCGTCTGAAGTGTTGTTAATGCAAGATTGCATTGCATTGAAAAAATTGCATTGAAATGCTTTAATGAAATATAAGGAAATGAAATAGAAAACATGCAATCCAAAAATAATATAATAAAATAAAATAAATAATAAATAAAATATATTTTTTTTACATTTTTATGTTGAAATGCTTTAAAGAACATGCAATCCTAAAATAAATAAAACAAAATAAACTAAAATAATATTTTTTAATTAATTTTTTTTTTTTTTTTTTTTTTGCATTGAAAGGCTTTAAAGAAATACAAGGAAAAGAATTGGAAAATATGCAATCCTAAAATAAAATAAAATATTTTTATTTTTTTCATAATAGCAATAAAAGAAAAATAATTGGAAAACATGAAATCCTAAAATAAATAAAACAAAATAAACTAAAATAATATTTTTTTTTATTTTTTTTTTGTTAAATTTGCATTGAAAGGATTTAAAGAAATACAAGGAAAAGAATTGGAAAATATGCAATCCTAAAATAAAATAAAATATTTTTATTTTTTTATAATAGAAATAAAAGAAAAATAATTGGAAAACATGAAATCCTAAAATAAATAAAACAAAATAAATTAAAATAATATTTTTTTGATTTAAAAAAAAAACTGCATTGAAAGGCGTTAAAGAAATACAAGGAAAAGAATTGGAAAATATGCAATCCTAAAATAAAATAAAATATTTTTATTTTTTATAATAGAAATAAAAGAAAAATAATTGGAACACATGAAATCCTAAAATAAATAAAACAAAATAAATTAAAATAATATTTTTTAATTTAAAAAAAAAATTGCATTGAAAAGCTTTAAAGAAATACAAGAAAAAGAATTGGAAAACATGCAGTCCTAAAATAAAATAAAATGTTAAAACAGCATTTTAATATATAAATATATTTTTAATTTGCATTAAAATGCTAAAGCATTTTCAACGGTTAAGAAATACAAGGAAAATAATTGGAAAAAATGCAATCCAAAACAAAAAAAAAAATAATATAATGGATAGTTAAAAAAAGGTTGAAAAAAGATATATGATCTGATCTGATCAATATTGATTGTTTTTCCTTGTAGAGTGTGAATCAGGCTTCTTTGGCTCTGGCTGTGAGAGGAAATGCTCCTGTCCGGATGGAGTGACCTGTGATCATGTGACTGGAGCCTGTCAACCACAGTGTCCTGCTGGAAAGAGAGGAGACAAATGTGACCAAGGTATGTTAAGTCAAATTATAGGTATATAATATGTATGTATGCTAGTAAGGTCATAAGGTGCTAAATCATACACTGCAATAAAACTGAATGTGGAAATTGAATGTGATGCAAGACTTTGATTAGTGTGTTATTCCTGCGATAGATTGTGTCGGTGGAAGATTTGGGATTGGCTGCTCTCAGTCATGTGACTGTTCAGGGGCACCATGTGACAGGATCACTGGCCAATGCATGTGTCCCGCTGGAACGTTTGGAAAACGTTGTGAAAAAGGTGAAATTGTCATACTGACATCAACATGTCATGCTTATCTTGAGCCAAATTGTTTTTACATCTGTAAGCGAGACCTTTAGCTTATGATAAAAATGAACGCACTATTTACTGTATTTTAAAAATACATAAGTAAGCATTAGTGGCTCATAGATAAAATAATCATTTAAGAAAATTCTGCATGTTCGCATGATATTGTTGAACTCTTTCGTGATTACATAATTATTAATGTAATAATAATAATGATTATTTCATGATGTATTTCATGATTTCCAATAGTTCCGACATCTAATAAATGTGTTGCATAACATAAAGGTCAAATGATATGATTATCTTAATTATAGATGAACATGTTCATAAATATAGTTCAAACACAGTATGTTTGTGCATCAGAGTGTGCGGAGGATCGCTGGGGTGTTGAATGTCGGGAAACGTGTCCGGCTTGTGAGAACGGAGGCCGATGTGACCGGCGTAATGGCACGTGTGTTTGTGCTCCTGGATTCATCGGCAGATTGTGTCAGAACAGTGAGTAAATCTGGACGCTCTGCTACTCAAACACAGGCACATTTCTGGTGTTTCTGAATCTCTCTGTGTTTAGTGTGTCCCGCGGGCCGTTTCGGTGTGGGCTGTCAGCTCAGATGTACGTGTGATAATGGAGGACGTTGTCATCCTGTAACCGGCCGCTGCTCGTGTCCTCCTGGCTGGACGGGCCACAGCTGCAGGAAGGGTATGTTTTATGTTTTTTTTAAATATAAAAATCAATAAAATGTAGTTATTTGTCATTATTTTAATAGTGAGATAATGTGTGTGTGTGTGTCTGTGTATGTTGTAGCCTGTAACGCGGGCCGCTGGGGTCTGGACTGTGCGAGTGTGTGTGACTGCGGAAACAGTGACGGAGGGTGTGACGCTCAGACCGGACGCTGTCAGTGCGAGGCGGGTTTCACTGGACCTCGATGTGACCAGAGTGAGTGTCACATATACACACATTACTTTAACCACACACACGCATGTACAACAACATAAAAGTGTGCTAAAGAAACGTGATAGTTTGTGGATGCAGTTTACGGTGTCCTATCAGTATCAAAATTGTTCATTTATATTATGTATTTAATATTTGATTATGGTTTAACATTAAATATGTGGTGACATGTCTACATGTATTGTTTCATTTGAGATTTAATGGTGCTTTTATATTCCATGTTCACCTAATAATCTGTTATAAATTATACATTTTTTATAAAAAAAAATAAAAATAAAATGGATATTTGATAGATAACATTTTTATCAACACCATTTTAGGTTAAAATATATACAAATATATTAGGGAAAATGTATACCTAAGATCTTGTTACTGCAACATTTTTAAAGCCTTTTGACTTTCATTTGAATGGTTTTGCATTTTGACAATTTAAGTTATAAATGTAAAGATTTTCTATGTAGTCTCTCACTTCATGTGCTCATAGAAGTGCCGTATATAATAATTATTAAAAAAATAGATGGAGATATGATACGTGATATGATAAATATGAATTATTTTTCCTTGTAGAATGGGACTATTTTAGATTTGACGGTCCTTCTATATTTCAGCGTTACAGTATTTATCATGTATTTGATGCACTCTATGTTGTACGTCTGTCCCAGAATGCCCTGCTGGTTCGTTTGGACCGGGCTGTAAGCATCGCTGCCAGTGTGAAAACCAGGCATCATGTGACCATGTGGGTGGAGCTTGTACCTGTAAGATTGGCTGGACTGGAACGTTCTGTGAAAAACGTACAGTATGATTGTTCCACTCAACATCAGTCACGTTATGGGATACTGATGATCAGATTTTTGACTGTATGCACGTGTGTGTGTGTGTGTGTGTGTGTGTTCAGCTTGTCCTCAGGGTTTCTATGGTCTGGATTGTCAGCAGAAGTGTGTGTGTATGAACGGGGGTCTCTGTGATCACGTCAATGGTGAATGTTCCTGTCGGCCTGGCTGGATCGGTCCACACTGTAACCAAAGTGAGCTTATTTTTTAGCTTTTGTAGCATTTTATCTTCACGCTTTGCCACTGTACCTTTAAGACTTCTGTGTGTAAAAGATGTGTGATGATTGGCTAACTTCTTCACTTTGGAAATTGATAAACAAAAAGAGGATTTTAATCTTTCTCATCTATGCAAAACCTTGTATGATTATATATTTTTTCTTTTATTAGCACATCTGTCTCTCTTTTATTCACAAAATGACCCAGTTTTCCTGTGAGTAATGTTTGTGTCGGTCTCGTCTGTAGCGTGTCCCGCTGGATTGTATGGAGCAGACTGTTCTCAGATGTGTGTTTGTCACAATAACAGCAGCTGTGATGCTGTAAGTGGTCAGTGCGAATGCAGCGCAGGGTGGACGGGAGAGTCCTGCTCACAGCGTAAGATTCTGACACTTCATTCATTAAAAAGCTGTACTAGCTGACTATATACGTGTACAATGCTGTTAGTTCAGTCATGAAACCCTTCCAAGCAGCTGACTGGTTATCCTAAAGCTGATCTTTTTGGCCAATTTATTTTCGTCTTAAACTGGATCAACTCAGTGCAGCGCGCCATGGGAATTTTCCTAGCCCTCCTCCCTCCCCAGCACCACCTGCCTAGATCTTCCTACTTTCCTTGCAGCAGCTCAAATTCTATTCATGTGCATTTTTCGGCAGTGTGCTTCATTCATGGATCTAGTCCGTCAAGACTAAGCCTCTATGCTTATTAATAAATGCCGAAATTGAATTTAAATATAAATATTTTAAAATATTTTAAAACGTCATTTATTCCTGTGATCAAAGCTGAATTTTCAGCACAATTACTCCAGTCTTCAGTGTCACATGATCCTTCAGAAATCATTCTAATATGCTGATTTGCTGATTTGAAAGATACATTTCTGATTATTATCAGTGTTGAAAACATGATACATATTTACAATTTTTTTTTTTTTTTAGGATTTTTTGATGAATAGAAAGTTTAAAAGAACAGCATTTATTTGAAATAGAAATATTTTGCAACATTATAAATGTCTTTACCGTCACATTTGATCAATTTAATGCATCCATGCTGAATAAAAGTATTAATTTCTTTTAAAAAAAAATGTCTGACCCCAAACATTTCATCAGTATACATGAATGAATGAATGAATTTTATTAAAAGAGAAATTTTGGGTATTAATTTTATATTTTATACATATAAAATGTACTTGCATAAAGTAAATATGGTCACACTTTAGTTTAGGGTCCAATTCTCACTGTTAACTATTAACTATTACTTTTGCTACTATTACTGCTTATTAATAGTTAGTAAGGTAGATGGTTTAGGTATTGGGTAGGATTATGGGAATATGTAGAATATGGTCATGCAGAATATTACTAATAAGGTACTAATAAATAGTACTAATAAGGCAATTAATATCTTAGTACTAATAAGCAGCCAATATCCTAGTAATATACATGCTAATAAGCAACTAGTTTATAGTGAGAATTGGACCCTAAACTAAAGTGTTACCGAAAATATTTATTTATTTATTTGCATAAAAATGAACTAGTAACAAAGACTCATAATGTTCACTGATGACAACAATAAGGAAATCCTAACGTTTACATAAGCCAGTGTTTTTAATGTCATGATGTGGCCTGTATGCTGTAAAATATTTCTTTGAGTATCTGAATTATTGGATGGTGTTCTAGTTGAAGTGTTTGGTTGCTGTTTTTGCAGGATGTTCTCCAGGTTTCTTCGGGGTGGGCTGTTCTCAGAGCTGTCTGTGTCAGAACGAGGGCTCATGTGACCCTGTGAGCGGCCGCTGCTTCTGTCCCGGCGGCTGGACGGGATCGGCCTGTCAACTGGGTGAGTGACTGTGATCTTTACACTTCATTTACTTTGAGGGAAACACCTGGAATATTCAGCCGGTCTGTTCGTGGTCAGAGATTTGATACAGTAAACACTCAATGCAATATGTTATCCACTTTATTTTAATTGAAGTGCTGACGAGACAGCTGACCGCAGTGCTGACTACAGAATGCATTTACTGGAGAGGAAACCATTATTGCCAGTGTGGAAGCTCTGGATTTGTTTTTACGTATTATTTGTGCCTCGTTGGGAAAGAGGACTGGAAATGATCAGGATACAGTATGTCGCAAGCCAGATTTGAACTTGCATCATCTGCAACAGCACTAAAGCTCAATGTGTTGAATGTAATGGATCTCATATGCTGACCGTCACTGGTCACCGTAAGTCGGGAAGGAAAATAGCTGCCGATTTCCAGGCATTACATCATATATTTAGTGTCGTGCTGGTCTTTCAGTGTGTCAGATGTTACTGCAGACACATTCGTCACATGGAAGATCTTGGTTTCTTCTCCTCACACCTCATAATAATGATGGCCGCCGCTCCAGGGTGAAAGTTTACTCATGTTTCAGAAGAGCAAATGGACACGGTGAACTCTTACTAGACATGACTGATCACACGCAGCTTCATTTAGTCTCAATGCAAAGCAAAAAGTCACGATGTATGTTATGCAGATGTTTTATTTTTAATAATATGCAGATGTTTTATGTTTGCATACATGTGTGTGTGTTTGTTTGTGATCTCAGAATGCCCGGCGGGTCGGTTCGGGTCAGACTGTCAGGACAGATGTGAGTGTCAGAATGGCGGTCAGTGTGACAGACAGACGGGTCAATGTGTTTGTCAGCCGGGCTGGACGGGAGAACACTGTGAGAATGGTAAGGTCATCTAGAGCTCTGCTGAAGTGTGTGTGATGAACACTAAAGTCTGTTGGCTATTTAAGTAAATGTAGCTCTTCAATATGTCCCACATCAACTTACTGTTCCAATAGGAAATACATCAACACAAGACATAAAGTATTGCAATTTTTTTTAATATATATTTTTGAAAGACATCTCTTATGCTCACCATGCTCATGAAAAAAACAGTACTATTGTGAAAAATCATTCAGAAATCATTGATAATAATTGAGCATCAAATCATCATATTAGAATGATTTCTGAAGGATCATGTGACACTGAAGACTGGAGTAATGATGCTGAAAATTCAACTTTGCATCACAGAAATAAATTACTTTTTACAATATATTCACATAGAAAATGGTTATTTAAATTGTAATAATATTTTAAAATTTTTCCTGTATGTTTGATCAAATAATTGCAGCCTTAGTGAGCAGAAGGGACTTTCATAAATCTTAATTATTTCCAAACTGCAGTGCTGATACAGAGTATTTGGCTCCTACTAGTGGTCAGATATGAATGTTTTCTGAATATTTACTAGAAGTATTTTAATAAAGACTGACTGTCAGGATATTAGAGTATACTCCTGATCTGATTTCACTGGTCATCTTCACACTGAGAGATGATTGAACATGCCTATAAAAGCAGCCTGTTTTGTATTTGTATATCCATGTGGAGACCAAATGTGATAATTGTAAAACTAAAGGAACTAAATAATGTCTTATTTCACTTCAGTAGGTGTCTGTAAGGAAGGGTGAGGGTGTAAAGATCATGATTAGATCAGTATAACATCACCTGTGTGTGTGTGTGTCAGCGTGTGTATCCGGGCGGTTTGGAGTCGGCTGCGAGGGCCGCTGTCAGTGTGACCACAGCGCCCCCTGTCATCATGTGAGCGGACAGTGTTTCTGTCCTGCAGGATGGAGAGGAAGACACTGTGAGAAAGGTCAGTCCGTCACAGAACAGGAGCTGTGTGTTCATCCATGAATGCTGCTCATTACATCTCAAGACTGAATACGTAATACACATGTGCATGATGTCTGTGTTTTCACAAATTTGTGTTTTTGTAGTTTACATGGAGATGATAATAGTATCATTTTCAAAAACTCGTTTTCAAAAATTTTCAGGCCGTTGTTGTGTAAATAAACGGCCAAAATGCATAAAGAGTTTCTTGTTTTTAGTTGAAAACCGTGTGTTATGTAATTGGCCCCTTAGTCATATCGGTTATCACTTATAAAAATAATTATTAAATATTGAATTATTTAATAATTAATAATGATTTAATATATATTATTTTCAGTTATTTTCACTTGAAAAAGGAGTTAATTTATAAATATTATTGCTTGTATAATATTAGTCATATTGGTTATCACCCATAATAAATGTGAAATATTTCATACATTTTTTATCTAATAATTATTATTTAAATAATAAAATATTTGTTAATTCATTATTTAATAATTCTAAAATTATATATATATATATATATAATTAAATGTATATACAAATCATTAAATGTTTATCTAACATTAAAATTAAATAAAAAACAATTGTTAATTTGTTATATAATAATTCTAAAATTATACACACACACACATTACATTTTTACCTTGCTGTATTTTCAAGGAATTTAATTTATGAATATTATTACTTGTATAATATTTGTCATATTGGTTATCACCCATAATAATAAACAATTATTAAATATTTAATTAAATATTTTATTATTAATGATTAAAGAATATATATTACATTTTACTTTCCAGTATTTTCACTTGAAGAGGAATTTATTTATAAATATTATTACTTATATATTAGTTATCACCCTTAATAAAATTAAATTTAATTAAATGTTCAATTAAATGTTCATTAATTTTTTTAAATAATATTTATTCAGTAATTATTAATTTATTATTTAATAATTTTTTAATAATTAAAATATATTACATTTTACCTCCAAATATTTTCACTTGAAAAGGAAGTTAATTTATAAATATTATTATGTCTATAATATTTGTGATATCGGTATCACCCATAGTGCATAATAATTAAATTATTTAATACATAATAATTATTTATTAATGATTCAATATTTATTATATATTAAATTTGCGCTTCATTTGAAGTGCGTGTCCAGTCTGTGTGTGTGTAACACTGGTTGTGTGTGTTAGCGTGTCTGCCGGGCTCATATGGTCAGGACTGTCTCCAGCGCTGCTCCTGCCCGCCGGGAACATCATGTCATCACGTCACGGGACACTGCGGCTGTCCTCCTGGGTACACGGGCAACGGTTGCGAGCACAGTGAGTGTCTGACCCCAGAGTCATCTCAGCATCACATGACACATTACTGCATTAAAGGGTTATGCCAACAATATTTTTATTTAGATATAATGTAATACCAGCGCAATAATATAGTAGCCACAATAGTAGAAATTGTGACTTTACTACAGTATTGTGAAGTATTTAAATATTACGAAATAAAAAAGAAAGTACTGTTCAGAAGTTTGGTTAGTATAATGAGTAGAATAATGCATGTCTCAACAGTCTGTCTGCCCGGCACGTTCGGCATCAACTGTAATCAGGTGTGTCAGTGTTCAGAGAGAAACCAGCTGTGCCACCCGGTGTCTGGAGTGTGTTACTGCGCGCCCGGATTCACCGGACCCAAGTGTGAACTGGGTGAGTGATGTGTTTAACAGACTGTAACTTCTGGATTGATATTTCTGCTTTGAGAATGTTTTAGGTCTGGTCCTCTGCTTAGATCAGGGTTTACAAAACTGCAGGGGGAGCTGATGAAAAGCTAATAATCAATAAAATCATAAACATTTTAAAATGAAAACAAACTAAAACACTAACTAAAATGGTTAAAATTATAAAAATGATAAAAGTGTATTTTAATTTGACATTTTTATGATTTTATTTTTGTTTTTATTTTAAAAGTATGTATTTGTTTTACATTTTATGATTTTAACAATAAAATAAATAATTATAAAATAAAAACAGTCTAAAACATTTAATAAAAAATAAAAAAATAATATTTTTAATTATAATTATATATTTATAAAATTATAACAATATATTTTAAAATAAAAACAAACTAAAACACTTAGTAAAACTCAATAAAATTACACAAATCTAAAATTAAAATAAATAAATAATTGTAAAATAAAAACAAAATAAAACACTTACTAAAGATTAAATATTTTATTGGTTTACCTGGATGTCATGTGATCATAAACCAACATTAGAGAAGCATGAACACAGAAATGTGTTGTTAAATTGTTAAAATATTAAAAAGAGTTCTTCGGTGTTATTTTAATATCATTGAGATACTATTATAGTTTTTATGAATACATTGATTTAGTTTTTTATTTTTATATTTTCTGTTGTCATTTTGATTTTAGCTAAAGTTTTAGTGAGTTTGTTGTGTGTTTTTGTCATTTTTATTAGGTTTTGTTATTTTTTTTAATATCTCTATATAGTTTTTATTATAGTTTTATTAATATTATTTTATTAGTTTTATTAATTTTAATTTAATTTTATATGTTATTTTATTTCAGTTAACGTTTAGCTTATTTCAAGTAACAAAAATGTTTTTATTTATTTATTTATTTATTTTTAAATGGTATTAGTTTTAGTTAACTACAATAACCTTGCTTCAAGTAAATATTTCAGGTCAAAGGGGTTTGTTTTACAACAACGTTTGGTAATCCCTGCTTTATATGAAGGTTATTTCTCTATAATAAGCTTTAGTTTTCTCTCTGTCTGAAGAGAAAGAAGTGTGTATCTCTCAACAGAAGTTTTCAACAAAACCTGATTTTGAGGATGTGCCGTCTTTAGCATGCAGCTGGATGTTTGTAATGTGACGCTGCCGTTGTTTGGTATGTTTTTGCCTCATTCTCGATGTGTAGCGTGTGCTGATGGGTTCTACGGTCCCGGCTGTGAGCATCAGTGTCAGTGTTTGAACGCTGGAGTTTGTCTTTCCGTCTCGGGCGCCTGTGAATGTTCGGCCGGATTCATCGGGGCTCGCTGCAATCTCAGTGAGTCACTGCACAGCAAACATACACTTCATCTCATAGACAGCGACTTTTCAACAGCACAATCCTCTCCTCTCTAGCGTGTCCAGCCGGA
The DNA here is from genome assembly GCA_037101425.1 of Elopichthys bambusa. NCBI lineage: Eukaryota > Metazoa > Chordata > Actinopteri > Cypriniformes > Xenocyprididae > Elopichthys > Elopichthys bambusa. The sequence goes on along the minus strand of CM074452.1, from coordinate 25,615,304 downwards.
CGGTACGGGCGGGACTGTGCCCATGTGGCCATCTGTGGAAAGGGGGCGAGAAACGATCCAATCACAGGCAGATGTGTCGGAGATGACCGTGAACAAGGTGAGCCAGTGTTTCGTCTGCTGTTTGATGTGTCTGAGGGTTTCTTTGATGGATGTGTGTTTCTGTAGTCTGTCCTCCGGGCTGGTTTGGATCCGGGTGTTCTCAGCGCTGTGACTGCAGTGACAGAGGCCTGTGTGATGCCGGCTCTGGAAACTGCTCCTGTGGCCTCGGCTGGACCGGCTCACGCTGTGAGAAAGGTGACGTGTGTGTTTATCATTCTCTGTAAAGATTAGCGCTGCCTCTAATAGTCGACTTCACTGGAATTGGCCAAAGTCATGCAGTCCGATGGACAGATCGTAAACACGGCTGGTCCATGTGGTAATTATGTCAGGGAGGAAATGCAAATGCTCGGATTAATGTTAACCTAGATAAATGTGTATTATTAGGTGCATATCCAAGTGTGCGGAAGCGAAATTAGTGCTGCGTTTGCTGAACGACGTTTAACTTAACATGCATTTCTCTCTGTAGGCGCATCCACTATACTGCGGAGATGATGAGTCAGAAAACAGTAGTTCATCAATAAATTATTAAAATGTTCAGAAAGTCTCCTTGCTGCTTTTCAGACACATTCATAATCATTGTGTTTGCCAGTGTTGCTGCAGCAAGCTTTATGCATGTGCTTGAGCGCTTAATCTATATATTAAATGCTCATTATTATGGTTTAGTATTAGTATTAGTATGGTTTAGTATTAGTATGGTTCTTTTCTAGTATGGTTTAGTATTAGTATGGTTTACTATTAGTATTAGTATGGTTTACTATTAGTATTAGTATGGTTTAGTATTAGTATGGTTTAGTAATGGTATGGTTCCGTTTTAGTATGGTTTAGTATTAGTATGGTTCCAATTTAGTATGGTTTAGTATTAGTATGGTTTAGTATTAGTATAGTTTACAGTCGTTTTAATATGGTTTAGTTATTAGTATGGTTTAGTAATAGTATGGTTTAGTATTAGTATGGTTTAGTAATGGTATGGTTCCTTTTTAGTATGGTTTAGTATTAGTATGGTTCTTTTCTAGTATGGTTTAGTTATTAGTATGGTTTAGTAATAGTATGGTTTAGTATTAGTATGGTTTAGTAATGGTATGGTTCCTTTTTAGTATGGTTTAGTATTAGTATGGTTCTTTTCTAGTATGGTTTAGTATTAGTATGGTTTAGTATTAGTATGGTTTAGTATTAGTATAGTTTAGTATTAGTATGGTTTAGTATTAGTATGGTTCTGTTTTAGTATGGTTTAGTATTAGTATAGTTTAGTATTAGTATGGTTCCAATTTAGTATGGTTTAGTATTAGTATGGTTTAGTATTAGTATAGTTTACAGTCGTTTTAATATGGTTTAGTTATTAGTATGGTTTAGTATTAGTATGGTTCTTTTCTAGTATGGTTTAGTATTAGTATGGTTTAGTATTAGTATGGTTCCAATTTAGTATGGTTTAGTATTAGTATGGTTTAGTATTAGTATGGTTTAGTATTAGTATAGTTTAGTATTAGTATGGTTTAGTATTAGTATGGTTCCGTTTTAGTATGGTTTAGTATTAGTATGGTTCTGTTTTAGTATGGTTTAGTTATTAGTATGGTTTAGTATTAGTATGGTTCTTTTCTAGTATGGTTTAGTATTAGTATAGTTTAGTATTAGTATGGTTTAGTATTAGTATGGTTCCGTTTTAGTATGGTTTAGTATTAGTATGGTTCTGTTTTAGTATGGTTTAGTATTAGTATGGTTCTTTTCTAGTATGGTTTAGTTATTAGTATGGTTTAGTAATAGTATGGTTTAGTATTAGTATGGTTTAGTAATGGTATGGTTCCTTTTTAGTATGGTTTAGTATTAGTATGGTTCTTTTCTAGTATGGTTTAGTATTAGTATGGTTTAGTATTAGTATGGTTTAGTATTAGTATAGTTTAGTATTAGTATGGTTTAGTATTAGTATGGTTTAGTATTAGTATGGTTTAGTATTAGTATAGTTTACAGTCGTTTTAATATGGTTTAGTTATTAGTATGGTTTAGTATTAGTATGGTTCTTTTCTAGTATGGTTTAGTATTAGTATGGTTTAGTATTAGTATGGTTCCAATTTAGTATGGTTTAGTATTAGTATGGTTTAGTATTAGTATAGTTTACAGTCGTTTTAATATGGTTTAGTTATTAGTATGGTTTAGTATTAGTATGGTTCTTTTCTAGTATGGTTTAGTATTAGTATGGTTTAGTATTAGTATGGTTCCAATTTAGTATGGTTTAGTATTAGTATGGTTTAGTATTAGTATAGTTTACAGTCGTTTTAATATGGTTTAGTTATTAGTATGGTTTAGTATTAGTATGGTTCTTTTCTAGTATGGTTTAGTATTAGTATAGTTTAGTATTAGTATGGTTTAGTATTAGTATGGTTCCGTTTTAGTATGGTTTAGTATTAGTATGGTTCTGTTTTAGTATGGTTTAGTATTAGTATGGTTCTTTTCTAGTATGGTTTAGTTATTAGTATGGTTTAGTAATAGTATGGTTTAGTATTAGTATGGTTTAGTAATGGTATGGTTCCTTTTTAGTATGGTTTAGTATTAGTATGGTTCTTTTCTAGTATGGTTTAGTATTAGTATGGTTTAGTATTAGTATGGTTTAGTATTAGTATAGTTTAGTATTAGTATGGTTTAGTATTAGTATGGTTTAGTATTAGTATAGTTTACAGTCGTTTTAATATGGTTTAGTTATTAGTATGGTTTAGTATTAGTATGGTTCTTTTCTAGTATGGTTTAGTATTAGTATGGTTTAGTATTAGTATGGTTCCAATTTAGTATGGTTTAGTATTAGTATGGTTTAGTATTAGTATAGTTTACAGTCGTTTTAATATGGTTTAGTTATTAGTATGGTTTAGTATTAGTATGGTTCTTTTCTAGTATGGTTTAGTATTAGTATAGTTTAGTATTAGTATGGTTTAGTATTAGTATGGTTCCGTTTTAGTATGGTTTAGTATTAGTATGGTTCTGTTTTAGTATGGTTTAGTATTAGTATAGTTTAGTATTAGTATGGTTCCAATTTAGTATGGTTTAGTATTAGTATGGTTTAGTATTAGTATAGTTTACAGTCGTTTTAATATGGTTTAGTTATTAGTATGGTTTAGTAATGGTATGGTTCCATTTTAGTATGGTTTAGTATTAGTATTAGTATGGTTCTTTTCTAGTATGGTTTAGTATTAGTATTAGTATGGTTTAGTATAGTTTAGTATTAGTATGGTTCCGTTTTAGTATGGTTTAGTATTAGTATAGTTTAGTTATTAGTATGGTTTAGTAATAGTATGGTTCTTTTCTAGTATGGTTTAGTATTAGTATGGTTTATTATTAGTTTGGTTTACTGTAGTTTTAATATGGTTTAGTTGTTAGTATGGTTTAGTTATTAGTATGGTTTAGTGTTAGTATGGTTTAGTATTAGTATGGTTTAGTATTAGTATGGTTTATTATTAGTATGGTTTACAGTAGTTTTAATATGGTTTAGTTGTTAGTATGGTTTAGTTATTAGTATGGTTTAGTGTTAGTATGGTTTAGTATTAGTATGGTTTAGTATTAGTATGGTTTATTATTAGTATGGTTTACAGTAGTTTTAATATGGTTTAGTTGTTAGTATGGTTCCGTTTTAGTATGGTTTAGTGTTAGTATGGTGTACTAATTAGTATGGTTTAGTATTAGTATAGTTTAGTTTTAGTATGTAAATCAAATATTGTTTTGATATTGTCCTTATTGTGTCGAGATTCTCCGAGATTTTGGTTAACGTTGGCAAAATCATCTCTGTGTGTGTCGGGGTTTAAGTTTCCTGTCATTTGTTAGTATCTTGTGTGTGTGTGTGTGATGGCAGAATGTCCCGAGGGTCGGTACGGTCCTGACTGTGCTCTTCAGTGTTTGTGTCTGAACAACAGCACATGTGACCGAGTAACAGGAACCTGCCAGTGTGAAGCAGGATATTACGGACATCTGTGTGAACATGGTGAGATCCAGAAGAACACACACTTAAAGCTCTTACACCACAGACTGAACGCTCTCTGACAGTGAGTGTGTTTCAGCGTGTCCTGCCGGTCTGTTCGGGTCTCGCTGTCAGCAGCAGTGTGACTGTATGGACGGGGCGTCCTGCCATCCGAGAAGCGGACAGTGTCTCTGTCCCGCTGGATTTCACGGCTCTCGCTGTGAGAGAGGTGAGACTTGATCGGTCAAGTTATTAAATGGAATCTCAGGATTTAATCTTCTAATGAACTCTTTTTCTGTTTTAGTGTAAAAATGACAAAAGCACGTAACAAAATGACTACATTTTTGAAAACATTAAAATCAAATCTAATTTAATATATGAACAAAAACTGTCTAAACTCTCGTTTTCTCCCTCAGAATGTGAGCAGGGCACGTTCGGTCTGAACTGCTCTCGGTCATGTGACTGTGCGGATGACACACCATGTGACCCGGTGAGCGGCAGGTGTATCTGCTCCTCGGGAAAGACAGGAGTCAGGTGTGACAGCGGTGAGTCCAGTGAACTGTGCCCTTTGATTATGATATGTGAATATGCTCTGATGTTGGGCGATGTGTTCAAACAGACTGCAGTGTGAACCGGTACGGGCCGGACTGTGCGCTCACCTGTGAATGTGAAAACGGAGCTCAGTGCGACAGCAGAAACGGACGCTGCGTGTGTCTAAACGGCTGGATTGGGCTCACATGTTCAGAACGTAAAGTAGTGCTTGTTTTTTGCCTGTATATAGTGATTCACACTCACCAGTCAATTTGGCTGCCATCATTTTTAAGTTGCCGGCTAAAAGAAAAATTCCAATTTTAAAAATCTTTTTATATTCTTATAAATATTCTTTTATAAATATATATATATATATATATATATACACACATATTAATAGTTTGACTTAGTTCTTATTTTTATATTTTCCGTTTTCATTTTTTTAGTTTTAGAATGGTTTAGTCATTTTTATTTAGTAATTTATTCAGTAATTTAAATTTAATAATTTTTATTTGAGTTTTAGTTATTTTGTGTTTTTGTAATTTTTTTATTTCTATAGATATTTTCATTTAGTAATTTTAGTCATTTAAATTTAGTCATTTTTATTTAGATTTTAGTTATTTTGTTAATTTCGTTGTGTATTTTCTTTAATCTTTTTTATTTCTATAGATATTTTATTTAGTAATTTTAGTCACTTAAATTCAGTCATTTTTATTTAGATTTGTTATTTCGTTGTGTATTTTCTTTAATCTTTTTTATTTCTATAGATATTTTATTTAGTAATTTGTCATTTTTATTTAGATTTGTTATTTCGTTGTGTATTTTTCTTTTATCTTTTTTTATTTCTATAGATATTTTATTTAGTAATTTTAGTCACTTAAATTCAGTCATCTTTATTTAGATTTTAGTTATTTTGTTAATTTCGTTTTGTATTTTCTTTAATCTTTTTTTATTTCTATAGATATTTTATTTAGTAATTTTAGTCATTTAAATTGTCATTTTTATTTAGATTTGTTATTTCGTTGTGTATTTTCTTGAACCTTTTTTATTTCTAGTTATTTTATTTAGTAATTTTTATTTAGATTTTAGTTATTTTGTTGTGTATTTTAATCTTTTTTTTATTTCTATAGATATTTTTATTTAGTAATTTTATTCACTTAAATGTAGTCATTTTTATTTAGATTTTAGTTATTTTGGTAATTTTGTTGTGTATTTTCTTTAATTTTTTTTTAAATTTCTGTAGTTATATTTATTTAGTAATTTAAATGTAGTAATTTTTATTTCAGTTTTAGTTATTTTTGTAATTTTTTTATTTCTCTGAAAATTACTAAATAAAAATAATTTAGTAATTTTAGTCATTTAAATGTATTTTTTCAGTTTTAGATATTTTGGTCATTTTGTTGTTGTGTTTTTGTACATTTTTTTTCTATAGTTATTTTTATTTCAGTTTTAGTTATTTCTAACACTTTAATGTTTCATTTGTTAACATTGGTTAAGAATGAACAATACTTCTGCAGCATTTATTAAGCTAATATTCATTTCAACATTTGATAAAACATTTTTAAAATCAAAAGTTGTATTTGTTAGTTTATGCTCTGTGAACTAACATGAACAACTGTATTTTTATTAACTATGAACAAATATTAATAAATGTTATAAAAATATATTGTTCACTGTTAGTTAATACATTAGTTAATGTTAAGAAATGAGACCTTATTGTAAAGTGTTATTTTAGTACGTCAAGTTACTTAAATGTTATTTTAATTAACATTTACTTTATTTCAAGTAACAAAAAAAAGTTGTTTTATGGTTTTAGTAGATTATAATAACCCTGCTATAACACAAAATAATGCAATATATTGTCATTTTAATGGCTGTAATTGTATTTTTGTAGGTGGACATCCAGAGCTGGACTCCAGAAGTTCAGAAGAGAGTCGGTCATCATAGCACTAACACACACACTCAATAAAGACAGGGAAGCACGAGTGTGAAGGATCCTCGTATCAAATAGACGGCAGGAGGTTGTGTTGGCCGCGCTGTTTCAGAAGAGCTTCATGATGGGTGATGGACAGCAGACTCGATCAGTGATCACGTTCACACACACAGATGCACTTTACTTCTGTCGGCCAGAGCTCATACTTGCTCATTCACCGCTCTTTCAGGGTATTTTAATGTTGTGATACAGGATTCACATTTGACAGAGATCTACAGTAAACAGGAGAAAAGTGCCTATTACATTTTTCAAAACAGTTAAAGTCCCAGATTGTCAGTCATTGTTACAGACTGTAACATTCGATAAAAACGTTGTGGATGTCAAGATCTTGAACTGAACATGACGTTTCATGGTGCTCTGATGTATGTGGAATAGGTTTATATTAGAAAACGTTGTTCCATTGCTTCATTTTCTTTATGTTTTGTATAAAGTTTGAGTTATTTATATGTTTTGTACAATATACAATTGTAAATGTTAAGCAAACTCTTTAATGTGTGACCCTCTTACAGAAAGATAGTTTTTACTCATGCCCCAAAAAGTTAATTCTGGAATACTAGACTTTTTTTTTCTTTTTTTTTTAAACCATGTATTATGCATAAATGTTTCAAACAGTTGTGTGCTCTAGTTTTAATTAAAGTGCTGTCAAGTTTTTTTTTTAAATCCAGAGGCCAGATTTGTGAAACATTCTATTTTATCTTCTTACTTTAAAGAAAAAAGTAATGATGTATTCCCCAAAATACTATTCATAGTAATGTCCTCTTCAATTGAAAAGATGTACGGTTTTCTAATCTGAAAGTATTCAACAAAGTCTATATTTAGAGGTAAGATTTTCACTCTCGTTTTCATCTCCCTTCAACATATAGCTTCTTGTCCTTTTATGCCAGGAAAACTGAACTTTGAGGTTTAGTTTGTCCATATTTCATGTTTCTAGAGAACTGTTCAGGGTGGTCAGCGGGCTGTTCTGCCATTGAGTAGCAAATGATCAGTTTTATATAATAAAGTACAGAATTTCTGTAGAATGTCTTTTAAGACATTTTAACATTTGAAATGAGATTTGTTTCTTGGATGACATGGAAAATATGAACGATTTCTATATATACTGATCATAATTTTAGCAGACAAATAAAATAAATATCACATAAAAATACACGTTTTTAAATCATGCGTTTTTGTGTGGTAATGTAAAAAGCAAAGTGTTGAATTAAATGAGTAGAAAGACTGAAATAGTATGTTCTTGTAAAATCTAGGCTGCTACTGTAACATTTGTTTTATTTACATCATCAAAAATATTTTTTTTTACAGTGCAATTTTTGAAAAATTCTTAAAACATTCTAGAATATTTTCTTAAATAACATCTCAACTCTTTCCTCGCCAGTTTCTTTTTGCCAGCCACCGCCAGCATTTTTGATCATTTTCACAAAACTCATGACCTCCAGAATATTTTGTTGTATGAATATCTGAACATGCACTATAGCAAAAGAAAGAACAGAGCCTCTGCTTTCAAAAAACAAACAAACAAAAAAACAACATTTGTTTATTTTTATCAACACTTGAATGTGGGTAAGTTTTATATATAAAAACAACATTTTGAACAAAAAGCTGATAAAATCATTCAGAACGACTATATAAACACAGATGGAGTAGATGGAGTCCATCAACACCCCCGAAACTTCACTTCCTCTTCACAGGTTCATCATTTCATTCAGTAACATTAGTCAGTTTTGATTTATACGCTGTTTAATGTTTGATGATCATGTTACACGTGTTTCTGCTTTTTCCACCAGTTTTGATCTGGAGATTCGGTACTCTTTCAGAAGATGTGTAATAGCGCCCCCTACTGTATAACAGTGAAAACATGGGTTTCTGGTGTGGTGAGAAATCGAGTCCCCCCAGGAATCGGGTCTCCTTTAGGACCCCGAGTGATCACATTGGTTCAACGGACTGTATTTTTAGTGCCTGATTATAATCCCTGCAAAATCAGGTTATGATTTATATTGTTTAAAATGCGTTATAATGTCTTTTAAATTGCATGGTTTATATACTACAGCTACAGCTGAAGCTACAGGCTGTGAAATTGAGCATTTCTCATTCTTACTTTTTTTTTTTTGTTGTGTATTTTTCTTTAATCTTTTTTATTTCTATAGATATTTTATTTAGTAATTTTAGTCATTTAAATTCAGTCATTTTTATTTAGATTTTAGTTATTTTGTTAATTTTGTTGTGTATTTTCTTTAATCTTTTTTATTTCTAGATATTTTATTTAGTAATTTTAGTCATTTTTATTTAGATTTGTTATTTCGTTGTGTATTTTCTTTAATCTTTTTTATTTCTATAGATATTTTATTTAGTCATTTTAGTCATTTAAATTCAGTCATTTTTATTTAGATTTGTTATTTTGTTGTGTATTTTCTTTAATCTTTTTTATTTCTAGATATTTTATTTAGTAATTTTAGTCATTTTTATTTAGATTTGTTATTTTGTTGTGTATTTTCTTTAATCTTTTTTATTTCTATAGATATTTTATTTAGTCATTTTAGTCATTTAAATTCAGTCATTTTTATTTAGATTTGTTATTTCGTTGTGTATTTTCTTTAATCTTTTTTATTTCTATAGATATTTTATTTAGTAATTTTAGTCATTTTTATTTAGATTTGTTATTTTGTGTATTTTCTTTAATCTTTTTTATTTCTAGTTATTTTATTTAGTAATTTTAGTCATTTTTATTTAGATTTTAGTTATTTTGTTGTGTATTTTAATCTTTTTTTATTTCTATAGATATTTTTATTTAGTAATTTTATTCACTTAAATGTAGTCATTTTTATTTAGATTTTAGTTATTTTGTTGTGTATTTTAATCTTTTTTTATTTCTATAGATATTTTTATTTAGTAATTTTATTCACTTAAATGTAGTCATTTTTATTTAGATTTTAGTTATTTTGGTAATTTTGTTGTGTATTTTCTTTATATTTTTTTTAAATTTCTGTAGTTATATTTATTTAGTAATTTAAATGTAGTAATTTTTATTTCAGTTTTAGTTATTTTTGTAATTTTTTTATTTCTCTGAAAATTACTAAATAAAAATAATTTAGTAATTTTAGTCATTTAAATGTATTTTTTCAGTTTTAGATATTTTGGTCATTTTGTTGTTGTGTTTTTGTACATTTTTTTTCTATAGTTATTTTTATTTCAGTTTTAGTTATTTCTAACACTTTAATGTTTCATTTGTTAACATTGGTTAAGAATGAACAATACTTCTGCAGCATTTATTAAGCTAATATTCATTTCAACATTTGATAAAACATTTTTAAAATCAAAAGTTGTATTTGTTAGTTTATGCTCTGTGAACTAACATGAACAACTGTATTTTTATTAACTATTAACAAATATTAATGGTTAATGGAGGTTAATGGGATGTATTTTTAGTGCCTGATTATAATCCCTGCAAAATCAGGTTATGATTTATATTGTTTAAAATGCGTTATAATGTCTTTTAAATTGCATGGTTTATATACTAGTATATAACTGAAGCTACAGGTTGTGAAATTGAGCATTTCTCATTCTTACTTTTTTTTTTTTTAGTTAGCTTATGTACCAGCGTAGCATACATCTACCCGATTAGCCTGCTAGCTTAGCTTATATTATATTAGGTATGTTTTATTATGCAACAAATTGCCATTTATTTTATATTTCAAGCATGTTGTTTGTGCACTTAATGTAATAAACATCATCCAATAGTGATCATTAGTTAAGACATCACGATAAGAACTTTTGGGTCGTAAAGGAGACTCGACTCGATTCTTGATTTCTCATGACACTGGAAATTTCCATCAATGGCGGGGAAAGTTTTTCGTGACTCTGGCCCCAGTTAACTTTCGGCAGTAATATTTTCATATTTAACAGAAGCCTCCATTAATATAATCCTTCCACACCAAGAAGAAAAACACACAAGCAGGCTGTTTTTCATCGTCATCATTTTATAGTTGTCATTTCATAGATACTGGCGCTGTACATGTCTAAATTCAGATTCAAGCACAATGCAGTCAGCAAATGCCTTTCGATGAAAATCAAAGAACCAAAGGCTGGAGTGATCAGGACCATGAATACTCTTATGTATATATATGTACAAAGGTCAAACTATATACAGATATCTGACTTGACATACAGTATTTTCTCCACAAAGCGTGGAAACGTAGCTTGCCATTGTATACATTTCACAGAATTCTCCAAAATGCATATTCAGTGCAAATAATTGCTCTTTGTATTCTTTGTCATCATCATTATTATCGCCGTCGTCGTCATCTTCAGGTCAGTACCATCAAAGGGCAACAAAGAATGGTAAAAAAATAAAATCATATTTTTGTCTTTATCGTTGCAAAATACTGAAACATGAAAAATAATTTCCTTGGGAACTAAAGTATGGTATTTGAAAATAATACTTCTAGGACTGATCATTACAGATTCAATAGCAATTACACTTTCCCCTGCTTTTCCAACCGTTCCACTCTTAAACAACTTAAAATGTCACTAATAAAAATTCTGCCACTACTTGGAGGCATGGAAACAATTCTGTCAATGATATTTATGCCTTCTTGATGAAATCACCAGATGCTATCAGACGGCAAACAACGTAAGTGCCTTTAAAGTCAGTCAACAGACAACACTGCTCACATTAGAGCAGAAACAGGCTGACATGATACAACACTGACCAACAGAAACACGAGTTTTCAGTCTCACAAAACAAAACATGATGAGTCCATTCAAAACCACTGTGATTCTGGCCTCCATTACACCAGCTCTACTATCTAAAACACAGTGATGAATCTTTTTAATGAGAACACATCATCAACAACTAAACTAACAACCAACTGCCTTTATTCACAAATCTACTGCTCAGTTTTCTCACACACACACACTTGATGCAATTCAATTTTGATATTTCAGTGTACTAATATTTTGGTGACAATACACAATGAAATATAAAGGAATGTTTCAGGTTCAATGCAACTGAAGACATTATAAATAAAAAAAAATATTTCTACTTTTTAATTTAGAAAAATGGTGTTGACTGTAATGAGCTGGCAATGAAAGTCTATGAGGCAAGACAACATTAAAATACACTGTAATCGTAATGACTGAGCAAGATACTAGTGTGATAAAAATAAATAAACATGTTTACTTAAAGGGGTGGTTGATTATGATTTTTATTTGATTTTTTAACTTCAGTTAGTGTGTAATGTTGCTGTTTGAGCATAAACATCTGCAAAGTTACGACGCTCAAAGTTCAATGCAAAGAGAGATATTTTCTTTTACAGAACTACAACAAACGGCTGGTAGGGACTACAATGAGCTTCTTCCCGGGTTAGTGACATCACTAACCCTAAAATTTACATAAACCCCCGCCCTCGGGAACACTCAACAAAGGGGGTGTGGCCATGTTGGGCTGCTTTAGAGAAGAGGAAGAGTTGTTGTAGTAGAGTGTTGTTGTCATGCCGTCATTTTACGCCGGACTGCTTCACAAATGAGGGTCAATTCAACGCTGGATTTGCACAAAAGATTAACATGACGGCACATGCTAGTCGATGAGTTGAATCAACTCCACAGCAACTACATAAATTTATCCACTAACCATTCAGAAACATCTAAAAGTTGTAACTCCATCAGTGTCGACTCCGGTTTGAACAATGTAAGGCTGAACACCGTTACTGACAATCCTCATTTTGGCTGTGTGAGATTCTCCAGCTTTGTTGTTGTTGAGCAACTGAAGCGTGAGCTGTTAAAGCTCCGCCCTCTTCTGGAGCAGCAGCTCATTTGCATTTAAAGGGACACACACAAAAACGGCGTGTTTTTGCTCACACCCAAATAGGGGAAAATTTGACAAGCTATAATAAATGATCTGTGGGGGATTTTGAGCTGAAACTTCACAGGAACATTCTGGGGACAATATTACATCTTGAGATATTACATCTTGCGTAACTGTAAGACTATATTAGACATAAGACATTATATTAGCATAATACTAGTGAGACAAAACCGCTTATAAAAATGTCTGTCCCTTATTTATACCCCTTAGGCTACCACTGCCTTTTTAATTATCAATGAATTTATTTTATTTTATTTGCCTTACTGGATGAATCTGACTGGGAAAGAAAAAAAATCCATATAATATTTGACCCTAAAATCAAGTATATTTTTAGGATGCTTAATTGTGTGGCAAAAAAAAGAAAAGAAAAAAGTAAACCCTGTAAATTTCACACAATACGCACCAGGAAACCAGAAAAACACAATGATGTTAGAAACACAACCACATGTCAATCTGCTTGAACTCTATTAATATCTGCACATTTCTCATTTCCATTTTAAGCACAGTACTGTAAATTATGTATTGGTTTGTTTGAAATGATCATCTGTGATAATCGACATGCATCAGCAGATCATCTTCTGAACCTGAAACATTCCTTTACATGGGGAAAAAAAAGACATTACCACTATAAATGTAAATAATCTCCAATTAAACAAGTGCCTAACATATAAAGTGCAAATCTTTTCGAGACATGGGAATAACTGCACCCTTATTATCACACAGTAAATGTACATGGCTTCAAGCGCTCAGTTTAGAGACACAAACGCACAGATGAGATGGACGGACACCAACTTCAACATTCAACTGTTTTTAAAGCTGATCTAAGTCATAAATGGAGCTTTTCATCGATCTGATACACAAAGACGCATTTATTTCCCATAAGCACACAGCTCAGGTTTTATTTTTTAAATTTGATTCTGATCTTTAAAGTATTTTAATCACTACCATGAAGAACAGCAAGCTCATCTTTTCAGAACTGCCAATATTATCTGCGCAAATGGGATATGAAAGTAGCACTAGCCGGATGCGCATCGATCCGGGGATTCAGCATGCTTTTCAAATGAACCTCATGCATTTCCCTTGTGCTTGATCAGGGATAGTTTGATTAAACACTGCACGTCGAATTCAGTAATATCTTATTGATCAATGTTTGGTGACCAACCTCCATTTAAAAAAAGACCTAAAGACTGCTTATCATTCATACTGGGTGCACTATGTATACTTGCACTAAGTATGTATATATGTACTTATATTTATAGAGGCCTGCTAAGAGCATCACCAGAGTGAATATAAAGTGAAGAAAGACCAGATACATGCTGCTAAATGACCGATCGTCTCTCCGTCAGAAAGAGGACACGGGAGTCACGTTACGGGATGTGGGATAAATCTTTGGCTTCAGCCACATGTATCATCACCGGTACATACAAGAAATGCCCAGTGTCCAGAAATGAGATGAAGAAACAGTTTCCTAACGATGTTCGACGATGTAGCTCACACACATACACTCACACACGCAAACATAGACATTCTACTGCAGTCCCTGAGCTGCTGACACAAACAGGTCTTTGCTCCTATTGGGCAGGTGAGATAATGCCATTTAAACAGTCCGCTTTTCTATTGGCTAGGAACATCTGCCAAATCACCGTGCTGGGCTGTAGAAGGCCACAGGTGACCGTAGCTGTAAGGCCGCTCGAGTTACGACCGCCACAGCTAAACTGCAGATATTAGTGATGAAATTGCTTTTGTTTTTTTCCTACTTATAGACATCCGATCGCAGGGGTGGCAAAGCAGAACTGTTTTCATTAGTTTAAGATTGAACCTGCAATTTTTGTGTTAACAGTCCATTTTTTATAACCATTAGGTTTGTAACCACCCCATGTCTCTACTTGTTCTAATCATCAATGAATTTGCCTTACAGGGTGAAAGTCAAGAAGAAATTTCTAGATATTTCACTGTAAAATCAATTATGTTTTGCATTATATTTTTAGGACTTTGCATTATTTTGTGACATTATTTACATGACAATTAAGTACATTTCCTTCTCAAATTGTACTATAATACTATATATATAAAGTGCTGTCAAACGATTAATCGCGATTAAAAAGTTTGTGTAGATAATATATGCGCGTGTATATTTATTATGTATATATAAATACACACACATGTAATAATATTTACATGTATACTTATATATTTATATATAATTTATATTATATATAAATATTTTATATATAAATGTAATATTTTTGTTAAATATATACATGCGTGTGTGTATTTATATATACATAAATATGCATAGTACACATGTAAACAAAAACTTATTTTGGATGCGATCATTCATGATTAATCGTTTGACAGCACTTATCATATATACATATATATATATATATACACATACACACACACTTTTTATATATTCTTATTAAAATACTTATTACTAAATTTTTACATTAAAATCGGTACAACAAACACTACCCACACTTACAATTAAACTTAAACACTTTACATGAAATGTGTATATATATATATATATATATATATATATATATATATATATATATATATATATATATATATATATATATATATATATATATATATTCCCATTACAGTACTTTTTTCACATCAAATTAATGACAATTTGCAGGGAAATTGTGTTTAATTATCATAAAAATTGTCACAATGCAAAAAATAAAAATGTAATGGTTGTAAAATAAGTAATATAAATTTCATATATCTTATATTGTATATTGATATTGATTCTGAGGTGAAATCTGACCAAAACATATTCTTAACATGTTTCCTAACATTCACTCTTCAGACAGAAAATTCTGCAGTAATCGCGTTAAATATTTTTGAAGCATGCTTATCCTTCAGATCATTCAATCTACACTTAAATCTAATAAATCAGTGAGAGTAAGTGTAATATCAGTACACTAAAGGTGTGTGCTGGAGCAGGTTACTGTGGAAGGAAGACCTCCGAGGCTCTTCGCCGTCAGTTTTCAGCATTCTTCAACAACCACACAGACAGCTGCCCTCCAACAGCACAACATCTGATGGAGTGATCAGACATCAGAAGGTCTCTTGCAGAACTGTTAGCAAAGAAATGACACATGAGAAGCCAGGGCCGTGCTTTGAGGCTAAACAGAGAAGAGCGGACACCGAGACGACGCAATGCCCTGTGCAGAATAAGCAAAAGCGATTGATTTTTGCCCTGTTCCACACTAGAGAGGAGCTGCGTTTAAATCAGTTTTCACAAAGCCACTCCCTCTGATGTTCCCTTAAAGTGCTCATTGGTTTGCCTGCGAAGGGGGGCGTGTGCATACGTAACGCAGACGACACAGTGAAGAGTTCTGGGCCGAGACACCTCGATGATGTGAACGACGTGCGCAAACCCAAATGGATCACATGAGTGGCTATGGATCATGTGCAACTGATTACCTATTTCAGCTTGAGCTCCATTTTTGTTATTATGCATTCAATATAAAAAAAAAATAAACTGAAAAAAAATTTAATATTTCCAGCAACCAAGCAAGCATGTTATTTTTTAAATGTTTTAAGCATATATATATATATTTTTTTTTTTTTAATTTTGTTCTTAATTACCCTAATGATCTCATTTTAAAGTACCTTGTCTGTAGAGTAACACGGATAAATCCGTAAGCACATATCTTCAATGCATCACTCTCTATCCTGCATTTCAACCCCTCTGTCAGTGAATTTGTCTTTTTTTGTTTGTTTTGTGTGTTTTTCACGTGTTTCTTGCCCTTTGTGTTCTAAAAGTCTTGCTCTCCAGGGTTTGTGGGTGCTTGCCCGTCTCATGCGGCCGGTACTCATTCAGTAAAAGCTGAAGCTAACGGAGGATCAGGCAAAGGTGGGTGCGGAGCATCCGGTCCCGTCTGGTTCCACACTAGGAGCGGTAGTCCTTTTTACTGTAGGGTTTGTTTCCCAGGATACTGTCCACCTCGTGCACGATGGAGGAGGATAACTTTGGAAGAACCTGCAAAAAGAGCTGCAAACTGAGTCTGGGTTCCAAGTACATATAAAGAGTGAGGTCAAAACATTATTATCCTTTGCCACTAGGGGGAGTAAGTATCTTATCTTATCTCATTTTATCTTATCTATCTATCTATCTATCTATCTATCTATCTATCTATCTACCACTATCCATCGTTCTATCTATCATTCTATCTATCCATCTATCATTCTATCTATCGATCGATCGATCATTCTATCACTATCATTCTATCGATCTGTCTCTATCGATCGTTTGTTCTATCATTCTATCTATCGTTCTATCAATCTATCATCTATCTATCGTTCTATCAATCAATCAATCTATCTATTGTTCGTTCTATCATTCTATCGATTGTTCTCTTATCATTCTATCGATCGATCATTCTATCTATCTATCGTTCTATCAATCCATCTATCATCTATCTATCGTTCAATCAATCAATCAATCAATCAATCAATCAATCGTTTGTTCTATCCATCATTCTAACGTTTGTTCTATCATTCTATCGATTGTTCTATCTTATCATTCTATCGATCGTTCTATCTATCTATCTATCTATCTATCTATCTACCATTCTATCTATCTTTGCATTAAAAAAAAAAAAAAAAAAAAAATCAGGGCTCCCAGACATTTTGATCAATGAATTTGCAAGACTTTTGCTGTTCATGAATGCCAGATTTTTAAAAATCATTTTATTGAGATTGAACTCAAAAAGACCAATTTTGAGCTGATAAAATATTTTACATTTGCATTCACTAATGCCTTCTTTTAAATCTTTATTCAATATTTCCAGGTTTTCCATGAATGTGAGAACCCTGATTATTTGAGCTTACAGATACAACATTTCACAACCAGCAACTCAGCCTTTGCTAAGCTCCGCCCACCCAGATTACTGTCGCTCGCTCGGATGAGATTTACAGACCGTCCCATAGGAATGAACTCGAGAATTCTGTGAACAGCATGATTTGCTGTAAAATGGGCTCATAAAGTGATTAAAATCGAACTGATTATTCTTATGAGATTGGAAAGCATGCTGTTATATTGTTAAATTGCACAGTAATATGATTAAAATGGCAGAGAGTTTGAATCAGAATGGATGCAAATGCTTCTCACAACCAAATGAAAAGAGAAAAGCCTCATTTGATAGCCATTAACTGAAACATTTGTGCAAGAATGATCAAAATAAAGGTACCTTGAGTCACTTTAAGTGCTTTTCCAATGTTTTATGAATAAAAATTTTATTTAAACACACAAGTCTTGCATTCACTTACAGTTTGAAAAGAACTAAAAATATATAACGGAGTGCTGCAGGGATAATGCATTTTTGTAGGTCAAAACCCATAAATGAGTTTGCATTTTAACACTTTGGGCTAAATCGTCCTGAAGTCAGTGGGTTTTTGGTTAAATGTCTGGAATAAGGTCAGTGGTTAACACAAAAATGTCACGTTATATTCTACGACAAAATACATCAGTAATACCCCCTTGTGATTTTTTAAAACTTTTACTTGTCTTGAAAAAGGTGGTTGCTAACAAGTGTCTAAATGGGACTACAGAGGTTGCCGGGACATTGAAGGGATGGTTGATTATGATTTCACTTTTTTTATTATTTTTTTTTTTTTTTTACTTTAGTTAGTGTGTAATGTTGCTGTTTGAGCATAAACATCTGCAAAGTTACGACGCTCAAAGTTCAATGCAAAGGGAGATATTTTCTTTTACAGAAATCACTACAACAAATGACTGGTAGGGACTTACTGGGTTGGTGACATCAGAACCCCACCCCCAAGAACATGCAACAAAGGGGGTGAGGCCATGTTGGGCTGGTTTAGAGAAGAGGAAGAGTTGTTGTAGTAGAGTGTTGTTACCATGCCGTCATTTTACGCTGGACTGCTTCACAAATGAGGGTCAATTCAACACTGGATTTGCACAAAAGATTAACATGACGGCACATGCTAGTGGATGAGTTGAATCAACTCCACAGCAACTACATAAATTTATCCACTAACCATTCAGAAATGTCCAGTTTCAAAAACTCATCTATTCACTAGTCGCTTTTACAGCCTCACTGTGTTTATAATCGCGCTCATGCAAACTATTCTAACTCAAACTTTCAGTAGAAAATGTTTTTTTTTTTTTTTTTAAATAAAGACTGAAAGAGTTTTCAAAATCTTAATGTTAGTGACGTCTAAGTCATGTGACCATGGTATAGTTCGTTTATAGCCTACATTTTGTAGGCTATTGTATTTAGGCTTCAAAATTCATAAAAACTAAGTCCATTTGTGATTATGATGAACAAAACATGTAAGAATCATAAACTCACAGAGCTTATTTTCTGCAATAATCCAAAAGCCAATGGAAAAATTCTATTGGGTCATCACTGCAGCAATCTATGGACCGTCTGTTCACACTTCCAGTCATTAACATCATAAATCTAGCAAAGATATTTTCATTTTTAAAAATGTACATTTATATCGCTACACTTTGTGTATTATTACTTAGGCATTCAATCACAGAAAACTGGTTAACGTTGTTGTGTGAGTGTTTCTAATACAACGGCTGAATGCCAAATTTGGCATCTTTCTCCCATCTGACCAAGGTAATCAAACTCTTAATATTTTTTTTCCTCTTTTAGAAAGTCATTGAAATTATTATTTTTATTATTATTTTTTTTTTCCATTTGCTATTGAGGCAAAAGGGAATGCAAAAATGATATTTGTTTACCCAACTATAATGACTTCTGCTTCTGGGAACCCTGGAAATATGTCCATATGGCTGCAAGTTGCAGTAAACTAGATTGTTTTAAGGCAGAGCTTAGCATTTGATCGACACCTGCCACACACTTGTTTGCATTCTCACCTGTATTGCTCCTATATTCTCCATGAGCTGGTCCGTGTTGGAGGCTCCGAGGAGCACAGAGCTCACGCCTTCGTTTCTCAGGCACCACGCTGGAGACGAGCAGCAAATATGTTGAACATATAGCATAAATATTATCATACACAACATATGACACACACACCCCACCCTTAAAGCAAAACCTACCCATCATGATGAGATAAATGTTATATTTAAAATAAAACATTTATATATATATATATACAAATTAAGCCATTTCCAAAATTAAAGCAGCTACTTCTCCCACTCCTACACACATTGAAGCATCTCACAAAACACACAGCAGTTGCCAGACCACTCTGTTACCATGGCTCCCAGCACCAGGACACACTGAGCGCTCAAAATCAGAGCTGCGTGATCTTTTTTTCGCAGGAAGAGGAGTGATATCTGCAGGAGCGCAGAGGAGGTGAAGAGGAGCCATGCTGACCGCTGCCGTTCCCTAAACACGGTCCATGCAACACCGCCGCCACACATAGACAGGAAGGAAACTCTGTGGGGATTTTAATCCCTTCTGGGAGTTTGTTTGCGTGTGTGTATGAGTGCGTGCCATCTGTTGCACTGGCATTCTGTGTGTTGGCATTGCGTTTACTGTACTGGTGTGTGTGTGTGAGTGTGCGGGTGGTTGTGTCTGTAAAACAACAGCCATTTGGAAGCATATTTGTATTTTTCAAGGCTACACTGTGTCAGCTCTGATGTTCTGGATAAATCAGACTACAGTGGATTTTAATGGATTTTAGCACTTTAGCCCTAACAGATTGCTTTGTCTGAACACACACACACACACACAATGGTAGTGCAAATGGAATTCAATCATGCCGACGCTGTATGTTTTTAAAATAACATAGCTTTTCTAGTATGTTTTTTTAGTGGGGTATCCTGACAAAAGACTACATCAGCAGTTTTTATGTCACAATATATATAAGTGAGCTGAGGCAAAAATCAAACACTCTCCTAGAATGAAATTAGCTTTGGGAAAATTCATTTCAGCGGATCGATTCGTTCAGATGGTTAATTTCAATGAACTTGCTCAAAGGCAGATTCATCAATTCATAACCAGGGGTGCACATAAGTGGTGCCGCATGCGCAACCAAAATAAAAAAATGCGCTGGGTAAATAAGTTCAGACCGCTCATTTGTGTACCGACATGGTTGACAGCTGTTAATGCACAATCACCATTTTAGATTGTCTAACTGTAATACGGTAACACTTTACAATAAGGTTCATTAGTTAAACATTAGTTAATGTATTGACTAACATGAGCTAACCATAAGCAATACATTTGTTACTGTATTTACTAATCTTCGTTAACTTAATAAAAAATACAGCTGTTCATTGTTTGTTCATGTTAGTTTACAGTGCATTAACTAATGTTAACAAGATTTTAAAGCTGCAGTCCGGAACTTTTTTTGCTTAAAAATGATCCAAAATCAGCCAGTGTTCAAAACTATCTCCTTATCTTAGTCTGATTCACAACGGTAAGCTTGTAATAATGTTTTATAATAAGAGCGACCTGGTGGATTTCCACAGGAAATTCGAGCATGCAGCAGTTTGTCTTTCGTCATTACGTCACGTCTGTAAACAGAAAGGAAGGAGTTCCAGCAAGTAGCTATATCATGTGAGGATGCTGCTTGTAGCGAATCATATATAGCCTTTTCTCAAAGCAGCTGAAATAGCTAAACTTATCATTTTGATGGCGGATTGTAATCCAGAAAGGTTCAAATGAAAATCATCATTAACAACTGGAGATTCACCTGTAGTCAAAAGCAAAAGACTTCGGACTGTGGAGCGGCTACAGATATTGAAATCTATAGGTAACGTCACGCAATGCTGATGTTGTTAACGTTAACAATCTGAGAACAAACTATAACAATAATAATAATAATTTGCACGTTTTTTGGCGTGATTCGAGCTAAGCAATCGTTAGATTTAAAATCACCATTGGCAGCACGATTTATTGCAGGCCTAATGCTTTTTTTCCTCAGTTGGTCAGAACAAAAGTGGCAGAAATGTTACTTACTTATTCAGCTGCTATTTTCTAGTGAAAATCCTTTTATTGGTCACACTTTCAAGACGTAGAATCTGTGATTCTGAAGTACAGTATCCACACCAGTGTAGTGATTGACAGCAAACATTAGATTCATCCGCTGAGGAGTCGTGCCGATGCACAACGCACGTAACGATAACAATTCCGCATATGACTGCAGTCGCAGGTTTCAAACAGAGATGGCGACAAAGAGGAAAAATGCCGCACTGCAGCTTTAATAATGTATTAGTAAATGTTGAAATTAACATTAACAAAGATTAATAAATGCTGTATAAGTGCAGTTTATTATTAGTTCATGTTAACTAATGTAGTGAACTAATGAACCTTAATGTAAAGTGTTACCTGTAATACTATGTAATATTTCCATTTGAACTTCCTGGCAACCTGCCAAAATAAAAGCTTGCTGATTTTAGGTTTGAAAATGTTGAAAATTCATATAAAAAAAAGAAAAAAAGAAAATGTAAATATTAGCATTGTATTTTTTAAGTGTACTATAAAATAATTGTATTTTTATTTAATAATCATTTTTTAAATTTAAAATATCACAGTATTATCACACTTTTTTTAATCACATTTTGTTTATTTTATAAAAAGAAAACTAAATAAAATGCAATAATGCTATTATTATTTTATTTTTTATAGTTATATTTAATGGGTCACACTATGTGAAGTGTGAGCACCAAACCGAATCTCCAGGTGCTTTCATGAGAACCAGACTAAAAAAAAACGTGTGTGCACCCCTGTTCATAACCATTTTCACTTGCATTTTATTGTTACAAAATGTTTTTGTTGAATACTGCAGTTTGAAATGTTTATGTGTTTATATGTGTGTATATGTGTATATATATGTATAAATATATATATGTATAAATGTTTATATGTGTGTGTATATATACACACACACACACACACACACATATAGATATATTAAAGTAAAAATGCTTTGAGATGCTCATGTTTTTAGTAGTAGTAGTGTGTGTGTGTATTATATATATATATACACGCACACACACTTCAAATATCTATAATGCAATAATGTTTAGTGTTGTTAGCTACATTTAGTATTAACTTAATATAACCTTAATGTAACAACTTTATCAAAAAGGAAAGATTCACTGGAGTTTAGCTACTTTAGCTACAAGCTAGTCATAATTTGCAGTCTCAACAATGTCAATAACACACTAAGATGTCATCCCTCAAAATCATCTGCCCATTTACATCCCTGTGCAGTTCATTAACCCTCATAGCAGATCTGACCTGCAGCACTATTTTTAAATACATTGGCGGTCGTTTAAATGAGCAGCAGTGACTGTATACCGGCTGTGAATCGATCAGACACGCTTGTGCGGGGGAAGAGGGATCTGCAGAGTCTGGGAGGGGCTGGCAACCCAGTAATGAGGTGTGAAATGTAATGTACGACTGCAGTAAAGGCCAGGTGAGGGAAGGGGATGTGATTCTATCGGCCGCTGCTTTGGGGATTGAGGTCCTGTCAAGATTTTTATTCCCCTGCGTCCTGGAGTCAATGAATCATGGAGGGTGTGCTGTCACATACACACTGCCAATTTACA
Organism: Elopichthys bambusa; assembly: GCA_037101425.1. Taxonomy (NCBI): domain Eukaryota; kingdom Metazoa; phylum Chordata; class Actinopteri; order Cypriniformes; family Xenocyprididae; genus Elopichthys; species Elopichthys bambusa. The sequence continues at coordinate 25,592,368 of CM074452.1, read as the reverse complement.
ACTTTGAGCTCAGAAAGATGAGAGACTTCCTGAAACTTTATGGATCCGAGTTATGAAGGGACCAGGGTGTGCGGTATGACGGTGGTATAGACGTATGACAATAGAGATGTGTTTTGCTATACCATTTACAAGATATATTGGTGGAAACACAAGTAATGTGAAACTACAGAGTGGAACGTGACCAAAACAAGCCAAGACGAGGAAGAATGTGCTTTTTTTAAACCATCATAAAAGTTTTACAGGTTTGTTTACTGTGTTTTAAAACAGTTTTTGCACTAATGGCAGACTTTTTTTTTATTATTATTTATCATTATTATGATAAAATAATTAATAACAAAACTAATAAAAATAAAATAAGATTTTTTTTGAATATTTGTTATAATTTAATAAAATAATTACTAATAAAAATAAAAATAATTACCATTAAAAATAATTATTACAACAAGAAATAATTATTATTTTAATAAAAATTTATTTTGGTAGATGTCTTTCAAATTTTAAATAAGCAAACCTCATCTCAGATACTTTCTTCATTTACTAAATTAACTGGATTGTTCCAAAATATTTTTTACCACAGTTATTTGATATATTAATGATGTTTTTGTTGAATTTTCACCAAAAAGAAATAATATATTGTGTTATATACCGTTACAGTGATATAAAAATGCTCCGTGATAAGATTTTGGTCTTACCGCCCACCCCTAGTATCGGCACACACATTTTGAGAGGTTGAATCTGATGGTTTTGCCTTTAACTGGACTATTACGATGAGCAGCAGACCGTGATCACGAGCTCTCAAGATTAGATGACTGTACTTTGAGAGGATGTACTGTCGCAGTCCTTATAAAAGCCTTCGTTCTAGATCGTACATCAGATATTTCTTTGAAATGTTACACTCCATTCTCTCTTTAAAGCATTACACAACACTTTCCATCTCAGATACCACACTGAACATCATAAAACACTATGCGAAATCGAATTTAAACGATCATATTTATCACTACACTTAAGCAAGAATACAATGCTGCGAGTAACAATCGTCCATTAACAGTTCCCTAAAAGCCACAAACTAATCGCATTTGTTCATGAACCTATCCGCAGACGGACAGGCGCTTCCACTCCGGTGGTCTGAGGAAGGGGAGGATGAGAGGGGGAAAGGATGAGCGAGGTACAGGACGGACGGACAGACAGACAGAAAGAGAGAGAGCGGCAGTGTGTCTTTGGGTTAGGCGTACCGATGGCTAGCTGTGGCAGCGTGCAGCCCAGCCGCTCAGCGATTGCCTGCAGCTCTTTCAGCTTCGCCTGCTGGCGTCGGCCCTCCTCGCTCAAGATCTTGTCCTTCAACCACTGGTAGCCCTGTTAACAACACAGCACACCTGCTCAAAAACAGGGGCCCACGCCTACAGTGGTGCACTGACATACACACACGACACATAAACACACACGCTCTCGGACACGTAACACCTGTGTGGGCGAGGGCCTGTTTTTAAACACGTGACTCTGTCCACCCAAAAGCTCAAACGAGCAGAGAGGAACTCGCTCAGAGAACTTTAGGGGGTAAAGAGATCTTATACACGCACACAAACATAAAAATGTAGTATAAATGCTTTCGAGGTTTATAATGTATTAAAAATGTTGACAATACACAAAACACATTTCTATAAATTTAAAGTCAACATGAAACATTTGCAACTCATTGAATTTGGTAATGTGGCATATTTTCAAGTGAAATCAGTGATTTAATATGAATATTAAAACACATGAATGAATATTCATAATTGAAATGAACAGCATCTCCATTTATCCCAAAGGGTTTTTTTTTTTCAATCTTATCATAATTTGCTATTTTTGTTGTATCTTTATTGGATTAGTGTTTAACCAGCAGTAAATGACTGTGTTAAATGGCCGAATACCTACAATAACCAGTGTTGTTATTGTTAACTAAAACTATTAAAAATGTTTGTTTTTGTTAATTGAAATAAAGCTCTGCACTCCTCTCCTTTACTTAGGCAGGACTCTTATTTTGAAGGGGTCTTCTAGTTTACGGAGCGATACGTGTAATTAAAGGGAGAGTTCTTCAGAGTTATTTTGCAGATTTAAAGTTTGCCAGGCATAAGGTCTGTATATATTTCTTTACTGTTAGTTGTAATAAGCGTTTTGTGTAATTCGCTATAGGTTGATGATAATGCAATGGAGAGTTTAATGTGCACTTGTCATGTCAGCCATTAAGAAATGTCATTTCAGAGGCAAAGCAAGTTATCGATGATAAAATAATTATGAAGTAAAGTAAATGTCTGAAACTAGTACATTTCGACTTCATGTTGACTTTAAAGTACAAACTAATTTGAAACGAATAGCAAAAAGCGAATGTTTGTGCGTGTGCTAGACCAGGATAAATAATCCAGCTTCAGGTCCATCATTAGTAAATATTAATTAACAGTGGAAAAGGACCAGTGTGGTCTAGTGATCTAAACACTCATGGGTCTACGAATCAAACGGACCCATCACTGTTCAGACCACCAGCACGGTTCTGTTATAGTCAAGTGTCAATCCACATGTATGTTACACAGAGGTAACTAGAAATCAGGAATGATTAACAGTGTGACACAAGACTACAGGAAGAAGATGATGGGTCACAAAAACACCAATGAGCCAAAACATGCGACTACGCCAACATACAGCTCGGGAAATGGGTGCTTTTTGTGTGCACTTGTGTGTGTGGTTTAGTGTGCTTATAAGAGATGGATACACGGATAAAGCAAGTGCCAATCCTCCTCAGAGTTACCATAGAAACTCATTCACATAAAGAAATATATGTTGAAGATCAGGCGTGTGGATTCATGCCATCAACAACAAACACATCTACAGGAAAACACCCAACTATAGAACCTGGAAGACATGGAACACATCCACATTAGAACACCAAACACAAAGGAATCACATATGAGGTCACTAATGTTTCCAGAGGATCAGGAAGAGGAGGAGACAGAGAGACACATGGGATATGTAGTACCTTCAGTGAGGCGCGAGAGTATGCCGGCACCCCGCTGTCATATTTCCCTGAGATTATTCCACAGGCCAGCGGAGACCATGTCATCGCACCCACACCTGAGAAGACAGGTCCAAACCGATTGAAACGGTAGTTTTGTAGTGGTCTGTACGCTGTTTCTCTGGGCTTGACAGACAGCCGCATCACTCACCGATCTTATGGAAGAGTTCAGGAAGCTGCACCTCCACTTTCTCCCTCTGGAACATGTGATATTCAGACTGTTCGCAGATTGGTGGAATCTGGTTAAACTGTCGGGCCACAGAATATGCTTCCTAAAAAACATGAGTCAAATGAAAAGGTTAATGTTCTGAAAGTAGGAATGCAGTGCCACTCAAAAATTTCAAATTTCAAAAGGATCATATAAGAGAAAAATTGATTTTTCTTGTTTTTTTGTAATGAGTCTGAGTGACAAAACTCAAAACTCCCTCCCCAATCCACCTGGACCATTTATTGAAACTGAACTATAAAATATAAATTGTAAGTTTTTAGTCTGAAATTAACTTAATGGGGGAGAAAAAAAAAAAAAAAAAAAAAACTTAGAGAAATAATAAAAAGACAACAAATAGAAATTCATGTATTTATAGTCTGATTCACAAAAAAATGAGCCATGTCTCTAAATCTGATTCCCAAACAAATCACTTTAATGGGCCAGTTCCTTAAATCTATATATAAACCACTTTCAAGTCTATAACAGCCTGGACTTGACAAATCATAGACTGGACATCACTGGAAATTAATAAAGATTTGAAGAATCATTAATGATTTATTAATTCATTAAGAAAATCACTATATCACTAGAATAAAAAACAAATCATATTCACACCACTGACCTGTAAAATACAGTAGCAAATGCTATTTTTAAAGTGACACCTCACTCGCATCTTAATTTCAGTGGCACTTTATTACTTTATTCTCCCTTTTTCCTTTAGTTTTAATCTATGGAAGCTTGTTTCCGCCACTAAATAAAAAATAAAAAAGTTAATTGTGACCTTTTTATCTCGCAGTTCTGACTTCTTTTCCTCACAATTCTGACCTCTCTCAGAATTGTGATATGAATTCGCAATGGCGAGTTATAAAATCCAATTCTGAGGAAAAAAAGTGACTTTTTTTTATTGCAAGTTTAGATCTCATAATTCCAACTTTATAACTCACAATTGCAATTTTATAACTCACAGTTCTGACTGTATAACTCACAAGTCCGACTTTATAACTCGCAATTCTGACTTTATAACTCGCAATTCTGACTTTATAACTCGCAATTCTGACTTTATAACTCGCAATTCTGACTGTATAACTCACAAGTCCGACTTTATAACTCGCAATTCTGACTTTATAACTCGCAATTCTGACTTTATAACTCGCAATTCTGACTTTATAACTCGCAATTCTGACTTTATAACTCGCAATTCTGACTTTATAACTTGCAATTCTGACTTTATATCTCACAAGTCCGACTTTATAACTTGCAATTCTGACTGTATAACTCACAATTCTGACTTTATAACTCACAATTCTGACTTTATATCTCACAATTCTGACTTTATAACTCGTAACTGTGACTTTATAACTCACAAGTCCGACTTTATAACTTACAATTCTGACTTTATAACTCACAATTCTAACTTTATAATTCACAATTCTGACTTTATATCTCACAATTCTGACTTTATAACTCGCAATTCTGACTTTATATCTCACAATTCTGACTTTATAACTCGCAATTCTGACTTTATATCTCACAATTCCGACTTTATATCACGCAATTCTGACTTTATAACTCGCAATAACAAGTTTATATCTCGCAATTCTGACTTTATAACTCATAATTGCGATTTTATATAATGCAACTCTGACTTTTTAACTCACAATTCTGACTTTATAACTTGCAACTAATAAGTCACAATTATACCTTTTTTATTTTGTATTCAGTGGTGGAAACAAGCTTCCATACTAATCACTATTAGCATCCTCTTTTGTGGGAATGTTTTTATAGTACAGAAATTACTACTTAGACATTTTTTAAAAATAATTAAAATGTCAAAAACAAAATTACAAAAACTTTTAATTTAAAATGAAAACAAAAAAATAAAAATGAACAAAAACTATAGTATATAAATGATATTAAAATAACACTGGTTCACACTTAGGACCAATTATGGGGTAAGCGGACAGGAAACCATGAAACTGTTTGTCTGTGCGGTGCTGTTTTAGGTCTCTTATCCGCCCTGTATGTAAGTTTAGACTACCTCACTGACAGTACCTATTTAAACAGAAACATCTTTAGATTGATCAAGTGATTAAAGAGTTCTTGAAAGGCTCTTCGGAAGCAAAAGCAGTCGGTGGTAATGCTGATTACAGGGGTGTGAGCATCTAAAAGTTTGGAGACTGTGACTCACCATGATTTCCATCGGACTCCAGCGTGATGTGCCCCAGTACATCGCCATTCCCTGATTGATCACATGGGTCATCGCCCGCACCGTTTCTGCCAATCAGACAGCAGATTTTCAGAGATTTACCGCACAATACATCATGTCACTGTGCCATTAGAATGTGTCACTTTTGTTGAACGTGTAAAATATTAATAAGAAAAAGAAGCTCGATTAATGCAAAGGAGGAGAGTTTAAATGATAAATTGCTCCTGGATTGAGCCTGGAGAATTTTAATCAATATATGTGAGACAAAATAAACAACTCGTGCTACAGGTCAATATGAATCTCGGCTCAAAGAAACAAAGCTGAGGGCTGGGTACCTAATAACCAACACCAGCGATGTCAAAACATCAGTCTTATGAGCTAGAGAGTCATTTACTGCTTTTGCTTGACTATATGATCTGTCTAAAAGTGTGAGAGAGAGAGAGAGAGAGAGAGAGAGAGAGAGAGAGAGAGAGAGAGAGAGAGAGAGAGAGAGAGAGAAACTGACTACTGAAGTGCTGAGCTCTTTAATGACAAGAACAGCAGATGTCTGCAGACCCCCGAGCTGTTTGTGTTTCAACCACTGAACTTTCTAAAGGGCATCTAGGCTAATGAAAGAAGATCAAATAACATATTTGTCTTGGTTTTTAAAGAGCAGCCACCCCTTCACCTGAAATCATTGGTTGAGATTTAATTCAGGTTGGCGACTTACAAAAAGCCAACAGTGCAAATTGAAAAGATTATCTTGCGTTTTAAAAGTGAGTACCACAAAGTAGCATCTAATTGCTTACACTGTTAAAAAAAAAAGGGGGTTTTCACACAGAAGAACCATTTTTCCAACCTTTCAGTGAACAGTTTTTAAAAATAATGTTTTGTGGAATGGAAAGGTTTCATGGATGTTAAAGATTCTTAATGGAACCATTGATGCCAATAAAAAAAACGTTATTTTTAATAGTGTAATCACCTCTCCTCAACAAGACACGTGATTTGAGGAATTAATTATATCTGGAACATAAACAGAATGGGACGAGTTACAGTAGAACAAATGAACTGAGATTGAGATGTACCTTCCATGGGTGTGTTGGGGTCTGGTCTGTTTGCAAACACTACATCCACATATTCTAACTGCAATCTCTCCAATGATGCCTTTAAACCTACAGAAGAGTAACTCAAATCAATTCAGCACACAATTAAACCAGTTCGGTCAACTACTGCTCTATATGTATGACTTGTCCTCCACTTACCTTCTATAATGTGTTTTCTTGACAGTCCTCTCTCTGTCTCTGCTCTAGAAAACAGCAGGATATGTACTGTTAAGCAATTATCATTGATGCCATCTTTAGTAAATTATATTGCAAAGACATTACTTGGTTTGATATTAGAATTGAGGACATAATATTTTATTTAGTGCAAGATATAACACTTTAATTCAAAGATTTAAGTGTTGTTTATCAAAATTAAAAGAGATACATTAACCATTTAATCATGATACACAAGTGAAACTTATACCTCTTGAACTTCAAAGCTTCAAAAGAATTATTTGTTTCATACTAGACTGCAGGATTAATTATTAAAAGATTGCAAATCTCGATTCAAACACTGAAGCGATTTCATTCCTAAATGACAACCATTCGCCTGTGTCTATTAAACCTTTGAGAAATCACAACAAAACATTTAAATCTACGCTGGCGATGCCCCAGAGAAAGCAGTTATCATGTGTAGGAAACAGCTTCACAAACAGTCTTTTCAATCACACAGTATCGTTATTTCTGTGTTACAAATATTCAAATGATCAGAGAAGTATTGGGATAAAAGTTTACAGCTTGGATATAAACACTGATGTCTATGGAATCGATCATAATAGAGCAAATCACTTTTTGAAAGTAACTTGGTGCTTCACTAGGTGAAGTTACGCCACTAAGTGGTGACAAGTTAATGTTAAAAAATGTATTTGTCACTGAATCATTCAGTCAAGCGATTTGCTCAAAAACACTGATTCATCCAGTAATGACACAAGTGAAGTCTTGAATCAGTGAAACTGATTTTTAAAAATAATTCATTCAAATTAATTCAGCATTTTAAATAGACTGCAGCATGTTATTTACATGTTATTTTGTATTCATCTCTGTTTGAAACAAAAAAAAAATGTGATTCTCAAAGAATCGTGCAGCTTCATATCATACCATTATTCATTTTATAATAAATATTAAATATACATACTTTCCACCCCAAAATATTTTGGTTGTAATGACTAAACTGGAGCGTCTGCAAAAAAGAAAAAGAAAATCATTTTAAATTAGGTCACACTTCTTGAAAGGCTTTTAAAAAGTAATTAAGAAGTTGCAAATAATTACAACAGAGTAACAGCTTGCGGTAACCATTTCAATTTCAAAGGAATGCATGTACACACACACACACACACACACGTTTACTTGGTTGCCTAAATGAGGACATACCACAGACCACAGCTGCATAAATATGAAATGCATATATATATATATATATATATATATATATAAAATCAGTATTAAATAATTAAAAAAATGATTGAATATATTAGAATATTCCTTCCCCTAAGGGAAGGTCTGTCAGATTTAGCTCACTTCCGCTCACAAACTATAACTAAGAAAGCCCACACACACAACACACACAACACACACACACACACACACAGAGGACAGAAATAAACTATGTCTCTGCAGAGGTGAGGGGTTGTGTGCCCTGATATTGATGCACAGTGACTAGCAGGATGACTAAGCAGCACGATCACACACACATACACACACACACACACACACACACAAATGAGCAGATCCTTTCCAGCAGAGAGCTTGGTTACGCTTCATCTCATTATGCCTAAACAGTGAGAGTCCACCCTGCTTAAATTAAAACATCTTAACAAGGGCTTCTATTAGCCATGAACTTTCTTTAGCTTGTGTTACATTACACAAACATATATCAGGACATCAACTGCACAACAAACACACACATGACCGCTCTATAATTCAATATCGAGATGGGACATCTACGGGGAGAGTGGGGCTTTAATAATTTATATTTCTGCCTGTCTTGGGTTGCAGTGGCACAATCTTTGAGGCACTGGACCGAGTTATCAGCACAAGATAAGAGACAGCCGAAGGAAATGAAAAGCTGTATGCTGTTAATGAACATACCTCCATCCTTTCTTCTTTATGATGTTTCCCAGCACCATCTCCGCCCTGCAACAGAAAACCAGATGGTTATCGGACTAATCTGTCATCTTATTGACATCTACAGCCAACAAAAACAGGACACTGAAGGGACATTTCAAAGTGTAGTAAATCACCTCTTTTAAGACAGCAAAATGATACATTCATGTAAATTATAAACCACACTGTAATGCCAAAAGACTATCGATACTTTTCTGGGAAACATACCAGGTATTTTCATATTCAGGGTGGTTTCTTACCAGGCAACAAGCAATAAAAACTAGGGCTAGGTATTGACACAAATTTCACGATTCAATTTGATTTGATTAAATTCACAAGTTTGCGAGTAGATTTAGTTCTGATCTCGTTATTGTTTCATTTGGATATTTATCAGGTACAGCACATGTAATTTTTCTCAAGGAAAATAAAAATCTTTCAACTAATGTTCCTCTCTAGAGTTTATTTTTTCTAGCTATCAAACTATAGATTCCTATGGAAGTTTGTTTCCGTCATGAAATAAAAAAGGTAATTTCGACTTATTATCTCACAATTCTGACTTTATGGACAGTTTATATCATGCAATTCTGACTTTATAACTCACAATTGTAAGTTTATGTTGCAATTCTGAGAAAAAAAAAATTAACTTTTTATTTTTTTATCTAGTGGCAGAAACAAGCTTCCATAGATTCCTGATGCAAACAGCTGTATATTAAATATCCAATAAGTTCCATCTGGCTTTGACTGTCACGTCATGCAGCAATCTGCATACAGCGTGAACAGGCAAATTGTTGGATGCTACGATGCTCCTGGTTAGGACACGCTGTGAACTTCAGACGGCACATTCATGGATTATTCATGGACTGTCTGACAAGACTTTTCTTAAAACAGCAACATATTGGCTTTACACAATTTCTGACAGTCAGGGGGCTCAACGACTTTTGGTTGCTTTGTAACGCATGCGCTGGTTAAAAATGGGGCTACGCAAACCTTCTCCAGTAACACTTGGAGAGAAGACAAACATTTAAAGCGATAAGGCATGTGAACGAGTAATTAACAAAGACCTGGGTGATAAAAGCATCTTTAATTCCCTGAAAAGTATGCCTCCTTTATATTCACAGACAGGGAGGAGTGTCAGTAACAGCCTGGAGACTAAAAGGCTCTCTGGCAGCCATCAGTTGTGCTGAAGGTGCTAATTGGGCCCAATGAGGATATAGTTCAGGCTGTGATTTTCCCGGTGAGTGAGATCTCCCCCAGGCCATACACTAGTCAATTCAATGAACCGTTGTGCTGTAATTCAGTTGACGCTCACAGACACCACAAATCCCACCCACTACTTTATAATTAATCTCTCTTAAAATCCTTCTGGAATCTTGTTTTTCCCTTTCAAATGTGCCATTTTATGGGAAGAGAATATAAAAGCACTATTTATAAAAATGAAAATGAAATACAGTTAGGGGGAAATGTTTTCATTAATTGAAATACATCAGAAATAAAATAACACAAAATAAATATTAAATGAAAAACTAGAACCAAAATTAGAAATGTAAATTTGCTACTAATTGAAATAAAATAAGTTGAAGTACTAAAATTACTAAAACTAAAAATTAAATATTAATTATTTTTAAAAATATTTCTATTTAAGAAATTAAATATTGTAAATTAAATATAAATATTTATTTGTTAGGTATGCAAGTATGTATGTAGGTTATATAGGTATGTAATAAAGTCTGTTAAACTAATCAATCTTTCAAAAGATGGATGAACATTGATTCAATGTTTCAAACTAATCCAGGCTTTACACGAAAACAGAAATGTTGAATAGGAAGCTGTTATGCTTTGATTTAGTGGTCATTAGCTGAAGAGAGTGGTTCATTAATCCACATGAATGTACGGCCCACCGCTACACCGCACTTCCTAAAAAAAAGTCCCAACTTCAAAAGAGGTTCCCTGAGACAGCAGAAAGCTGTGAATGTGAGTTGTTCATCTTTGTGAGGATATCTAAATATGCATGCTAGTGTTAGCATGTCGAGATGGACACAGACGCGTGAGGGGGCGACTCAGCCTGTGTTTTTGTTTGCTTATGTGCGAGGGAGAGAAAGACAGAGAGAGAGGTGACAAAAGCTGATGTGTGCACATGCCAGGGCAGATACACGTGTGTGTGCCAGCACATGTGTGTGTATTTGCGGGTCTAAGCATTTTGGTGACATATTTACGCAGGGGTATTTGTCCTGTTGCAGCACGTGGGTTTAACACACTGCATTGACCGCAGCTGTATGGTAGATGCTGCCAAAGCCACGTTTATTCCAAACGGATAAATAAAACAGACCTTCCCACTCTCATGTCTTCCCACTCCTCTCACCCCATCAGCACCGCCGACTTTCAGTGATGCCCACGCCCAGCGCTGAGCTAATGACAGCACATTACCAACTGCTATCCTCACCTAATTTGCGCAGTTTATTTATGAAACATCATGTGTCAGGAAACTTTCCTTGTTTAGAGGAAGGAAAATGTGTTCTATTATGGATTCACAGCACTGTAGGGAATAACAGCTGAGAGTAACTCATCGATTTACATGCACGTTACTGTCAGGACACAAATCTCTCAAATTGGAAATACGCTGTATCTCAGCAGCAGGGTCCAAAATTAAGACAAAAGTTACCATCAGACATTCACCTAAGATACCTAACATTCTTTGACACTGCCAAAACTAAATATATTTATTATTAATATTTAGTATTACTGTACTAACTACGGGACTAAATGCCGCTAAGTGGAACAAATTGTGATTTACACTACTGTCTGTTCAAAATAAATGAAAATAAACCTAGAATTGTGGATTTGTTCCTTTGTCCGGTAACACTTTATTTTAGGGTCCAATTCTATTAGCTAGTTGCTTATTAAAGGAGCAATATGTTCATTTTTCTGTCCGCTAGAGGTTGCTAGAGGCCTATTCAAAACAAAGGCGTAGCTTGATGACGCCAAGTTTGAGTGCGGAATCTTGGGACATGTGGTCTTCACCTGACAGCCGGTGGAAAATAATCGGGATAGGGCTCGGGCAGAAATCATGTTCATGGATGCGAATATTAACGTTACTGTAGTATGAAGCAGAGTGTTGTGGGAGCTGAACGAGGCCGCTGGAACGACTGCGCAACACATGTCGCAAGCAGCTGAACTTTTATTATTATGCCACAGTCGCCGGGCGCCGCTTCCGCCTTTTCGGTCATGAGTATGAGGTAACACAGCTCTCTATTATATTAGATACATTTGAGTGTGCTGAAAATTATGTTATAACGTTACTCTGTGCGTTCGCTCGGTGGCTGCTGTGAGACACTTGTTGCACACTGCAGTAAGCTAGATCGATTTTAGAATAGCCTATCATATTAAATGCTGGATGGCTTGTGTTAATAAATGGCATGGAATTAATTTTAAAACATATTGTATGATGGAGAAAATGCTGTATTACTGTTACTAAAAATAAAGCTGCATCTGATTATGCTATGTTAGCCACTTGACAAAATAGTGTTTTTCTCTGAGGCATGGTAAATCTCACTTCTTTGAAACATTAAGAGATGCTATCATTTCAAGATCCAACTAGAAGTAATACACAGTCTGAAAACTGTGATATTCGGCATTTAAGTAAATGCACATGACAGTTTAGAGCCCTTCCCTGATCTGGTGGCTTTGTGCTGAGTCTTTATGACAAGTTCAACGCAAACTCCCACGCAAGACACGGACGAGGAACACCATTCCCAATGATGCCCTAGGTCAGCTGCCATTTAAATGTTCATTCACCTTTTGAAATGACCCCTAGTTTTAAAGAAAACTTGAGGAAAGTTCATGCTAAAATAATCAAACGAACTTAGAAAACTGACAACTAGATTTGACATTTTCTAAAGAGCAGCACCAGCATCACAATCCTAAAGTGTGAATAGTTGCTATGGCATGCCTATGTTGCTAGGGTGTTCCTTATAGTTACTAGGGTGTTGCTAGGATGTACTAAATATGAGCAAACACTACCAATATTCACAAAAATCACATTACTTAACAAATATACAAGATAAACAAAAAGAACATATTTCAGCACATGGCAATACTACAGTCTTTAATTTGATGGGGTGAGCTGTGTGTTCATTTTGGCACACTCACTTTCCAGCAGCGTAGACCTCTGCCGTGTCGAACAGATTGATCCCGTTCTCATACGCCAGAATCATCAGCTGCTCTGCCATCTGTCAGAAGGATGGAGGGGAGAGGAGGGAATCCAGCATTCAAGGTGTTGCAGTCTATTCTATTATTAAAAGCTGTATTCTGCATTGTGTCAGTCTATAAGTCATCTTTAATATGTACATTTACAGTGTATACTGGCAATGAAACACTACTGCATGCTACATAGTGTATATAAGCAGACATCTATCTTTAAATATTTAAATATCAAAGCACAATAAAGCATTGATACATCCACCAAACAGTGTTAAAAAAATTGAATTTCATGTTCATTTGAACTGTGTAAATGGTGATTCATGGAAGAATACTATGTAATCCCATTTGTTTTTCTTAGTAAATTCATCTTTACACTGAAAAACAATCTGAATCTGTGAATTTACAACATGAAATTGTGCATTTAATAACTTCTTTTACTTTATAACTTTCTTGTGTTATTCAAGATATCTGGGTTTTTTTTTTTTTTCAGCCTTAAATTTAATAAAGTAAATCTAGGACTTTTCATAAGGATCCACAGACACTCTATTTAAAGGTTAATTTACCAAAAAACAGAAAATGTTTTCATAATTTTACCAACCATCACTATTTCTGATTCTAAACCAGTATATTTTTCTTTCATGATATTTAATTCAAAATATTCAAATGTGTTGTGCTGCAGGCATGAGACCAATTATTTTTGACATCACCAGTATCATACTTGGTGCAAAGTGCCTTGAGGTGCCATGTTTGAATGACCACAAGCGTAAATGAGATTTGAGAGCAGATTTTCACTGGAAGTTATTTAAATCTGTTCCTCACCTACTGTATGACTTCAGATGATTTGGAATATAGCACATGAGTCTTATGGATTACCCTGATGATCCTTTTCAAGGTTTAACAATATATATGACATTGTGCTCCATGAAATAAGTAAGGAATAATTGATGACGGGCCGTTGAATTATTGGAAAATAATGACACCCAAGGTGGTAATGCGGCCACAACGTGAAGCGAAAGCGTTAAAAAGGCATGCATCATTTTCTAATAGTTCAACGGCCCGGAGTCAATCATTCAACTTATACTATGGTTACCACACCTCAAGACACTGTTCAGATGTTGCAGAGAGAGAGAGAGAGAGAGAGAGAGAGAGAGAGAGAGAGAGAGAGAAGAGAGAGAGAGAGAGAGAGAGAGAGAGAGAGAGAGAGAGAGAGAGAGAGAGAGAGAGAGAGAGAGAGAGAGAGAGAGAGAGAGAGAGAGAGAGAGAGAGAGAGAGAGAGAGAGAGAGAGAGAGAGAGAGAGAGAGAGAGAGAGAGCGGGAGAAAGAGAGTATGACCTTTCAGGACATAAAACACATTTTGTGGCAAAAAACCATGACAATAATTTGTTGTTGTGGGTTCTTTTGCTGTTGTAAGCTGTAAGGACCTTTTGAAATAACCAAAACCACTTGGCGAAGTGATATTGAACTGTGATGCGGTCAAGGCCTGCCTGGAACTACTTTAGCTGTGCATTACCCTGAAAATAACTGCACACCTTAGAACATTCGTCAGCCAATAACTAAAATTAACAATAATAAAATGTATATTGTTTACAGTTTGGAAATCTATGAGGTGAGTAAAAGATGACAGGATATTCATGTTCACATCAGGACTCGTCATACCTCATCTGTGATCTGTCCTCCAAACGTCACCCATGTTCCTGTGAAGAGATCTAGAATCAGTCACTGCTTTTCACAAGATAAACAAGGTTTAAATGATTATCAGTGATCCACCAATGACACTGAAGAGAAAAGCCTTAAGATGAAGCTACAGATAACATGGATAATCTTTAATGCCCAGCTGAAGGGAACAGAACAACACTGGCTGGATGGTGCTGACTTCAGTTGTCTACCACTAATAGCATCTGATAGTTTGAAGAAAAAAGAAACTACAAACTACTGTTTGTTCCAGGTTTCTTTATAATAAGCCTTGATCAAAAAGCCATAAACTTACCTAATCCAAGACATGAGACTCTCAGGCCAGACTTGCCCAAGTTTCTGGAAAAAAGGAAATAAAGACAATGATTAATAGGTTTTACTCTGCTTTCTTTATCGCTTTGTTCAATCTAGAAGTCCGCATAAGATCATTGCAGTACTAAATCAGATTGTCAGCTTTGGCTGTTCCAACCTAATTCCTCAACAAAAAAGCTCTGTTCCAAAACCTAGCGATATGCTTATCAAGACTGCATTTTAATCCAAAAAAGGTTTGTTCTCAAAGCCATACTTATGGTGCCTCAGAAGATATCTTTTTCTTGTACAAAATTTAAGGGAGCACTTCATGTATGTTTCACAGAGAAAGCAATCCCAGAATGCATTGAGATGTGCACAATGACAAGACAAAAATTATAATAATTAGAATTCATATTATTAATATAATTAATTTTTTTTTTTTAATAATTATATTCAAATTAACTCAGTTATAATCTAATACAATATTTTACCCAAAATTTGCTACACATTTATTAGCTCAGAGGTTCACACCATTAGCTTCACAACATGCTGAAACTCTATTGGAATCAATTGAGAATCAAGCTTCCTGTAGGGTTGAGATGTTGCCCAAGTAGGCTGTAGACAGCAAGGCAGCTCACTAGGTTTTAGAACAGAGCTACTTCTTCATCAAACCAGAAAAGCACTGAGAAGGATTGAGGTTCCTCAATGGCCTCAGCCTAAGCCCTGTAGATGTCACTGGGGTTGCCACAGGAGCATATGGAGTTTGTAAGTCATCCTGCTGATTGGTACATCATGGGAAAATGACACATAGCAGTGCCTAAGGGCAGATTACTGACCCCAAGGGCTTCTGGGAAAGAAAAAGAGTATAGAGCTTATAGGGACAGCAGCTATAATGAAGAGAACTGGCTCACCAGCTCACAGAGCCACATGAGAGAGAGGATTTAAACTTCTGTACCATCCTCTGAAAGAGAGTCTAGAGCATCTTACAGGACAGAAGTCTTGCAGGTCTCACACTGCAGGAATTTGGACCCATCTTTTTTTTGTTTACTTTTTATTTGTTTTAGCTTTCCTTATTTTTTTTAAATTTTATTTTCCTGCCAAGAAAACTGATGCACCAAAAAGAACAGTATTGTGTAAAAAGCCAAAAAGATGGTAAGATGATTATACGATTTGTAAAGGTTCACAATAGAAAAACAAAACAAGATTAGAACACATAAAACAATGGATTTGTGCCATAGACTTCTGAAATGAGAAAAACAGTGGAAACACACAAAGTTTTCTCCAGGTTTGTGTGCATTTGTATTAGGGCTAGGGGATATTTTGAATTTTCAAATTCAAAATGGCCGTTCAACACAGCAATTCAAAGCAATTTTTATAAAAATACAAACAAGTAAATATTGCTATGTAATGTTAATTTGATGCATATTAATAAAAATCATTCAATATTCTTCAACAATATGAAAAATATTTGAGTTTTCTATATTTTGTTTGTTTACTGAAATACATATATAACAACTATTTATTGAAAAATGTATTTGGCAACAAATTGAGAGATATAACCCAGCCCTAGTTTGTGGTGTCTGCACTCAAGCATGTACATGAATAAAGAAGTGTAACTGGGATTAGGGATGATATAACAAGCTGTCTGTGTGTGTGGGAGTGCAAGGCATGTGTGTGCGCGTTTCTGTAAGAGTGTGTGGGGTTTTTGTGTGTGTTTGTGTGGGAGTGTCTATGTTGGATTAGAAACATGTAGGTGTCCGGTGGCAGAATGCAATGAAAGACCACAGTGAGCCACACATCGCATTGGATCTGAAAAGTAACCTGTGGACCAGACATTTCTTTTCATGAGATCCTATTCATAGAAGCATTTGGTGGGAACTTTATTATGGCTGGCGATAATAAAGTTCAGGCACCTCAACACAAAAGTTGAAATAGAAATGTTTGGTAAATTTTCCTGTAGACATTAGGGAATCTTATGGGAAAGTTAATAAGCAAATGTCTTTATCTGCTAGGCATAATTCACAAGGGAAAAAAGAATTGAGCATCTGGTCAAATCTAGTTTTGCAATTAACATGGAGCAAAAGAAGTAAAGAGCATGTGGTTAGTGAACAATGGTCAGGTCAGTGTCAAAAAGTTAGTAACTTTTTAATTAGACCTTGCGGTGAGACAGATTGTTCTGTGTTGGGCAGAACATTTGCAACATGGTTCAGTTATTTCAGTGTAAATACCTCTTGTGTATTACTCTGCCGCAGTATCACACAGTCAGCCAAACTCTCTTAAATATGAAGCGTCATTTCTGAACCATAAAGTCAAAAACAATGATTCTCATCTGCTGCCCCCCAGACCTGGTTGAGCCAATGCTGCTGTGAGTTAAGATGCTCTGAGCAATGTCTTTATAGTTGCTTTTTGAGCATAAACAACATCAGCAAAGTTACGACGCTCAAAGTTCGATGCAAAGGGAGATATTTTCTTTTATAGAAATTACTTTTTAAGGACTACAACAAATGGCTGGTAGGGACTACAACGAGCTTCTTCCCAGGCTGGTGACATGACAAACCACAAAATTTACATAAACCCTGCACCCGGGAACACACAACAAAGGGGGTGAGGCCATGTTGGGCTGCTTTATAGAAGAGGAAGAGTTGTTGTAGTAGAGTGTTGTTACCATGCCGTCATTTTTTACGCCAGACTGCTTCACAAACGAGGGTCAAATCAACGCTGGATTTGCACAAAAGATTAACATGACAACACATGCTAGTCGATGAGTTGAATCAACTCCACAGCAACTACATAAATTTATCCACTAACCATTCAGAAACATGTAGTTTCATTTTAAAAGTTGTAACTTCTTCCTGAGTCTCTCCATCAGTGTCCGACTGAACACCATTACTGACAATCCTCATTTTGGCTGCGTGAGATTCTCCAGCTTTGTTGTTGTTGAGCAACCGAAGCAAGAGCTGTTAAAGCTCCGCCCTCTTCTAGAGCAGCAGCTCATTTGCATTTAAAGGGACACACAAAAACGGCGTGTTTTTGCTCACACACAAATAGGGACAAATTTGACAAGCTATAATAAATGATCTGTGGGGGATTTTGAGCTGAAACTTCAGACACATTCTGGAGACACCAGAGACTTAAATTACATCTTGTGAAAAGGGGCATTATAGGTCCACTTTAAAATAAATATGACTGGATCAGACACAGTTGTTGTTTTGCTCTCCTTTTCTCCACTCCACAACTTTCCACATCTACTTTTTCTATATTTCAAATCTGTCATGAGGATTGATTGGTGCTGAAATAAAAGTGCCATGAAACCTTACAAGACTTATAAAGTTTTTAAGCGATATACTTTTTATATGTAATAAAGTGATACATAATAACAGTACTTATTTTTTGTCATTGTACAGTATCGTTCAATACTGATCCTAATGGAACAACAGTTGCTATGGATACCTTCTAAGGCGAACTCGACATCAGTTTGAGAGCATCTATTTGGTGAATATGTGTATTTTGACTAAACTTTTGTGCTTTGAAAATGCCATTGAAACTGACATTAAAAAGTGAAACTTATTTGAATATGCACATTTTAAGACCCTCCAAACTCCCTATAATTCCCACCCTGTCGAGGTGTTTCAGCCCACACACACACACACACAAAATATCAATGTGCTTTTGCATGATAGCCATTCAATAAAGTATTACACTGTTTGGTGTGATTGAGTTGTGCAAAACATGAAAACGGGCACATGCCAAAGACTTCTTATCTAATCTCAGGCTGCCAAAAATGAGCCTTAAGAGTTTGTTATTCTCATTATACACAGCAATTACCACCCAGTGGGAAACAAACAATATGCCACAGATAAATTCAAAGGCCGTTTATGATTCATTTATTGGTTGTGCCCTTGCTGATAATATGTACAGTGAATAAGATCTGAGATATGGAGATCAGGCGAGGGCTCCTATCGTGGTTAGATGTTTGTGACATCAAACAAAGTATCTCTAACATGATTAGTACAGATTAAACCGGAACTCTACTGCTGTCTACACCAATAAAAGTATGACTGAAGCAGTGTAACTGTGTCAAGGCAGCTCAAATAATAAGCAGATTCAGTTAAATCAGTGCTTGACTGAAGGTGCAAGTAAATCGAAAGACAATCTGGTGTTTTCAGAGCCAGTAAACTCTTGATTGTGCTACCGTGTTACTGTTTCCTTGTTGACAGTGTTGTGTTGTGTTGAATATTTCACAGGCTGGATCTAAATACTGCATGATGGACAGTGGCCCAGTCACAACTGGACCCAGGTGCTGCGCTGGAGATTGGGTTCGCCAGAAGTCAGCAGAGATCAAGCCAGAGGTCAACAAATGTTACCGGTGTCTTTTAGTCGGGTTAACGATATGCAGAGAACACGGACAGTCAGGTTTGTTTACGAAGCAGAGGTTGAACTTTTCAGAGTTCAGATGACTTCGGTCTCTGTAGGATTGTGAACTGCCACCACCTGCTTCAGTCAGCTTCTGAACTCAAAAGATCAGGACATCTCGCTTTAAAAGTAGAACATGATTTGTCAAAACAGTGTAAAAAATATTTCATTTATTTACAAAGTTGTTAAAAAAACAAAACAATTTCTTGCAGTACATTTTAGAAAAATACTATTTCAGCCTTTCCATTTCAAAATGTGCTACTTGCTGCTTCTTTGTAATTATTTGTGAAATTTACTAGCAATTACTGAGTGACAACTGTTTCTACACCAATTTTTGTCCAGCACACATATGTCAGGTGTTAAAGGAATAGTTCACCCAAAAATGTCAATCCTGTCACTCACTCTTATGTCTTTCTAAATGGCATATACTCTACATATTGCTATTGGTTCCAATCATCATTTATATGAAACCCATGGTGCAAAATGTATTGATGTGCCATGTTTGAAATAAACACACAAAGACATTGCATGGCTTCAAAAGACTTGATATATAGTACACAACTCATATTGCCTAGTTTTTGATGCCAAAGGGTGAATAAATGATGACAAAATGTTCATTTTTAGGTGAACTATTCCTTTAAGGCAAATGCATTTCACATGAACAAATGGTAGCCAACTGGCTCTCAAAAGAAATGAGAGCATTATTTGTAGTAGTGCACATGCCTTGCTGTTACTGTATGAGTTGTTAATGCCAAGCAAAGGCTAAAAGGTCACGGAAGACAGAAAAAACATGAGCCTAATTTTTTTAAAGAAATTTGCAGTGGGGAATGTGTTGAATTATACGTACACCGTTCTTTTATCCGTGCACAATACTCTGATGGCTGCCTCGTGCGGATTTGTTCTATGAAATTTGTGTTTATGTAAGAGCAATTCAGACTGTGAGCATGCCTCCTACACCCTGTTCTAAAAGCAGTAGCTCTACCTGAGAACGGCTTCAGCTCTAGTCAGAAAGAAGTTCCATCTCAAATCCCACATCTTTCCCTCTTCTCCACCAACACCACCCCTTTTTCCACAGCCTCCACACACACTTTGTGAATAAGAGTTCACGTTACCATTATCAGGGTTATGAAGCAGCCCACACAGAATCTGCACGTGCACAATTTCACAGAAAGCTCCGGAGATCTGCAGAATTGGAACGGCCATCGTTCACAAAGTTTTAAACAATTGGTTGGTGACATCACAAATTACAAAATTTACATAAACCCCGCCCCCAGGAACACACAACAAAGGTCACCCCATGTTGGCCTGCTTTAGAGAAGAGGAAGAGTTGTTGTAGTAGAGTGTTGTTGTCATGCCATCATTTTACACCGGACTGCTTCACAAACGAGGGTCAATTCAACGCTGGATTTACACAAAAGATTAACATGACGGCACATGCTAGTCGATAAGTTGAATTAACTCCACAGCAACTACATAAATTTATCCACTAACCATTCAGAAACGTCCAGTTTCATTCTAAAAGTTGTAACTTCTTCCTGAGTTTCTCCATCAGTGTCGACTCCGGTTTGAACAATGTAAGGCTGAACACCATTACTGACAATCCTCATTTTGGCTGCGTGAGATTCTCCAGCTTTGTTGTTGTTGAGCAACTGAAGCATGAGCTGTTAAAGCTCCGCCCTCTTCTGGAAAGGGGGCCGGGAGCAGCAGCTCATTTGCATTTAAACGGACACACAAAAACAGCATGTTTTTGCTCACACACAAATAGGGGAAAATTTTACAAGCTATAATAAATGATCTGTGGGGGATTTTGAGCTGAAACTTCACAGACAAATTCTGGGAACACCAGAGACTTATATTACATCTTGTGAAAAGGGGCATTATAGGTCCCCTTTAATGTTTTTGAGAGAAGTCTCATGTTCACAAAGGTTGCATTTAGTCTTATTTACCATTTTTATAGTAGGTTTTTATGTATAGTATATGATATTTATATAGTATTTAATATATATATATATAAAATATTCAGATAAACTATCTGAAATGAGCTTTCAGAACAAAACATTGAAATAAAGAACAAAATTTAAGAGCTGTATGTTGTGTATTTTGCTTTAATATGACAACAGTTTATTAAGTTTAATTTAATGAACAACACCCTTTGGAGGCCTCGAATAACACTCATATAGAAGGTCATAAACTAAATATTGTCATTCAGTCTAACTGTATAATTTTAACCGGTTAATCTCAGTAGCTTCTCACATGCAAAATGACCAACACAGATAACTGAAAGCCAATATGAAACTATTTGCAGCTCATTTTACTTCAATAATGTGAAATATTGATTAGTACACGTCTGCAGCACTGCTGGAACCCACCGGCTGAAACTTAAGCACCCTTGGTGACATCAGCTAAAACTGAAATCATTTCAGCAATGTTTTCAGCATCATTTTCTTTTAGAAATATGTGCACTAATGAACTGTGTTCAATAACACCAGAAAAAAAAAGTAAATAGAGCCAAAACCTCCAAATGTGCTCTATAATGGAATGAATGGATATTTCCTCTCCTAGCACAGCATTCATATTGTTCATATTTTATTCTCTGAACAGGAGTATTACTTGACAAAAGTAAACAACTAAAGGCTTCAAACCATTTATAAGGCAAAAAACATGTAGTCCACCACATCAACACCACACAAATTAGCAGGGAGATGAATAAAAGCATTTATTTCTGGTAGAGCTCTGTCAGGATTAATAAATCTATTCCTAGAACGCAATAAAAACAACATTCTGATGCCAGTGAGAATCAACACGTTCTTAAAGCGCAAACATGCAAGCCTTAATTAAAAGCTATCAGCACTGCACAGAGAGCAGAACATACAGCCATCCAGCCTTAGTTCAGAGGCATAAAAAAAAACGTCCGTTATCAGAGTGAAGGATTACACATACACACTCCTCAAGCCTTAAATAGAAATGCACATGTGAGACGTTTATAGCATTTATAGTGGTATTGTGTGGCTTTGTAGAAGCAAAGGCTCCTGTTTGTTCCTCACAAACATTCATCAGGCATTATTTCATGTGGGAGTGAGTCTGAACTGAAGGTAGTATCAGTTATAGTGAAATCCAGAAGTGCAATAAAATCTCTCAACACGCCTACTCTTTAACGCCTTAACACTTTAACACTTACTGCGCTGTCTTATATTTCTTAACACTTTTTCATCTCAGAACTTCCAATTATGCTTCACACATGCTATTTAAGTGTGTTTGGTGCATCTCAGTTATCTAGTCATAAACACTGGAGACATTGAATGTTTCCAGGGAAACCTTTTACATTAATTAAACATACATTAATAATAGTATCACAATCTCATTGTTAGAATTAACTGTTAGAAATGATACAGTTAAGGTCCTTGCACACTGAGTCTGAAAATTTTGTATGTGTTTTTTCGCATTCGTCATCCTAAAAATTCGTCAAGCACAGAAAACTTGTACACAGAGTCCAATGAGTATTAATTAATTTGTTGGGAAAAAATTAGCAAAACAATACAAAATGGAGTCTTCAAGCAGTGAGAATGATTTTGTTGGTAAAAAAAAGGAGGAGGAAATATCAGGTCCATCCAATCCAGAGACTGCGTAGAGAGAAAGGAGAGTTCCACCTCCTTATCAAGGAGCTGCGGGATTATCCCGAGCGATTCAAAGTTTATTTCAGAATGACAGAATGGCTCAGTTTGATGCTTTGCTAGCAATCTGTCTATATCCCATCTCTTTGTATTCCGCACTTTGTTTGTCTGTGAGACAAAGTGGATCAACTTGTCAGATGCCATTCTGGATTTTGGCATTTGTACATAGCTCTGAATTGTCAAAACACCTCTCAAAATGCTTGCTACAGATGTGAAAAAGCAGAAAATTTAACCCGATCCAATTTTTTTTATGACGGACAAAAGTTTCGGAGGCAGCGTGTAAACATGATTGACACAATGTGAGGTCTTATTTATTTTTTAACGTGCAAAAAATTTGTACTTAGTTAGGGCTGGGCAATATGTAAAAAATATTTTATCGATAATCACCTTAAAAATACTGCGATATCCAATAATATCGTCTACCCAAGCCCCGCCCCGTCCCCGTCGGAGACAACATACTGTAAACACACATCAGTTTGGTTGCACTTTATCTGACAATAGCCTGCAAATCAGTAGGCATAAACTTTAATTAAAGGTTAAAGATTTGTTTTGTTTTTTTTCTTAGTTTGTGCTTTAATATAAAACATTAGCTTTGTTATGTTAGTGTTGTTAATCATTTCCACACTGCTCTTATCAAGTGTTTGAAATGAATTTCGTTTCGTGAAGAGAACTGTTAAATTGAGTTTAACGGAGTTCATTGTGAAGGTGGACATTCTAGTGGTGATGCATGTTGATGTCACATGTGTCTTGCCTATTTTTTCTTAAGGTCCGATGTTTCCCTTTTATTTTTGAAAGAGAAACATCAGACACATTTCATGATACGTTTGATGGTACGTTTAATTTATTTAATTTTAAAGCGTAGCGCTGTTTTTTAAACTTGTAGTTAAGTTATAATGTATTTGCTATTTGTCTAAAAGCGAATAAAAACAGTTTGATTCGTTCTGCATGACCAAAAAAGGAAAGGTTATTTTTTCTCATGTTTTAGAGCTCTAATGTATCCTTACAGGCCTCTTATTAACGAAATAAAAAAAATAAAATATATTTACTTAGAACAATAAGTAATTACAAATGTTGTTTGTGAATTTTATTTTTCATTTATTTTGATAATGAACAGGCTGCGATGTCAAGCAGTGCTATTGACGTGTGCGCGAGGCGCCGGCGTGATCACTTGAACTGGTTCCTTACACCAGTGAAAACAACTTAAAATACTCATTTTTGGTCATACATAAACTGTAAAGAGTTTAATTATGTACACTCTATCTGTACTATATCTGTGTACACTCACAATAAAAACAAAACATTTTGTTTTTGTAAAATAAAGAAAACAGGTACCACTTTTTTCCGTCTTAGTTTCCTTTTGAACGTGTTTGTGTGGAGAGCGTCGCAAAAAATAAATCAATTAAAACAGCATATGGTTCAGCTTTTTTTCTTTTGTTTTGTTAATCTGTTAATTGTTTAAGTGAATATATTTTGTGTATTTATTACTTTTATTTAGGCTATATGATTTTATTTCGCGTGCAGGGCACGCGTTGTCTGCTTCATCTCGCACTTGCATTGTTTTAAAAATAAAAATACATTGTTAATAAGCAAAATCAAAATGTTAATTTTATAAAGAGTAGCCTAGGCCTAACTGATTCCTGGCCTTAAGTAAATGTGATTCCAGAATAGATTTTTTATTCCGAACCGTATTAATTAGCTACTATAGGCTACAAAATATTTCATTTATGCTATAGCATGAATATGTGAATGGTAACTACAGGACTATGTTAAATAAAAAAAAAATCGTCTGTAACTGACTTTTATTATCGACATCGCGATACTTGCAAAACATCGTCGATATACGATAATATCGCCATATCGTCCAGCCCTATACTCAGTGTGCAAGCACCTTTAGACTAAATGACAATATTTTGTTTGTATGGCCTTCTATGGGATCATAACTATATAGTTGCATTAATTGAAATTAAGCTGCATTAAATCAAAAGTGAGAGTAAAGAATTTGAAGAATAATTAATTAAAGAATAAAGAATAATGTTAAAAAAGTAATTGACAATTGTAAATGACAAAAAACCTTGAAGTGAATCTGCACCCAGTCAGCTAAAGTCAATTTTAATGATGCTAATGGCCAAAGAGCCTCCAGATATTTTGAAAAGCATGATTCATCAGCGCACGTTATTTCAACGAATAGTTTGTCTTTGCAATATTTAACCAAAAATATAACTTGCTTCACCTTCTTTTCAGCTGATGTTACCAAGGCTGTGTTTTATTTGTGAAAGCAAATTAGGTTGCGAACACATTTTGTGTTGACTTAAATCCATCTGCATGTTTCATCAAATCAGATTCCTTATGCAGAATATAAATAAATCACCTAAATCATTAATTGAATCCAGACCGGAGCCATTTAATCTGTCTGTACAGCTAAACTGAAGCATCTCCACATAGCGAGGATAAGATAAGGCAGTCATGTCAAGCTACTTCAATCTACGATATGGCAGCATTGCCAATTCCACACCCACCGGTACACCGGTGCCTTTGTCTATCCAACGGTGGAGAGAGACCAGAGTAATACTGCACAAGCTGGACAGGGAAAGACTCTGGTTAATTGAAAGCCCCCCTCCACTCTTCTCTTTTTACAATGGCCCTGTCTGCTTCGATTCATCTAGGCGGAATGAGATTGTGATTGGAACTGACTAAAGAAAATTACACTAGGTGAGACAAAGGTGCCAGTCTGCCAGAGTGAATCCCGAAAAACAGGACTGGAAGGACTTTTATCCCTTTGAGAGTACGGAGTTAAAAGCTAATCATACTGAAACACACATTTATTTTCCCAGGAATGTGGTATGAACATCCTTAATCTGTAGTTCTAGTAGCCAGCAGCTTGTTTTCTCTTCATAGCACAATCATTATATCGTGTTAAAAGTGGTCAGTGATGTAACTTCCTGTGCTAAAGTTTCAGATTCTTGAACCTTGAATGCAATGGCCCACTTCTGCTATCAACAGCTCTAGGGACTTAATATGGCACATCATTGAAACTCACCCTGACAAGAGAGCAGTGAGTCCCGGGCTGTTTCTTCCTCTGGGTATTTGGGCACAGTTCTCAAACACACATAAACAAACCCACAAAGAAGCTCTAAGACACTGCCTACAGTCTTTCATCACATATACATGTAGTCACAAAGAACACGTTCACAGTAGCGCCTGACAGGGCTCTCATTAGAGAAGAGCTCTAGTTTATCCACACAGACACACATCCTCTGGCAGAAGATCAGATGCTGACCTTGCAGTCAATATGGGGGGCTTCTAAGAGCCGGAAGGATCTTTGACTACTGGCATCGGGGGAATCACTCTATACGATCTAAATCTCAAGACAACAGAAGGTGCTGGAATCAAATACTGCTTGCCTCAGAGAATGTAGAACAAGAGAAAGAATGCCCGCAGAAGAAATTACCTCTCGCTTAAAGGCATAGTTCACCCCAAAATTAAATTGCTTTATATGATGAACAGATTGAATTTAGGCTTTTATTCACATATTAACACTGATCAGCAAACATAAACAAAAGTTCAACCAAACCTGCTTGAATGAACCTCATTGGTTCTCGCACGTCTAGAAAGCATGATTGAGCTTCCATTTACCACAACTGATTGATGAATGTTTATGTGTGAATAAAAGCCTAAATTCAATCTGTTCATCATATAAAGTGATCATGTCTCTTCAGAAAATTTGAACTAAACCACTCAATTCATATGGATTAGTTTTACGATCCCTTTATGAACTTTTTGAAGCGTCAAATTGGTAGTTGCGTAGCTGTCAATGGAGGTAGAGAAATCAGATTTTATTAAAAATATCTACTTCTATGAGATTTTTTATTCTATTTATGGTATTTTTATATTGTTTATTTACTTTTTTGGAGCTTGAAAGATGTGGTCACTATTGTTGTACAGAAAGAGCTGTGCAAAGAGCTTCCTTTCCTTATTTATAATGCATCCCATAGAAAACAGTCATATTGGTTTGGAACAACAATGTAAATGAAGATTTCTTTAAAATAGGAAGATGAAGCTTTAAGACAGTGACATTGCATGAATTAATTCATGATGAATGCATAAATAAATAAATGAAATTAACAAGGTCTAGCTAACTCTCTCGCTCTACAGGAGCGAATATTAAGCCTGACATAAATTGGAGCCTCTGACAACAAAATCTATTTGCAATCCTGATTTCAAACAGGAAAAAGATCACACGCCTCCATTAAGAGCTGTTATAAGAATTTTTATTTTTGCAAATGAATATGACAGCTGAAAGCAATCTGGCAGTTTATCTAGCAGTCATTATGTAAATTAAATACTTGCAGGTTTGTTGCTAATGAATGTAGAAAATATTTAATTTCAATTTGATTTGCATTTCATGAAACATAGAAGAATGAACTCTAGGAAATAATGAAAATACAAAAATGGCATCAAATTATATAATGGAATTATATAACACTATTGTATATTACGAACACCTAAGAGAATTATTATAAGACGCATATGTCAGCAGTTGTGCAGTAAATCTATGAGGACAAAAAGCTTTAGAAAATTTCATGGAAAAGCTGATAGCAGCAATGCAGGAATATGAATCTATTTTGCCAGAGGCTCAACTGTGTTAAAATGACTGAGAAAAACAGTAGCCATTATTCTCCAACAGTTAAAGCTGCATTTGCAGAATGATTTGAAGAGTAATAGTCAAATTGATTTGGCTGATTTCATTATATGCAATCAAAGTACTTTGTTGAAATATGTATAGGCACCAGCATATGGCAATTACTACGCTACTGAACCTGATAGGACCATTCAGCATTTTCTTTTAAAGAATATTCTGTCAAAATGATGCAAACGGTTTTATTTTTCCTACCTATATTTCATGCCAGTTCTTATGCTCTGGTCACTTGAAGAGGGCACGCTCTGGACCGACAGCTGCCCAAGACTCCTGGCCACCATGGCCACAGCTTTGAACTTGCTTCGGGTACCAGTGCTCGGACTGTTAGCGTTTTGTCGATTGAGCCTGTCATCCGTGCTACGGCTCATGGACCGGTGGTCAGTGCAAACAAATGACACCTGCATCCTGTCTAGGAGGATGCACGTTTATCACAGAAAAAATTCAATGAAATAGTGCAGACTCCAAAAAACAAATAGAGAAGTCAGATCCAGATCCTCTGGAGAGCAAACTTAAAAGTTTCTCAGTCCTACTGAACTGTGCAATGTGTTTGACTCTTGCTCAGAGACCTCATTAAGAGGAGGCGAATAACAGGAAGGCTGATCCAACTGAAGCCTGACTTGCTCAACTAGACTGGCAAAGACCTGATAAAGCAGTCTTCAGCGATGCCTGCGAATCCCATTTCATTGCTTCCCCGACCGGCACACGAACCACCTGCACGGCTCCCATGTCACATATATTCTCACGTAAGAGGCTTTAATAGAGTACAATGTCCACAGTTCTAGTCTTAATTTCCTTTTTCAGGTTTCACGTTTTTTTCTTTGCATTCGAATCCTTGTTTCAGCCCTGATCAAAGGCAGTGCATATCCAAACACACTAGCTGGTTTCTTTGTAATCTCAGCTCAGTGCTTCAGATCACTTGGCAGTGGCAGCACACATAAAGCAACAAATTAATGGATAAGATGTCTTCTCATGTCTTCCCCTGTGAGCACTGTATCTGTCAGCTACTGAGATACCTAACATGCATTGGTGCTCCTCCTCCTCCTCAGCCGAGATTAAACTTACAAGTGCATTCAGACACAAAGAGGCAGAGCGTGAGTGAACGAGTATGAGAGGATGGGAGGAGCAAACGGTGAGCTGAAAGAGAGGGTACAGAAACACAGAATGTGACCGAAAGAAAGAGAGAAAGTGAGAGGGTTTGCACTACACTGATCATTTTTGTTCATATCCTTACTAATATTTGCTCTACTTTAAACATTATTTTAATTTGTATTTCTTATTTTTGCTTTTTAATTGCACGCAGCTATGCTGCAAATGCTTTGCAACAGAAGTTTTACTTTCAAAGTAAAAATCTCATTCATTTTCTCCACACATTTACCGATAATGTACACCAGGGCCATAACCACCATAGGCATTGACAAGTCCCCCCCAATAATTGGAAATGGCCAAATTGACCATTTTTAGGCTGGTCTGCCTCAACGGTCTAATAGCGTCAAAATGGCGGCCAATCAGATCAAAGAACGCAGACTTACTATTTACTGAAGACAAGTGTGAATTTCAACATGACACTTGAAAGAGTGCATGTGTGGTAAGTAGCTAAACATTTAATATTTCACAACTGTTTTATGATGGATGTCTAACGACCCACAGTAACATACAGAGACGCAAACTACTCAGCTTTATGAAATTTGTTTAGAGTTTGTTTTTCATTGGTCACATGTTCTCTTTGTTCAGTTTTTCCCGCCACTTGTTTGTATCCATGGTTTCTGTTTTGATTAATGTTTGAGTTCAGCTGTGTTTAGTTAATTAGTCCTGTATTCCTCCATTCTCCCCCTGTTGGTTGCTATGGTTACTTATTGAGTTAGCTATGTTCAGGTGTGTCTAGTTTATTAGTTCTTTTGTTTGTTCAGTGTATTAAATGTACTGCTGCCCCTAGATCCTGCATCCTCTACTATTTGATCTCAACCACATGTGACACTATGATGTCAAAGCTGAATTTTCAGCATCTTTACTTTCAATAAAAAACCCTTACTGATCTCAAACTTTTGAAGTGTATACAGCTTTCAAGTATCCGATGATGTTAAGCGATGAAATAGCTTCGGTAAAACCGAAGTCAATGTGATTATTCATTCATTCATTCATTCATTCACTTTATTTATTAAGCACTTTACAACTGCACCTGCACACCAAAGTGCTGTACAATCAAGAAACACTTCATTAAAACAACACACAACTTACTAAAACAATAAAGACTAGCCCACCCTCTCAAAGGCTAAAAGACAAGAAGTAGCTTTTGATTTCAACTTTAAAAGCATTTAAAAGATGAGACCTCTCAAAGATCCTGAGGAAGACTATTCCAGAGCCTCGGACCCGCAACAGCAAAGGTCTGATCCCCTTTTAACTTTAAATGAGTACGAGGGACAGTAAGCAATAACTTATTATTGGATTTTAGTGACCTAGGTGCTTGACGAAAAGCAATGAGCTCAGACATGTGACAGGGGCCATCCCATGTACTGCTTTAAAAACAAACAATAGAATTTTATATTTTATCCTGTAGTTCAATGGTAGCCACTTGAGAGAAGCCAAAGTAGGAGAGATATGATGACTTTTCTTAGCACCCACTAGCAGCCTTGCCGCTGCATTCTGAACTAATTGCAAACGTGAAATAGTGGTCTGGCAGGACTTTACATACAACACATTGCAATAGTTCAGACAAGACAAAACAAAGGCATTAATAACCTTCTCTAAGTCTTTTCTTGACAGAATAGGCTTTAGTTGAGCAATAGACCTAATCTGGAAAAAACAACTCTTAAATCACAGCATTAATCTGCTTGTCAAATTTCAGCTCTGGGTCAAATCTGACCAAATTTGGTCATGGCAATAATCGGACCATGCACCCAAATATGTGGACATATCCAAACATCCTCTGGTTCAATTGAAGCAACCGCTAAATCATTATAGTGATTACAAGAACAATGTTTATTTGCAGCAGTTTCTGTAAAGAATTACAATTCTTAAAGAGAGATCCATCAATCAGAGAAGTTGATATAACTACATCAGAGTGAAAGAGCTCAGAAACGAGCAGCCATTCCCATAAAGCATTGCAAATTATGTAATCAAGTGACTCTGTATGAATATAATAAGCATCCAATATAAGGTATTTTATACTTACGGGTTACTTTAATTACAGTCAGTTGTTTCATACTATACTGTTGATTTCTTTGATCAATTATGGGATGGTAGTTCATTGCTTCATAAAAGATGTTAAATATACAGTATTGTACCTTTGTTTTTTGCTGAGTTTCAAGTACCTTGATTGTGAAATATATTGGAGATGGATGGTTTGGCTCAAGGCTTAGAGGTTTTTATTTAATTATGTATTTAAACTCCTTTGGAGAGAATGAATAGCAAAAATACTTACAAAGCTACCTGTAGTCAGTGGTTACTATCACGCTATATATAAATGTAGTTTTTGACATGTCAATCGACCTCACTACGTAAATTAAAACTGGAAAAAAATTAAATTTAGAAAGATAAGAATAAGACAGAATATTGAAAGCAAGAACGGGAGGTTTATTTGCACAGCTTGCAGCTGAGGCCACCGTAGCGGTTTGTGTGTTATTAGGTGTCCACTCTGACTTCAAGCTATTGACAATTAACAAGAGAATAAAGGAACAGAGTGCTGGTGAAGGCAAAAACAATTTCGCCCTGTGCACGGCAGGATCTTTCGTACATGCATGCAGTGCAGGCATGTGTAAAATATTCATTATGCAACTTGATCTGTCTGAATGTGTATCAAAGCCAGGGGGAGGCTGGAGCACATTACAGTGCAACCGCTAAATCATTATAGTTCACCTGCCTGCCTTCCTGTCAGACATTAGATGCACACAGGGGAATATGTTAGCCAAACTATTACCTTCAATTCACGACAGCTCTCTTAACCCTTTAAAATGTGGGGAAAAATCTCGAAAGTTTTGAAAATGTGGCTTTGTCCAATTATCCAATTATGTCAGTATCAGCAGAGTATGTGATGTGACAAATGTTTTTCTAGACATACAGTATAGAACACAAACAGATATTCTGAAGGATGATTTGCTCATACAGTGAAAGTCAATGGGGTACAACAACATTAGACACCATTGACTTTCATTGTATGGCCGACGACAAAAAAAAATTATATTATATATATATATATATATATATATATATATATAATACTTTGTTATACTTACTTTGTTTGCCAGAGTAAAAGATGACTGAAATATTTAATTTCGAAGAACTTTGGGGAAAAAATGCATACTGGTTTGGAACAACATGAAGGCAAGTAAACAATGACAGAATTGTCATGTTTGGATGAACTATCCTTTTAATAATTTGACCTAACCATGTAATGTTGAAGATCCTAATACTTCGTATTTAGCCAATTTTACTCGCCGCTTGGCGAATGTTAATTTTGGGCCTTGATGCTTATCCTTAGGCCATTTGCATTATAATTAATTACATAGATAAGCAAATGGCGGTAGACAGATGTGTCTCCATCAGTAGACCACCCAGTAGACCAACAAACTGTCCATCTTTGTGTGCTACAACCATTCCAGGCTCTTGACTGAAATCGAAAGGGAAGAAGTGGCTAATGCAAACATCTAGATTGGTTAGGAGTCGTCTTCTTAAATATTGTTCTGTATGCTTTTTTCATCTCCAGTTAAACGGTGATGGATTGGGGCGAGCTGGCAGTGGGAGGCTCACATGCCACACTTGTTAAAAATCAGCCGGCAATTTTGTCACCCGAACGCAACCCTGAACGATGCAGAACTCGTCAAGTGGAGCGAAAGCCTTTGTCAGCTCCTCTTACAATCAAACAGCAGGGTCACCAAACTTTTTGCATGTGCTTATGGAGACAAATGCATCATACAGAGTGATTTTTAAACTAAATATACCATTTATTTATAAGGCCTGATGATTTAAAAAGTGGCTTTCATCCGGAATACACACACGTGACTGTGTTGGTAAGCCGACGCCGGGATCCGCCATGCTTCGGCACATCAGGAGCTGTGACACAATACGACACAAAGCATATCAGGCCAAACAAACCCAAGGGCCTGGTTTACTCATATTGTTTATCGGCACGTACAGTATCAAAGTGAAACCCACACCACTGTCACACAACCCTCCACAGATGAGCAGAGCCATCTGGGAAGCGGCTCGCTTTAAGTACTTGTATTTTGACCTGTGTGTGTGGGTTCTAGTTGCCAAGTAACAAACGATTCATAACCATCATGCCTCAGTAAGCACATCGATTCATTGAGCTGGCTGATATTGGTTCATGATTTGGTAAAATGTGATAATGGGAGATCAGTGAAAGCTTTTGGCGTGCAAGACGCCAATGAAATGATGCAGAGAGCTTGATCAATACAAGATGGAAATGATGTACAGTGCCATTTTGCTGATTTAGAAAACTATAAGTCTTCTTTCCACACTGACTGGTCACAGTCCTTGTGAATTTGAGAAGGCGGATGTGCAATCTCTATGGCAACTGAAGTTTTCATCCACACAATGTCCAAGGATGACTTTCTGGGCCAAATTCAATGGATATTCTCAAACTAGGTGTGTGAAAAGGCCATAACTCTGAAATACAACAATTTGGTCCTGCTGCAAGGTTAGCTTGTTTTCCAGAATAAATATTTTAACATCCTTAAAACCAGATACATTTATCATGCTATCATGAGCATCATGCTGTACGTCATGTTTAAAGGATGTTTGATGTGATATTTTAACTAGAAATCAAGACATTAATATTGATTAAGAAAAGTATTTTGTTGCAGTATGTCATTTCAGGGTGGGTGGTCCAAAATATTAATCATAGTACAAGTAAATATGTAACTGTGTATGCATTTCTGTTCAAAAGTTAGGTCAGTAAGATATATATATATATATATATTTTTAATAAATTAACACTGTAATTTAGAAAGGACACATTAAATTGATCAAAAGTGACAGAACAGACATTTAGAATGTCAAATAAATGCTGTTCTTTTGAAATCTCTATCAAATAATCCTGAAAAAATTGCATCACTGTTCCCACATTATTAAGCAGCACAAAATATTAAATATTAAGCAGCACAACTGTTTTTTCAACATTTATAATAATAAGAAATGTTTCTTAAGCAGAAAATCATCATATTAGAATGATTTCTGAAGGATCATGTGACACTGAAGACTGGAATAGTGAAAATTCAGCTTTCATCACAGGAATAAATTAATTTTAAAATATATTCAGAATAGAAGACAGTGGTTTTAAATTCTTAAAATATTTCACATTGTTACTGTTTTTACTGTAATTTTAATCAAATAATTTTAGCAGACTTTCAAAAACCATTTCAAAACAAATCAAAAGCTCCAAACTTTTGAATGGCAGTGCCTTTTAAAAAGTTATTTTTGCAGTAAATTCTATGAAAAATGGCTTGCAAATCTCATTATACAAATGATATGCAACATGTATATATGTATATATAACACTCACATTAAAAACAAAAGATTCAACATAAAACTATAAAAGTACCAAAGTAAAACTATATATATTGTAGTTCTGACTCTAGATTTTGGAAGGGTGAATGTACCATCCAGTCCAACTGCCAATCAATCCTTTCTCTTACCCCTTCTTGGACCAATCAGTATCTGTGGGGATACACAGTAAAAACCAAGACATCAAATGTGCAATTAATGTTGTGAGCAGGTACAATATATGTGCTGCTTCCATGGAAGGAATTAAAACAGCAACTAATAATGACATTGAAGATTTTTCATCGTCACTGATAGCTAAACAGTCTCCTGTGGAACGCCAAATGGCAGAAAACAAATTGCTTTCTGATTAGGGCTGAGCCAAAACAGCTGAGCAAAAAAGAAATTTAAGGAAAAAAAAAATTTACAAAGCCCATTAAATATGTGCATGTTGAAAGGATCAAGGATCTGTGTGTCATTTTGTCGAACCTGGCAGTAACTGGATGTTTTGGTGTGCCACTGGAATACTGCATCAGGGAATACTTCAATATCCAACAAACACTTGATTCTCTCAGGAGAGACCTGGAGATGGAGGCTTGCCAGTTGTTGGCAAGCAATACCACATATCAAAACACACTAACGAACACACACGCTGACTCTTGTGAACTGAAAACGCCATTATGCAAATCATGCTAATCATGCTTAACTAACAGCTGCTACACGCACAGCTGTGCTACACACTCCTGTGATGAGAGAATGCATAAAAGCAGCTTATCTGTGCTGAGAAAGACCAGGGCTCAAAAATAATGATAGCAACCAGTTTGTTTCAGAGCTTCAGCCCAGTTGACAGAACAGCATCACAGATGCAGATCACATGCCTTAAAAACATATGCAGATCATGTAAACCTAAACATTTGGATTTCTGTTATTGAACATTGTTGCTATGAATTCTGCTGATGTTAATATGTCACCAAAGTAACGTTATCAAGCTGCTAAAAGATAAAAGCTTTATCTAAATTTCAAGAATGACTCGTGGTAGTCTTCTGAGTTAGAAGGAGTTAAAAACTATAAAAGTAATATTTTATTTTTCCAGAAAAGGTAAATTTACAGATTAGTTAAATTATAACTGTATAATCTGCAGATATTTTTGCTAATAAAAAAACGTATACATTAATATCTATAATCCTGTATATATGATAAAATATGAAAAAGATAAAAATGTAGGCCTATTCAAATACATTTTGTATGTATTTAAAATGATATATATTGTAAAAACAAAGTAAAAATCTTTATTGTTGAGTCCTGGAGAAAGGAAGAGAGACATTAAATGAAATATATTTTATATGCATCAAGTTTACTGACAAACAGATCACTGGATCGGGGGCAGGGAATATTACATGGTTGGAAGACGGTTAAGCTGTGGACTTAGCTACAAAATAAAAAGATTACATATAGAGCCTTTTACTTTTCAACCATATGAATATCTAATTCCTAGTGGAGTTTGTTTCATGCAAACACTGCTTAATAGAGAGGTTCATCACTTAAATTTTCTTTAAACTTGACGCTTTCTTCAACGGCTTCTTGTGCTGGACTCCCTAATCAAACAGTGATATAACAGCAACACTGAAAAACTTTTGACATAAATATAGCTGTCCATTGACTTCTTGGGTGCATTAAATAAAAGGCACTGACGCTAAAGATCAGAATGGTTCTTCCTCAACCAAATGCTTTTTGTGTTACACACCCCACCTCCCTTCACAAATTCATGTCAGTAGGGACAGACTGCAGCTCAGGTCAGACACGGACACAGTAACATGACAACTGTCACTTCAGATTCACTTCCATGTCTCTGCTTCACCCTGGAAAACACCTGATTCCTGAACATATGCATCTGCTACTGTCATGAGCTCAGATAACCCTATACATCATTCAATGCTTTCTAAAAAATAACCAGGTGTTTTTAATAGACAATATAGGCAGGTATACACTAAGGTGATGACAGTGACCTTTACACAACATACAATGGTTTTACACCACTACTATTTTTGCAGCATGTACTGTGCACAGTGTACATGCACATTTTCTGTATGCAAAGAATACCTGGATGACCTACTTTGTCATATTCAAGCAATGAATACAGTATTCAGTTCCACGCCCGTGAGACCTTCGTTCATCTTCAGAACACAAATTAAGATATTTTTCATAAAATCAAATGGCTCAGTGAGACCTCCATTGACAGCAAGATAATTAACACTTTCAAATGCCCAGAAAGCTACTAAATGCATATTTAAAACAGTTCATATGACTACAGTGGTTCAACCTTAATGTTATGAAGCAACGAGAATACTTTTTGTGCGCCAAAAACAACAACAGAATAACGACTAGTTATTCAACAATATCTAGTGATGGGTGATTTCAAAACACTGCTTCATGAAGTGTCGAAGCTTTACGAATCTTTTGCTTCAAATCAGTGGTTCAAAGCGTGTATCAAACTGCCACAGTCACATGATTTCAGTAAACAAGACCTTGTTTACTTAGGTCATAAGTGTTTTGAAATTTCAATGGTTCACGTGACTTTGACAGTACTGATACACGCTCCGAAAACA
This sequence comes from Elopichthys bambusa, assembly GCA_037101425.1. Lineage (NCBI taxonomy): Eukaryota > Metazoa > Chordata > Actinopteri > Cypriniformes > Xenocyprididae > Elopichthys > Elopichthys bambusa. The sequence goes on along the minus strand of CM074452.1, from coordinate 25,555,659 downwards.
AGGAATCGAAACAAAAGATTCGCCCCTCACTAGATATTGTTGAATAAATTCGTTATTTTGTTTTTTTGGCGCACAAAAAGTATTCTCGTCGCTTCATAACATTAAGGTTGAACCACTGTAGTCACATGAACTGTTTTAAATATGTCTTTAGTAGCTTTCTGGGCATTTGAATGTGTTAATTGTCTTGCTGGCAATACAGGCCTCACTGAGCCATCGGATTTTATCAAAAATATCTTCATTTGTTTTCTGAAGATGAACGAAGGTCTTACGGGTGTGGGACAACATGAGGGTGAGTAATTAATGACTGAATTTTCATTTTTGGGAGAACTATCCCTTTAACTCAAAAAGCAACTATTTTCATACATTTTCTCAAAAATTAGGTCTTTGTAATTTTCTTGTGTTTCAGTCATTTTTTAATATGTCTATATAGTTTTTGGTTTTATTTATAGTTTATAATGATAACCCTAGAAGTAATACAAGCATACTACTAGGCTACACAGTTTACTGCCTACTTTTGTTTCAAAATTACAACAATAAACTTCTGAAATTGCACTTTGCTACAATGTTGTCAGATGTGGCATTCAGATTCCTAGTATACATAACAAAAAATCTTTCCTGGTCACAGAAAAGCCCTCATTCCTCTTCTCTCTTTGCTCTCTTGCTCCCTTCACTTTGGAAATTGCAAACTCCGTCTCAGCAGCTTCTCGCTTTAATTAAGAGCTCAACTCCAGCTTATCCTAAAAATCTCCTGTGCTTCCTCAAACACTGTGCTGACAACACAATATCCTGCATGAAAGAGACCGTTACGGTTATTATTGCTTGGTGAAAATCACATCCTAAGAAGCTCATATTCAGAGTGATCAAGACAATACGACTCCCAACCCACACAGTGAAGACAGGATTAACGGGGATATTTACAACCACACATAAGAAACTACAGCGACAAGCATTAACATCCGCAAATTAAGTGTCATTTTCACAGGCGGCCCATAATGGCTTGCTGACAGACCTGATCCATCATTGTTAAACCCACTGACATTGTTAGACCGACATGTCCAGGAAGTATATGATGATTGAAAGATGGCGATGTGGGGCTGCCTCACCTGCGCAACACTATTTATGTTCCTCTAGAGAGGCAAGGTTTCACTATTTTGCCGGAAGGCTTCACTTAATCACACAAAAACACCTGACAGGCAGAGTCTGACAGCTGCCAGCAGAATCCTGCCCACATAACTGGACTCTTCAACTCTAAAACTGACGCAAAAATCTGTGCTCAGCAAAAACTTCCTGAAAATCACACACACATATAAAGAGGTCTCGTACTTTTATTATTTTTAAATGGAGGATTGAGCGCTTTGCGAATCAATTGTTTTTGTGTCTTGTAACAAGGCACAGAGGGATCACCACAGTGAGCAATGCTGCGAAGAGACAATCAGTGCTCAATCTCAAAATCCACTAAAGCACGCATGAGGAAAATGAGAGATCAGAGGTATAGTTAGAATGAATTCCCTCTGGGTTTGTTAGGGAACGCTTAGCCACTGAAACAGCGTTACATCATCGGGCTCGTTTTATTCAGTACAATAGTTTCTATCTCAATATCTGAAAACATTAAAGACCCCCTGTGGTGAAAATCAAGTTTTTAATGTTGTTTATATAGTGTTTTTAATATGCTTTAAGATGAACCATGTGCAAATTCATAAGTCAGCACCATTGCTGAGTATTTTATGTTTGAAACTGCAGTAAACAAAAGACGGGCTAAAACCCGCGGTTTGAAATCGGTGGTGTTTGTGACGTCACAGACTACCTTGTAACCAGTCACAACAACGTGCCGGCAGGCTTTAGCATATCATTAACTATGACTGCTCTGAAGCAGGAAAGTCTTGAGAGAAGCCAAGTTATCCCAGTATATATTCTGTTGATATGAAAAATTGTGTAGATTTAGCAATATAGCGAGTCTATTACGATGTTCTGATGAACTATATGCCTTTCTCCACTGACGTTCTGAGTTGTTCAAAGCGTTTTTAAGGATACTAATTGTTAGAAGGCAGCTGTCTGACTCTGTCTGAGATGAAGAATGGGAACTGTGTGTAACATTAGCAACACATTATTAGCTGTTTGATAACGTAGTCAAGCAAAAGGCTAATCATATTAATTAATGACAGAACCGTCACAAGGGCTGTGCGAGCGCATAGGGGCTCGCGCCAAAGTAAAGTGACAGCTGACTTGAAGTAAAGCCAATAAAGTTCATGTTTTTGTCCTTCAAAATATTTTAATACTATAAAACATAGCTAAAACAATATTGCTTTGAGCATGTGCGTGTGACCGTGATTCTTGTGCATGTCAGTCAGTGTGGAATCACACGTCAAGTTCTGAGAAAGCTATTCAGTCCATTATAAATTCTGATTTTGGCCGCCTCTGGAATGGATCAAACCATAGATATCAGCCTACCTGATAACTTCAAGTAAATACAATGGAAATCAGCGCTCATTCAAGGATGTGCATTTATTTCATGTACGGAGAAGGCACGGGCGCCTGCTGGATTTCATCTGAATGTTTTTTTTAATCTGAAAACATCCATTTAGCGCATATTCACAGAGGAAAACAGCTGCTTGTTCTCTCGATAGTGTCTGCTTTACTGAGAAATCGCTTCACGTGATTTAGTGAGAGAGCAGTCCAACGAATGCTAGTGGATTCAGACCGTTTTGCAAAGGCGTCTTACCAATTCATAATTTAAAACATAATTTAAGCGTCAGAAAATATGAGCAGTTCAGTTGCACAGCTGTTAAACTGAATATACGAAGCGAAGCAAGCTTTTTTCTTAAATATCCACAACACAAACAACAAATTGCTCGTCACTACAGCAACAGTAGACTCTCCGAGCTGGCGTGAGTAAGTGGAGGTGGGGCTAATTTGCATATTCATTGATCCGTGTATATTAAATGAGGCAAGGGTGTAGAGTTACATTCAAGCTATTTTAAGGCATGAAGACATTTTTTTTCACTTTTATTTTTTTATTTTTTTTTAAATATGTCACCAAAGGTGGTGACCAAAGATGAGTTTTAAGGGATAAAATAATTGACTACAGGGGGACTTTAAATCTTAAAAAGGGAAATCACTACTAGCATTACATCACTACTACTATCACCCATACAAAAGGTTAAGGATCTGAAGAAACCCAAAAATAACAATTCTGTCATTATTTATCCACCCTCAGGTTGTTCCAAACCTGTATAAATTTCTTTGTTCTGTTGAACACAAAGGAAGACATTTTGAAGAATGTGGGAAACTGAACAGTTCTGGGGCACTACTGACTTCCATAGTATTTTTTTTTTCTACTATGGAAGTCAATGGTGCCCCAAAGCAGCCTGGTTACAAACATTCTTCAAACTATCTTCCTTTGTGTTCAACAGAACAAAGAAATTTATACAGGTTTGGAACAACCTGAGGGTGAATAAATAATGACAGAATTGTTATTTTTGGGTGAACTATCCCTTTAACCCTGTGTTAAAGGGATAGTTCACTCAAAAATAAAACATTTTGAGGAACATTTTTTGTTCATTGACTTCTATGGACATAATGATAATGAAAAATGTCTCATTGTATTTTTTATGTGGTCCACAGAATAGAGAAAGGAATGACAGAATTTGTATTTTTCGATGAACTATTCCTTTAGGGTACGTTTACACGACAACGATGTACTAAAAACAGAAAAGTTTATTCTGTGTTGTAATTACAGGGTTTTTAAAAACTAAAAAACTAATGTAAATTCATTGATAATAAAAAGTGTAAACAATAAAGATCATTTAGTTATTGGGGTTATGAAATTGACTTCATTATTTATAATTAATAATAAATATTGTAATTATTTTAATATACTGCACTCTCAGTTTATGTAAATGAAAATGTCAAGTGGTGTGGTGGTTGTTCATTTTTTTTTTTTTTTTTTTTTTTTTTTTTACAGAAAATAGAAAGACCTAGATTAACTGAGCAACATGAACATAATTAAATGAGAAAAATGGGATATATAAACCTTTGGCAAATAATGTACTGGGGCGATTGCATAATTAGTCCCGAAGAAAGACTTTTGAGGACATATGACCACCGAAGTGTCAGGTTGCTAGGTTCCCTAAAAGTACAAACCTACTGTAAGTTAGTTTGGATAAGAAAGCATCTGCTAAACGAAGAATACTGTAACGTAAATCACATAAATGATAAGAATATGAGCAATGTATCAGTCTCTCTGGGCTCCGATGTGCTCTTCAGTGGAACTCAAAACCTGCCTACTGATGTTTCCCTTGATAAGCAAGATGTCAGGTTATCTCAGGATCATAACAGTGATGAAAGATCTGGGGGAAGTCCCCTTACGTAATGCTGCCATTTTCATGTGGACCAAGAAAGTGATTTGAAGAGCCCTGACGCAGACTGCCATCCTCACATTAATGGTTGTGTAGAAGCTGCGTTATTTCTCTCAGTAAGAACTTCTGCTGGAAGTCTAATGGTGTCTTGAAAGGCAGAAAAACAAAAAGGAAGTAAACTGTTTTAAGAAATATCTTTGCTGGCCACTCTGTATCATTTATATAGTCAATTAATATTATAATTTTAAATAATTGTTATCTATTTGAATACATTTTAAAATTAGGGATGCATGATATATCGGCATCAGCCGATATATATTCATTTTTAATGTTATGGTTATCGGCCCGATAAGAAAATTAGGCCGATATATTAAAGCCAATAAATAAGTTAATTAACATGGTAGTAAAAGTGCTTCAGTTTACCAGTGATCATCTTTAGCTTCAGAGCACGCAGCTCAAACAGAAATATATAATGAGAACAGTATTGTAATTAAACATTGAATTCTTTGGGTTTAGTTGCTGTGTTACAGCGCGCTGTTTTAGGAAGAGTGCATCCACAACAGGAGTTGACTTGTGCATTTGCGTATTTTTGCGTATTTTTGTCCGGATATAAGTTGTAATATTATGTTTATGTTGCATAAATATCTGATTAATCTCAAATAGGATGCAGTTAATTAACCCCAAAGCGCTTCAGTTTACCGGAGTGCATTCAGCTTCAGCAATGCTGTAATTAATATTAATTACATTTTTTTTTGCAAAAACATCATTGCATTATTTTTAAATGAAAATTAGCCCAAGTTTTACTCACCCTCAAGCCATCCTAGGTGTATATGACTTTCTTCTTTCTGATGAACATAATTGAAGATATTTTAATATCCTGACGCATTCAAGCTTTATAATGGCAGTGAACGGGATCAACGAGTATGAAGCTGAAGAAAGTGTCTCCATCCATCATAAACTTACAAGGCTCCGGGGGAGATTCTGAAGCGAAACGATGCGAAAAAATAAAAAAATTAAAAAAATCCATATTTAACAAGTTTTTAAGTAAAATATCTAGCTTCCGCCAGATCCTTGTTCACTGCCATTATAAAGCTTGGATGCGTCAGGATATTTATTAATATTTCTCCAACTGTGTTCATCAGAAAGAAGAAAGTCATATACACCTAGGATGGCTTCAAGGTGAGTAAAGCTTGGGCTAATTTTCATTTGAAAGTGAACTAATCCTTTAATCAAAATCATTTCATTATTGTCTGTGCAGAAGCTATTCCATTTTATTGGCCACAGAAGTATAACATTTATTTTATGGAATATTACACTGGTTCAAACAAGGTTGCTGTACTGTATATGTTTGATTTATGTTGAAGTGCTGGGACATGGTTTTTAATGGTGAGCCTTTTGTTTTTGTAATCAGGCGTATAAAAAAATATATATCAACATTTGGATTTAGATTTATCAGTTATTGGTTATAGGCTTCCAAATCGGTTCCAAAGAATTATCGGTATCGGCCAAAATTTTCATTTCGGTGCATACCTATTCTTTCGTGATAAACCATTATAGTGCATGATGGGAATTCAGTGAATTCAGTGATAACACAATCTCTCTCATTTATATTTCATGAAGAGTCTCCACAAAATAGAAGCCCTGGCAGCTATTGCACTTAACATTGAAATCTAAAGAAAACTGAGAAAACACCCCTTAACTACTGAAAACAGTAAGTTTTGCTCCTTAAGCAATGTTTAGAAGAAAAACAAACAAATGGAGCCATTTACATCGAGAGAAGAAAGCTACACTAATGAGGTACACAGAATAAGGCACAATGCACGAGTCATCAATTCCAGTTCGATTATTTTGCTAGCTCAGATAATACAGATTCATTAATTTCTCAGTAAGACTAACAGCTTGTGTGCATAATGATCAGTAAAGCTACTAACAACCATCACAAATAGCAAACACAGCATTTCTGACTAATATCCACACAACAACTGCAGAACAGCACAATTATATAAACCTACACACATGTGGTCCTCACACAACTGTTCCCAAACCTGATTTTGAGTCAAGTTGTCAATCCTGTACACACACCACCACCTGCTGGCTGCCAAGCGAAATGCAAAACACATCACAAACACTATATTGAATTGATAGCATTTCACACAGTTGATAAACTACATGCTGTTCCAGTAAGCCATAAACATCCATGGAATTACAGGACTACTTAAGGAGTATGTCATGGATTGATTTACTTAATTTCTCAAAACAATATGTCAATATTAAATTGTTTTTTTAAATTCTATTCATCACACTGAGAAATTTGACCTGTTCTCCTTCACAGACGTCACACTAGCATCAAATGACATCCATCAACGTCCTGAACTAATGGATAGGAGAAAGCTGATCTTTGTCTAAGAGAGTGTGACATCATGTCTTCACATAACTGGATCTCCACCTAGTGTTCAAATCTGGTAATAACAATCATCCAATGCTACAGTGCTGTTAAATCAAGGCTCACTTAATTTGTAAATGATTTCGAAGGTCATTACTTGGGGTCATAATGGAAGAGTGAATGGCTGGGAAACCATTAAGCACTCACCACAAGATTGTATCTGGCTATGTCCAGTTATTCACTACAGTCAGTGTGTAACTGAATACTAATATGTGCATAGGAATGGTGTTATGTTGCACAAATTGGATGTTGCAATGTTGAAATTTCAATTAGATATTCATTTTGTGAAGGAAACAGCTGCACCTGTGAGACAGCAAAAGAACCGCGTTTAGGCAAGTGTAGGTTTTGGCTAAGCTACGTAAATTAAATGTCCTATGATACTCTCTTTCAAGGGTGACTATAAATGGTTAAACAGACGCAACAAAGAAAAGACCAATTACAATTCAGCATGCAAATATTACAATAGCATTATTGCTATTCTAGTAATGCAACATTCTAGTAATGGAAGTGAAAATTGCTCATCTAAGCTTAAAATGATCTTTTAAAAGAAAAAGAAAAAAAATCAAGATAATGTAAATTTTTAAATGAAGATTTAAAAGAATAAGTAGTATGAAGAAATTCAAAATAATCAAAGTTTGAAATGCAACAGCTGATGGTTGGTGGTTTTTAGCAGGTGTAAGGAAATCGCTTTTGTGGGTCAAACGTAATTCTACTGAGTGCTGTGCTGACGGATACATATCAAGGAGAGGAGCGTGTGCTCGACGTATCACCTTAAACAGTCAAGTTATACACCTTCAATTCCAACACCACGACGTGTAGGACACAATCAAGATACAATTTAATAAATTAGGATACAATTAATCACTTTTAATTGACAAAATAAAGTAGAAAGGGTGAATTTCAACATGCATATTACAGGCATGTGATCAGCTAAATACAAAAAAGAAGGAAAACCTTATATTATGATATGAGTAATTTTATTTCACGATAACTATCTACCTATCTATCTATCTCAATATAGTTATTATTGCTTTAAATAAGGTTTTCATGATGTTTTCAAGATCACAAAAAACTAGCTTAAGTATTAAAAGCTCTCAAGCTTACAAAAGACAAGTTAACAGTAATAAGAAACTAATTACAAGCATATAGGAAAACAAACTACAATAGAACAAAGACAGAAATGAAATGGAACTATCTGAAAAACTTCAAGCACTAGAAATAAGAAATAGGCCTACAACATAAATTGTATTAATGCATGCTAAGGATGTCCCGCAGATGGTGCTTCGCTGTCAGAAGCAATCCATGCATGCAATTAATGTATTAAAAAAAATTTAACATTTACTATACTTAAATACAAGATGGCTGAAATTCAGCCTTTTGTTTTAAGGCAAGTGAAATAAAGAAGATGCATGGGATGCTAACCCTAACCCATACTGTCAAACTTAAGTGTGCTGCAATCAAAGCCCAATCTTGTGCACACTGATAAGAGATCTGCCCGTGTTAACCTAGTAAGTACTAATGTTACACAAGTACCATATTGTCTGGCTTAAGGAGACACACAGTAAGGGATGAGAGGCATTCTCTTTCGCAGCTTCAGTGTCTATCTATCCCTCCATCCTTGAATTAGTGATGAGTGTGATTGGAAATGCATGTTTCTGCCTGATCCGGATGCATCTTCTATTGAACAACAAGGAAACATAGATACTCCCCCTCTGTTAGTGACAACGGGGCATCTAATAAAATAATTTAAATCTTTCTAAGAGAGTAAAGTGGTTTCAAAAGAAGATTTATGTAAGTGCAAATGCTGACTAAACCTGTCATACAGCCACTAGTGTTGGGCGATACTCATAGTCAAATTGTCCTTTCAATCAGTGTGAGTTTGCGATACATTTTATTATCTTTTTTTTTTTTTTTACAAAAAAAATTGTTGATTTAACTTAAAAGAGTAAGTTACCTGGTTGCCTTAAAATTTGAGTTACTTGAAATTAAAAATTTGAGTTAATACAATGAAGGACAATCTGAACCAATTATCCAAGTTGATTTGACAAAAGAAAAAATGTTTTTACAGTGTAGGCATATTTGCTAATTTATTGGATCATTCATTTACTTGTTTATTTATTAATTCATTTAATTATACTTACATTTTATTATCAAATGATGCATGCAAAATGTGAATCATTGTCCATCATTTTGCCAGCAAAGATGGAGTTGGTGATGAAGAAAAATGTCATGTCAAAATAATGGAAATATTTCAGTTTTAAACCATGAAGGCAGTGGATATTGTAAAAAGGAATGCGCGAGAGTTATGCTGGTAAAGAAGTCTCAAACCTCAGTCAATTATTCACTACATAAAATGAAAGTAAAAACTGACCAAGGGCTCAGAGACGACAAGAGATGGATCTCCTTCAACAGATGCTGATAATGGTGTATAACTGGTGGGGGAAAAAATCAGAAGAGAAGTATTTAGTGTAAACAAGTTTTTAAAATTCTGTGTTTGAAATAAAGCAATTATGCGGTGATGCATTATGAAATTATGGCGTAGCAAATTAATTTGAATGTTAGTTTAATAATAATAGTAGCATAATAATAATAATTTGGAAATGCCAAACCCTCTTGATAGCTGATGCTTTTGATGATATCTCTGGCTATCGTCGATACACGCTATCATTGCCATCGACACAACCCTAACAGCCACTGCATTTCAGCCAAAAACATGCTGGCCTTGGAGATGCAATAAAGATAATTGTGATTTTTATCAATGGCACTAATTTTCATCATGAGTAGGTGCTCTATGATCCATTGTTTTTAATATGATGGGACAATCACCATATGCCTTGTAATGCGAGCCCTGCTCTCAGAACTGACACCAGCTCAGTTGTTAACGGTCGGCTGAGCGAGCATTACAGTAAAGCACAATAGACACGCTGACCGAATGCTGTCCCTGATACACAACACCAGCCAGCTAAACACCAGCACATGACAACACTATCCATTGCATAACAACTCAACATATCATGCCAAAAGCACTTTTTCACTTCAAACAGGTCTGTTTTTGCCTGATGCATGCATGCATACTGCAGCATCACTTGTCAATGATTCTGCATAAGTAAAAACTCAAAACACAAGTTTTTCTGCAACAGGGAGCTGACACAGATCCATACAAATTTCCTAACCCAGAGCAAGGATGCTAAGAATCCATCAATCCCATAATACAGAAGACAATCTTGCCACATGCTGAGATGCTGCTCTCTCTGGGAACTTTTTCCTCCACCTTGCCTCAGAGATTGATATGCCCTTCCCTCATTGTTGGGCAAATATGCCAGCGACCTAGTTGATGAAAATAAACCCTGGCTGCTCGCATGGAGATGAGCAAATGGACCACAGTCACCGAAGTCACAGTGCTGAAGAGTTCCATGCATTGGACATAATGTTGAAAGTTTCAATTTGGACATTGAAGTATTAGGCAGTATGGCCAAAATCTACACAGTAACTATAAACAAAATCCACAGGTAACTATCGACCTTATCTTTCAGGTAAGAGCGGGCGCTGCCATTTGTAAATTTAATGTGTCTGGCTTCCGGTGTCATTCACTTCACATGTACAAAACCGCTTGTTATGCTGCTTGATATTGCAAACTGGTATTTCTTACCATATTATTTTAATGTATTGTCTTAATTATAAACACGCTGGTTTGTAGTGCAAACAGTTTCACACTTTGATATTCTTCTTTTTATTTTCCTATAGCAGCTAATAAATTGGAAGTCTCGCACATTACTTCCGCGCTGACAAATAAGGTAGATATAATTTTAGAAATTCAAAAACCTTTATTAGAGACAAAAAAGGAATACATTAAAAATATGTTTCCGAGCCATTTTGAAGTCATAAAATCGCAAATATACCTGTGACCACACATACATTAATAAATGAGATGGAAACACTGAAAAGAATTCTAGTAATACTAGAATTACTAAAACTAAAATAAGCTAACTAGAAATATTCTGTTTTATATGTAAAACACCACAACAGCAATGCATTACAAATATTTTCCAAGCTATTTTAAGTCTGTTGGAAGCTTGTGAATATACCTATGACCACACATATATACTGCACCAAGTTACAATGTTGCTGGGCAACCATAAACAGCCTACAGTTTACCATGTTTACACCGGTCACAAGCGGCACAACTTCCTGAAACTATATCGCTCCCATCAAGTGCCTGTGGACGCTTTTTGGTTGTCATTCATCCCAACTCTTGAATCTCTTGTTAACACAAGGTACAAAGCTTTTGACAAGTTTACATTTAAGCAAAAGATTTAAAATGAAAGCGTGCCAAAGCGAACCAGAAATATAGCCCAATACTCACTTAGATATGAAACTACGCTGTCCGAATGACCACAAAACCAAAGTCCAATGGACGCAACCGCTTGCGTTGCTTCTTTCTTACCTGTACTTCATGCCCGTCTGGTACGATACACATTCCTCCAGTGCCAGGCCATTCATCTTGAGGAAGTCTTCCATGTTCTTGATCTGGGCAGCGACCCTTTGCTCCCTGAGCCGCTGGAGTTCGGCCTGGTCCGTCTGCCTTGGTGGCTGGTTCAGACCTTGGTCCGAGTGGTAGCGGCTAATGCCACTCCGTATACTCTCGCTGTAGGACATGGACAGCATCTTGCCTCCGCTGCTGCAACTGCTGCTCTTACGCACACCGCTTGCCCCCACCGGTTTGGGGATCTGCAGGTTTTCGGAGGGGAGAGTGGATTTCCGGCGACCAACGGTCCCCCCCGCATACCCGCCCGCAAACATGATTACGCCCCGTCCCCCACCACCCCGCTCTCACACACTTTTCACGGACGCTCTCGCACCTGTCTGATTCTGGCTCTAGTTATACACACTCATGCACACACACGCACCAAGCACAAGCAGGCTTGGGAAACTGGGACCAGGACTGAGCCGAGAGCTGGGTTGAGACATCTCCTTAAATAGCACAGGTGAGGAGGGAACAAAACAGGTCTGTGCTATCAGTGGCAGAGAACTCTGGCCATGCGTCTTGTAATCAGAGACGGTCCCGCCTCTTTCCTGACCGATACAATGGCACAGGAGCAAGACTCAGGTGGGTTCAGACAGGTGCTACGAGCCTCAGGTAAGAAGAAACACCAGAGGGCATACAAAACACACACACTAGGCACATGCAAGAAACCCGTCAGTGTAGACTGCACGTGCAATGTACAGACATGCATTGCAGGTCGTCTGGGAGGGAAGTGACACCATTCATGTGTATTCAAGGAAAAAGTGCTTCACTTAAAACCTGTTAAATTGCCAGGATTCTGGTATTTCTGTTATTCTGCATCAGTTAAAATCAATCATTCAAAGCAAACAGCTGCAATAAAGAAAAAAAATCCTGTTCATCAGTCCAACTAAAAAATTAACGGGATTCATAAAAAGGGTTTTGAGCATTTGGTGATGTCTGATTCGATTTACACTGGCACATTTACACTGACAGCATTTTGAGGCATTACACACAACACCAAGTTGCATAAAGTTAAGAATTAGTAAGCAGAAATTACCAATAGGAGTAAAGACAGTGAAGCGTATGTGATCCATTAACTAATACAGTGTTGTTATTGTTAACTATTATTACTATATTATTATACTATATATTATTACTATTAAATTTTTTATTTATTTATTTATTTTTAAATTGAAACAAAGCTGAAATAAAATAAAATATAAATATTAAATGAAAAACTTAAAGGGTTAGTTCACCCAAAAATGAAAATTATGTCATTTATTACCCTCATGTTGTTCCACACCTGCAAGACCTTCGTTTATCTTCGGAACACAAATTAAGATATTTTTGATAAAATCCGATGGCTTAGTGAGGCCTGCAATATTTAGCTTTTTTTGGCGCACAAAAAGTATTCTCATCGCTTCATAACATTAAGGTTGAACCACTGTAGTCACATGAACTGTTTTAAATATGTCTTTAGTAGCTTTCTGGGCATTGAAAAAGGAAATGATCTTGCTGGCAATGCTGAGCCATCAGATTTTATCAAAAATATCTTAATTTGTGTTCTGAAGATGAAGGGGACTAATGACAATTTTCATTTTTGGGTGAACTAACCTTTTAAACTTAAATGAACTTTAGAAATGTTGTCTGGGCAGCTAACTGAAATAAAATAAGTAGGGCTGTCAAAATTAACACTTGCAAAAAAAAAAAAAAAAAATTCGGTTAAATAAAATATTTAACGCAATTAACGCAGCAACCGTTTTTTTCCCCGTCATCCTTTAGCTAGCGTTACATTATATGATCATGTTCTTATTCCTCCAAATGCCTTTAAACCATTCAAGTGTAACAAACTCATTGGTGCACTGTCTGTGAATTTCCTATCTGTGACAGACACAAGACAAATGTGCACAGAGAGCCCATTCAGATAGCACGCATATAGTCTCTTAAATGGACAGAAACACACAAAATTATGCCATAATGCCCGTTTTGTCGAGTATCCTCGTAAGCACAGTCTTAAATGAGTTAAATAAAGTCTTAAATGAACGTAAAGAGTTGTGAGGAAAGGGGATGTGTGTCAGATCCAAGTCACGTGCAGCAGGTCTTAAAGTGACAGCAGCCTAATAAACTTGCTACAATCTGTCATTAAGGTTAATCAAACAACAAAAGCAAAAGAGAAAAAAAAAAAAAAAAAAAAAAAAAAAAAAAAATCACACTGCTCTTGACTGAATAAATTTTATAGCTTTAATAAGGATTAATCTACATTTAATTTATAATTTATGCAGTGAAGACTGAAGTGTTTGATAACTATTCAGTTTCGGTATATTTCCTACGTCAGATCAAATATTTAAAATATACTGTCTTTATGTTGTTTTTACACTAATTCAATCGCAATTAAATCACATCTAACATTAAAGCTTTTAATATATTTTTAATCACAGAAAAAATGTGTGATTAATTAGTTAATTTTTTTAATCGTTTGACAGCATGTTTACGTAATAAATTGAATAAAACTACAATAAAAATACATTTAAACCAAATAGGAATATAAAAAAAATAACGAAAATGACAACAGAATGACTAAAACAAAAATTAAAATGATAACAAAATATAAAAATAAAAGCTAATTTAAAATATTTATAAAAATTATAATAGAAAGAAAAATAACTGATACAGATACTGCAGTCAAGTACTAACACCTGCTAGCAGTCAAAAGTACAGACACTAGGCAAAACCCAGAGATTTAATTGCTGTCAGTGTGAACACAACTTGAGCTGGGATAGGAGAAAGTCATCTAATGCAAAAAAAAAAATTAATACACACAAAAACCATAATAAATAAATAATGTTAATGCATTAACACATTACATTTCAAATATAAAATTAATGCATAATGTAATATGAAGTATATGTATGAGTCAGACCTCGTTTTTGACCCTTTGCAAAACTGTCTGCACAACAAAACTTGCTGACATCTCCATAGTACACTGTGCAAGAGGTTCTTTATCATAAGCCTGTATATTGATCCTATGAATCTTGACTGAATGATTTACAGTACTGCAAAAACCACTTAACTACTGCAGAGTACTGATCCTCCATATACAAAGAGCTTCACTCAAACAAAAAAAAACATCCTCTGAGCTAAAAGTCTACATCTAAAAAGTACAACTATTGCATTTACAACTTGTGGTGCTACAATAACAGGTGTAGCCATTTGAAGCATAATGCAAAAGAATGTAAGGGATGAAAATTAAAGGGGTATACTCATGCAGTCCCTGCTATTACACAGGCCATCGTGCAGAATAACGCCTTAAACAGACTGACACATGCACAGAGGTGGGCAGTCACACCAGAGACACAATCAGCGCAAAAACTTACCCGGGGTCTTGGAGATCGGCTCATGAACAGGCTTATGATTGTCAATCTGCCCTTATAAACTCAGCTGCAAGCAATCCAGCGATCCACCCAAACTGGGAGTGTCTTACATGCCAGCATCTAAACCAATTAGTAAAGAAGAGAGCATTGCCCTCATCCTCCAACCCCCCATCCCACCTTCAACTCCAGCCATCTCCCCTCCCGGCTTGACTCCATGAAGGAAATCCATTTATGTCATTCGAGGGGGGAGCAATTTGTTTCTGCTAACCACAGCAAATAATATCTGGTTTAAATTATTCACAGAAGCTTCTGCACTAAAAGCTTTTGATTGTTGTTCCACATGAGATAATAGATAAAGGCGTTTTAGTGCACTAATAAGGCCTGTGTGAGCTTGTGGATCTTCAGAAAAACACAGCCGTATCAGTGTCTAAACCAAAATCAACACATTTTAGCAAAAATAAATATGACAACTAAATATAACTACTTGGGATGCTCCGATCAATCGGCATCGGCCGATAATCACATTCTATGACTCAATCGGTAGTCACTAAATTAGGCCGATATCATGAACCGAAACCAATTTGATGACGTCAAACTTCACAGCAGTCACCTGTCATGTTCTAAAGAAATATCACGTGGAGGAACATTGGCCAAAAGGAATTAATACAACAAACCTGAATAGCTGCCTCTGTCATCTGCTCTCAGTGTGGGTGGGCTCTCTCGGCACAATGAAATGATCAAGTACATAGTAAAATTCATAAATATTACACAATTTAAACTTTGTTTAAAGTACATACGGAGTGACTGAAACAATCATTGTCATAGAATACGCTTGTTTGTTCTCATTGAGTTGACAGTTTGAGTTCTTGTGCCCATTTATTTATTTTCAAGATCTGAGGTGAATTAGCCAGTGTTGTTTTCATTACAGCTAAAAAGCTGGGAACACAGAATGATATTCAAACTCACATTAGACACTATTAACATTAAATAAAGCACATAAACAATACCTGATATTATCATTGCCATACTTTGTGTTGCTGTTCCAGCTGCAACGTCGTGGAGAAATAGAAACCGTTTCTAAAATCGAATATTCGCATGTCGCGTCGCGTCTGGTGTTACACTACCCCTGCCCCCAAACCTACCCATTACAGAAAAATGTCTGCATTTTTTTTATTAAAAAACAAAACATAGTTTAGTATGTTTTTAAAGCCATTTGGTTTACACAGGAAGTTTATGTTTACGTTGTAATACTAGTCATTATACACATTTGTGTCCTCATAAACCATGTATACAAGAACATACACACACACACACACACAGAGCAGACAGCGACAGGGAAACGGAGTTTGTGTAATTACCTGCATATGTCCTTCTTCAGGTCAAGTAATATATTCATGAAAACCTAAAGGTTTGTCATCGGTTGTCAGAAGAGGAAAGCGATATCTTTGTCATAGTATCCTTTCAATATTTAAGGGGATTTCCCATGACTGGCATCAGCGCTGTTCAATGCACTGAATCAAATTCGCATTTAGAAGATTTAAGCATTCAAAACTTCATGACATCACCGTGGACTTTAGCTTCTCATCAGATCTTCTGTCCAATCGAATGCTCTCTAGTAGGGGTGTGCCTGACTACTAAATCCGTATTCGGAAAGGCACGGAAAAAAACAAGACAAAAAAAAAACAACAAAAGAAAACGCAGTCTACAGCGCCCCGAAAGGGACATGGTTAGTTGTTTGCTAGCAGGAGCCTGTTACTTTGTAGTACAACAGATTTTACTTACCACGTAAAGAGAGTAAGGAGAGATGGCTGATAGGACAATGGTGAATGGTTTGCAGTTCCGGAGCGTCACTGATCTAATCTTGTGAAATGTGTAATAAGTAGCTGACGCCCCCTAGTATACACACAGCACGTGTGATTAAGAATCTCTAAAGTGAAAGTAAAAGCGTGCACGCATTCAAAAGTGATTTCAAAACTCTGCATATTAACAGCAGCTTCCTGATGCTGACAAATTATTTACATTATAATTACCCAATTGTATAATTGCGAGAGAAAGCATATATATAGAAAGAAATATATTTTTTCCTCCCATCTCATGTGCATTCCCTTTAGGGGCTCCGTAGTACACGTCATCTCCTTTCCGAATATTCGGCTTCGGGCACATCCCTACTCTCTAGAATCTAAAGCGTCCCGCCTCTACATTATAAATAGACGCTGAAGCTGCGGCTGAAATCGGTCACTTGTTCACACATTTATTATTTTCTACATGGTGAATGGCACAGTGTGCACTATATAGGGGATAGGGAACAATTAAGAGAGTGTACATGTGCTTTCCATTGAAGTCTTGTTTCACGTTAGTGTCACGTAAACCGCAGCACACATAGTCTGCTCTGGTCCAGATACATGATAGCACAGAGTAGATCATATCCGCGAGTCGGTGCAGAACACAAAATGTATAGGACCTATTTTAATTCTGCACAGAATGCTATATTTTAAAGTGATATGGAGTAGATTAGGAGGAGAAACAGTTAGAGATTAGAAATAAACTGAGGTTTTACCAAACTCAACAGCTCTGGCCGAGCTGTGATACTAGCAAAACGCTATTGGCAATTTTATAAAAAGGGGAGGAGCTGTTCGATATGTCCCGCCCTGTCTTCCTGTTTCAGTTTAAATTAACACATCAACACATTGAATAATGCTGCGCGCATTCCAATTCACTTCAGTGGGCCTTTAATAAGCCAAAGTATCCTAATATGGATAGTGTTTTGAGTAAGCACTTTTTTTAAAGGCCTATTAAAATGTTCATTGTTTAATAAATATTTGTTGTGCTTTTAATTCATTTAATTCTCAGTTAAAACATCAATTACAGCATTACTGTAATATAACAGGCAACATCTGTTGGTATTACTTTATCTGAGAAAAAAAAAAAAAAAAAAAAAAGTAAACGGTGACAGTGAACAAAGAGCTTAAATATAACTTAAATAAAGCTTGAATGATCGGGATCTGTATGGACCGACATGACGAAATCGATAATTGGTATCGGCTGCAAAATTCCTGATCAGAGCATCCTTAATAAATATTCAACATTAAAACATAATAAAAACAACAATGTCCAAATGGCTCTCCAGCAACTCATTTGAATGATGAAATTTGTGTCAAAAATTGTGTTAAGATATCAGATCTCACAAAAACAGACAAAAATGCATTTTTCTACAAAAAAAGACCATCAAACCACAATCATCACCGTTCACACATATGACAGCCTTTAGACACTTTAACTCTGACCCCTACACATGAAACGATAATTGCACATCCATCTTTAATGGCCTAAATGAAAGTGAAAAAGAAGTTCAACGACCAATGTTAAAAAATTCATCCTGAAAATCAATGAAACCCCCTTACCAGAAATCTCCGGATTCAATACTCATAAAGAGCTAGAATATATATCGACTTGTTAACTAAATGAGTCTTCCACATTGCATGATGATATATGCCAACGTGCATCTTTTACTAGAAATGCGGTATTGTTTTTGCATTAGCTTGGACTGACCTGGACTTTAAAGTGGAGTATGTGTTTATATTTTTCCAGAGAGGTACACTGTAAACGATTTCTGTTGTTTTCACAGTATTATACTGTGCTCTCAACAGTTCCCTACCGTAGAATCTGAGTACAGCATATTACTGTAGATTTTGACGTTTTCACAGCTTGTTACTGTATTCTTAACAGTTTCTAACTGTATAAGCTGTGTACAGTATGTTACTGTAGATTTTCAGTGCATTCTGGGAAAATATTAGCATACTGTATATCTAAATACAGTACTAAATGACCGCGAAAAACAACCACACACCTCCTCGCGACAGACTCATGAAGATGAAAGCCCACTAGAGTATGGTATGTTAACTTTTTTTTTTTTTTTTTCACTTTATATGTTTTATTCTGATGTTATTTGCAAGATATAAAGCTTCATTTTAGTTAATACGTTTCCATAAACACACTTGAAGCATGCCGGCGCTGGCAGAGACCGCCTGAACCAACGTGAGACAGGCGGGAAGAGTCGTTCTGAAAAGCATACATGAAATTGGTAGGTCAACTTTAAAACACATGTAATCTCCTTTTTTGTTTTGTACCAATGTTGTTTGCAACATCAAGGTATAAATACGTTAAGCATTTTTCCTTGCAGCGGCGCTGGCAGACGGGCTGAACCATCGTGCGACAGGCAGAAAGAGTCGTCGCAATAAAGAAGACCTTTCTTTATAGCATGTGGTTTTAAGATTTAAGATGATATGTATTCGCTGGTTATTGTTGTATACTGCTACTAATTAAGTACTTTAACTCTTCAAACTTTTATTATTATATTTCCAACATTTATTTTCCACTGGCATTATACTTAATGCTTAATACTCAATGCTGTACTTTATTTCACAGTATGATTAAACTACTGTAGTTATTTTTACAGTAATTTTACTGTGGTATGAAATACAGCAACTACTGGATAATTGTTGCCAGTAAGTTACTGTTAATTTGACAATAAACATTTTACAGTGTAGTGCTATGCTCAGATTGCAGTGTTTTGTTTTTTAAAGGCTGCATAGAAAGGTTCATTTGGACATATACTAATGTATTTTTAACATTTCAAGATGTATAAATGAACATCAACTAACAATGAAGTATATTTAGAAATGAACAATATCCTAGACTAATAAATGCTGTTAAGAAATGCTCATTCTTAGTTTAAGATACCTCATATGTAATGTACGCTCAAATTGGTATTTTTCAGACCTCAGGAACACTGCATCAGAGTCACTGCATTATTCCAGTGTGTGCTGCAATGAGGGGTGTGCCATTTAAAAGGGAGGACTGCAGTAAATCCCACAGAGCAAACTCAGTTACTGCGAGTTAACTTGAATCTGCTAAAACAGGAGTACTATACACATTCAAAAGAGCAAAAGAAACAAAACATGAGAACAACACAATTACAACCTACAACTAAAACCTACAAAAAAGAAACCCTTAACACACTACAATAATGATTGAACTGAGGTAATCTTTCTTTCCCATCACTCTGTCTGTGTGCTAGAGTGAAACATGGTGATCGATTCCTGTCAAGCGGATCTGGGTGATGCGACGTTAAAAGACTTTGAGCTTAAAAGGACAAAAATGTGCAAGGCTGTGAAATCAAAATTCAATAGAGTGCTCATTAGCCTCAAAGCTACAGAGTCAGGGGTTTTAAGAACCCATCAGCACAACAACTCCTTTTTTTATCCCATAAAAATATGATCCCTCACTAAAACAGGAAGAAAAGTGCACTGCAGACGAGGGTAAAAGGGATGTATTCAATCTGATCGCTAAAAGCTGCTGCTGCATAAAATAGTTGCTTTCAGGTGAACTTGTGCCATCAGCAGGGAGGATGTTGCATATGCAACTTCAAAAAAAAATCTATTCCATTATCGTGTTTGTACAGCTTGTTCAGACGTCATCATAGAGGCTTGACAGTTTTATGTTTTTTTTTTAACACCTCCCTATATGAAGGTTTTTGCAATAGTTTAGTGAATTAGTGTGAAAATATTAATTATACAATTCAAATAGGTACAAGGTATTTTGGCTCAGGGCTCAACAAAGATGGTCCAGTGGTAGTGTCAATGTTTTGGGTCATTTCTTATATGTCATCATATAACTAAGGATGCAACGATTTCGGCAGATACCGATAATTGTTTCAATATTTGAAAGCCGATAACCGATATATTGGCCGATAAATTTAAATCCAAATTTTTATATAATTTTTGAGAGCCTGATTACAAAGACAAAAGTCTCACCATTAAAAGCCATGCCCCAAGCACACAATTGTAATGTTCTCATTATAATTTTATGTAGCCTATATAACGGACTTGCGCTGCACATGTTGCACTTAACTGTATTTTTCTTTTTGAAGTGATTTCAATCATATTTCAAGCAATTCAAAACCATCATGGTGAACAGTGCGCATCTGAAGTATCTCAAATATACTATAATTTATCAGCTATAATATATAATCTGCCAAATTTTTTTATTGTGCCAATAACGATAAAATTAAAAATCAACATATATCGGACGAAACTGATATGGTTGCCGATATATTGTGCATCCCTACATATAACATGTTTGCTAATCATGTAAATGTGTTTTTATGCCTTGCAAATGTAAACATTTGGTATTCTGTGTTGTACTGAACATTTTATAGTAATTTTTTCTTGCTAGTTAACATTAGGTTTTGCCAAATTGTGATATTAGGACAAATTAATTAAAATTGGTTGAGAAAAAATATATATAAATAAATAAGCAAATTGACATGTGTTATGGTTCCAGGAAATGAAGTTTAGGTGCATGAATTAATAGCTATAATTGGAAAGCTGAATGGTATCGGAATAATTTGTTATTATTGCAAATTAAAAACCTGATTAATTGTTTGCTTCAACCAGTTCTCTTTTCTTTTTTTCTAAAATGTTTTTTCAGGAACATTAATTTTTAGCACAATATTTTTTTTTAAATATGTCAGCAATTAATATTGATAACTAGATTTTTTAAGATGTTGCCAGTGAAATTTTCACAAAACATAGATTCTTATACCTATAAGAATTGATCTACCAAATAACACTGCCTGTAATGTGCACAGAATAAATGACCACACTCTACAAGTGTTGGGAAAGCCAAGGTTTAAATAGAAAACACACACCGGCATAAATAGCTAACCAAGAGTGAATTTGGGATGAAATATGATTCCTCATATGAGATTACTGAACATTCACTGCTTCTCTGGGCTCGTGTTTGTCATGCTTTGAGTTTCCAAAGTGTTCCACAGCCAAGGAAACCTGAACTCCATGACTTACCTGCAACACTGTTTTAATTCTACATGGAGTGAAATTAAATCTAAGAGCTTTGTGTTAGAGACTGTGCTATTCTGACACACACCACTGTACTGTAGACAGGTATACAACACCAACACATGCACAGATTACAAGTGAGATTAGATGTTCCCACTGAATGTTAACTATCCCTTTTTACAAGTTATACGACAATATTAAGCACCAGTTAGTCTCAATTCATCTCATTGTAATTGTACGATACATGTCACATTTATTATTTATCCGCTGTTAACCATTACAAGCAAATAACATTGTAATCACGCGTACTATAAATATAACTCCCTTGCGCTTTCAGAAGTATAATGACATAATCACACTGGTATCAGGAGCAGCTAAACTAAGAATGAACCCATGAGTTGAAAGTGCTTTCCAAAACAAATGAAAACGAATGCAGTATCAGATGGCCATGGCTAATTAATCAGCAAACAAAGAGGTACCTGTAAAACTGCAGCTGCCGTTTTGGGCTCCCATATCTCGCACTGAGGGCAGCATGAAAGAAAGAGAGAGAGAGAGAGAGAGAGAGAGAGACAAGACCGAAAGGAAAGCTTAGTCTTGCAGGCAAAAGGGGAAAGAACAGTGAGAGGCCATTAAACAAACACATGCACGTGCACGTATATGCATGTGCGGTATCAGCTTTAGGAGTGACCTGTGAACATGAGCTCAGATAAATGGATTCAACAATGACGACTAAGTGAATAAAGAAAGAAATAATAGTGAAATTTGAAGAACAGATGATAAAATCAAAGAATATGGCCAGATACCAAAATAAGAACACCACAACATAAAAAAAACAATGCTATTTTTGTTATTCATTTAAAAGATTAATCCAAAAACCATTAATGATTTTCCCCTCAATTTAGGACTTTATAGTCTAATAGTGCAACATGAGTGTTAAAGTGAGTATGTTGGCATACAGATGGCATTAAAGCTAACATGGTAACACTTTACTTAAAGCCTTTATGTATAATGCATTATAAAAGGTATTCATAATGTACTTTATAATGCTTTATATATCTTTTCATAAATAATTGTATGTATAATTGTACATCTGAAATTAGTTGTTTGTCATGTTTTAATGCATTATATTTTCTAAAGGTGTATTATAATGTATTATAAGTGTGGTTAAAATTATTCATGAAACCATATAATGGTGCATTACATGGCATAATTAATGCATTAAAATACTTTTATAATGCATTATACATAAAGTGTCATCACTAACACATATACTAAAATCCTATTTCTCTTTCTGAACTGTCACATATAACATGTTTGCTAATCATATAGATGTACTTTCATGCCTTACAAATGTAAACATTGTTTGTAAATATATACAACACATTCTTTGTACAACACATTTAACATTAGGTTTTGTCAGAATTCTAAGAATTATTGAGAAGAATGAATTCATATTAATAGCAGTATAGAAAAGCTGAATTATTATTGCAAATAAAAACTTAAAAATGCTTTACTTTTCTTTTTTTGGCAAATCCAAAAACTCTTTAAAGTTTAATGACTGCTTGAAATTACACGAGGTGGAAACAAACTTGCAGCGCCACCTGCTGTTCAAAACCAGAACAGCTGGCAAAACCCGAGGGGAATGAAAACACTAGGAGTCATAGAAGATCAGAGCAAATTCATCAGGAATTTTCCAGCAATGCTGAAATAAAGTCAGGGCTCTGATTAAGTGGGCTGCTGGGCATTATGCAAAGCACTTGACCACTCTCGCCCTTTCTACTGGGAAGCCTAGCAGAACTGCAGCCTAAATCACTCAGTATGTTAGATGAACATAATTAATTGCATATACACAGACCCTGCAGCAGGGATAAAGCAGATTTTGAATGGTGCAAATGCATCTTTCTAAAAATTTTCACTGTGATTCAACTAATGTGGCTGGTGACGGAAAATTATCAGTACAGCGACAATATAAGAATTGACTTGGTAGTTCACGTGATAATGTCTTAAAATCAATAGGTGCTTTTGCAGTGTGGCTCTTTCAGACTCTCATTCTCTGCTCTCTAAAACTTTGAGCTAGATCACACATTTATGTATGTGTGAGTCAGTTTTGTTTATATCCGTCACACTTCTCAGAGTGTCCTACACAGTCACATAGAGTTTCTGGGAGTCTGAAGCTCCGGTGACTTGCAAATTCTTCTAAATAAAACTTGTATAACTCTTTCAATCTTATGTACTTAAATAAACCTAGTGACATGCTAAAAGTTTGTTTAAATATCATCTAACCCAGGGATACCTATCAGGCTCATCTCCAACGCTGAAAGTCAGGCTTTACAGCCCTGAAATTTACACTACTGTTCAAAGGTATGGGGTCAGAAAGATTTTTTTAAAAAGAAATTAATACTTTTATTTAGCATAAAATGTCTTAAAAGTGACAGTAAAGACATTTATAATGTCACAAACGATTTCTGTTTCAAATAAATGCTGTTCTTTTGAACTTTCTGCTCAAAGAATTCTGAAAAATGACCACAAAATATTAAACAGCAACTGTTTTCAACACTGAGAACAATCAGAAATGTTTCTTGAGCAGCAAATCAGCATATTAGAATGATTTCTGAAGGATCATGTGACACTGAAGAATAATGATGCTGAAAATTTAGCTTTGATCACAGGAATAAATTACATTTAAAAATTTTAAAAAGATTTGTTTTAATTTGTAACAATATTTTACAACATTTTTACTGTATTTTACAATCAAATAAAAAATGCAGCTTTGGTGAGCACAATAAATCTTTTTTAAAAACATTAAAAAAATTTTTTTTTAAAAAAATCCTACCAACCCCAAACAATTGAACAGCAGTGTAATTTTACAAAAGCTTCCTTGTTTAAAAATATGGAAAGTGCTAATAAACTGCACATTTTCCAGACCTTGAGTTTGTGGTTTATGTAGGGAGAATGGTGTCAAAAAATAAATTAAATGAATGATGCAACAGCACAGTCTGAGGTTCATAACACTGTGCCTTCAGAGCAGCTGTTTAGGTGTGAATGTGTGTGTGTGAGAGTGATACAGACCTGTAGACCATGCCCGGGGAGCCTGTCTGTCTGAGAGAGAGGCGGGCGGGAGAGTCTGTGGTCGATTCTGGATACATGGGGAACGGGAGAGTGGGGGGTGTGGCCAGGCTGCCAAGGGGTCTCTCTCTCTCCTGTCAACCGACACGTCTGTCTCTCACCTTACAGGAGCTCTGGAAAACACAAACACAGATGTAAGTTTCAGCAAATGCTAGAGTGCATTAATATAAAACATGTCTGAGCAGCACTGCAGTGCTGCAATTGCACTGTAAGAATGCATTAACACCACTAGAGGGCGATTCTGCACAACGTTAAATGATGACGACTATGATGATTAGAACGTGGCCAATACACCAAAACAGATTGTAACAAAGCCATAATCCAAAGAAATGAGCTGCTGTGCCAGAAGAAAATAAATCATATTTTTGCTTAAGCACTGAGGTTGAAGTCTGTATTAATTGTAATCAGGGGAAAATAAAAGGAATGGTCACCATGAAGTAAACTTATTGTGTATACCAAAAAACAAAACAAACAAACAAAAAAAAAACAGTACAACCAATGTAGATTTATTTAGGAACAAATTACTCTATTTAATGATGATCAAAAAGATTCATAAACTCACAAGTTATCAGTTTAAATCATTCTAAGAAATTTGTCACTGAATCCACTAAAGCGATTACTGAATTAACATCTGACTCGCTTACTGAACTGCAAGTCATAGAAATTTTCATCGAAAAACTACATTATATTATGAGTACATAATTACTGAATAGGTTGTTCATATAACATTTGTAGGCCTAGTTAAAGTTACACATTCACAAAAGAGCAACAAACAAAAACATTATTGTTACAAAACAATGTTGTTGTGTTTAGTATGTAGTTAAGACCACAGAAGTGCTGATATTATACTAAACACACACACACACACACACACACGGAGTGAGATTCACGGTTTACTGATAGTGTGAAAGACAGGCTGCTTTCTGACACCCTTCTGTCCTGCCATTGCTAGGGTGCTTCTAAAAGGCTCCGTGTTCCTATTGCATTACACAAGAGTATAAACTCAGTGCAAGGTAGAAAGATCGCAACAGAGAAAGAGAGAGTTAGAGAGGAAAAGAAAGGAAGATAATGATTGCAAGATGGACAGAAAGGGAATGGAGGGCTGTATAAGGTCAGAAGAGAGAAGGGAAGTAATACAGAGAGAGAGAGAGAGAGAGAGAGAGAAAAAAGAAAGCTGACATTCATGTCAGAAGAGCTTTTTTGGCAACTCTAGTAAATATTCAGTCTCCACCAATGACCAGTTCATAAGACATGAGGCATAAACATACATACATATGCTCATATGAAGTAAAACACGTGTAAACATACACATCATGGTACTGCGCATGAGCACAAGGTATTTTTGAATCATACTAAGAAAAAGAGTCGGGTTTAAGTATTTACAAGCTTAGTTTTTTATAATAATGCAAACGGCAAACGAAACGAAAGCAATTTTTCCCAAATTCCGTTCAATTTTTTCCAAAATTCAATTTTTTCCGTTTTAATTTTTCTGGATTCCATTGTTTTATGTTTTAATTTTTTTAGACTTGATTTTAATGGTTAAATAAAATGTTAGTAATCAAAAAGCATGTCTAATTAATTGAAATAATGACACTTATCCAATTTACCAACAATTCATTCGAAGCTTAACAAAAAATTACATTTTTTAGGGCCCTATGATAAACGTTTTATTTTCATTAATTTCAGAGACACAGACATGCAGGATTCATATTTAAATAGTTATTTTGCGGTTTAATATCCATAGACACTAGTCTATATCGCGATTTGATTTAGGTGTACTGACCTACTTTTTATTCATCAAAAATTTGACATTATAGTAAATAATATAGTAAATTCTGCTTTTATGACTTGCGGAAATCATAGGGCCCTAACAGTCCAACGTAGCATGAGCTCAGAACAGACTCTCGCGCGCCGATCTCAATCACGCAATACTGTTTCTACACAGCGCTGGGAGATCCAGTGAGAAAGTGTTTGTATTTGCAGTGAGATCTACTAGGAAAGCATTTAAATTCTGCAAAGTATTTTCTGTTATAAACCACAGGTATCAGATCAAACAAGTTCTACAAGGCTCTCCAGTCCACAACATTTTTGTTTAAGATTTAATGTAGTAACGATAACTGTAACCATGGTCACAGAAAAAGTCAAATGTTTTTACATTGTTCATTTCAGGGTTCATGCAAACTTTTGAGAGTGAAATTCAAGAACTTTTCAAGGACTTTTTAAAGTGCTTCACACTTTTTCCAACACTTCAAAGCTTTAATTTTAATGTGAATTGTAAAACTAAAAGTTAAAAGATGAAGGAAAACTAATGCTTTGTGGCAATCAAACTTTTATTAAAAAAAAAAATTAAAATAGATTTACCACTATAACCAGTAGATGGCAGCAGATTGGCTTATTAGCCATTTCCACACCCTAATATATAGGAAAAGTCTCATGAAAAACAAAAGATTTTCTTCAAATTGTGACTGATTTACACAGAAAACAAGTAAAGAGCGCTCCTTTTATAATCACTGAAGCTGTTGGTCAGTTCAGAATGGTACATTTAATAAGAGTAGAATATTCAAATTTTTCAATATAAAAATTATGTTTTTGCACATTACTGTTGTTAATAAAAGTTTTAAAATCATTTTAGATCAAGCTAATTTTTTATCTGCATCTCAATTTAAGCTCAGTGCTTTACGGTCAAATTTCCAATAAATAAACATGTAATATTATTAGTAACTGCACATATTAATGCAAAACTATAGTAATATGATTAAAATACCCCCTTCCCCAGCACTACCAAATCAGGTGCTGGCGCCACCATCAGTAGAACATGCTCTCAAATGTTAGTCTGGAGCCCTGATATGGTCAACTTTCTCAAATTATAGCCTACTTTATTGAAATATTAATAAACAGCAAATAATTTTGGTTATATAGAGCATTGTCACATGCAAACTTTGTAATTCTTTCATGTTTCCACTGACCATTTCAGTGCATCAAGCAGCTTCCTCCGCACAGGGCCAGGCAGGTAGGAGGGTAAAATGCAAAGAGTTTCCAAACTGGAGGAGTTTTTTGGCCCTCATGAGGTTCTAATGAACACCTTTGCATTTAACACACACACACACACACACACACACACACACACACACATCCACCCACATTCAGCATTCTTTACGGCCACCTCTCATTACTCTTACATGAGTGCAGCTGAAGGACACGGTAAAGAACACATCATTATGTGCTTCTGTACTGCTTATCAAGGTGACTGTCCCTCCCATCTATCTCCACATACCAGTGGTCTGACACTGGGAATAAGGTCTTTCCATTTTCCAAAGACTTTTCCATTTTACGCTGTCTGCCCACCTCTTTCCATCATGCTAAGCGGGAAACGCTGGATGGATGGGTCTCCTGAGAGAAGGGCACTGCATGCAGTGTATGCAAGAGAAGGCGAGGTCACACATCAGTAGAGTAACTGCGAGGAGTCATCAGGAGAAGCACAAGGTGACCATAAATGTTAGTCCTCATTAACCCAGGCTACCAAAGTGCTCATGTTGCAAATAATGTTGTTCTGATAGGCTATAAATAGACCATCTTTAATGTAATACTAATCTTTACATACATAAGCAAATTGGTCATTCACTTGTCCAAGTAAAAAAGTCCTAGTGCTAGTCCAGAAAAATAAAATTGGATTTTTTGTGGTGTAAATTTAATTTATTCTGAAGCAATATTCTCAGTGTTCTATCAGCTTTGACACATTTAAATCTGCATATTTGTGATAGTTACCCCGAGGTTTTTTTCTGCCCTCAAGGGCATTTTCCCCCTAATCTTATTAAATATATGCTTAATCTTTCATTTCAAATTAGAATATTAAGACACCATAAAGCTGTTACCAATCAAATTAAATCATTTACACTGAAAAAATACAACTGCATTACATAATGTTATGAGATTGTTTTAAAAAAAAAAAAAAATTCTGAATTTACAAATAAGAAATGTTGGGGGGAAAATTATACTTTTAAACATGAAATGGCCAGTAAGTGGCAACAAATGACCATCCTTGGGCCCTATTTTAACGATCCAAGCACATGGTCTGAAGAGCATGGCGCAGGTACACTTAGGGCACGTCCGAATCCACTTTCGCTAGTTTAATGATGCACCAGGCGCATGCTCCAAAAGGGTTGTACCTATTCTCTTAATGAGTCATGGGTGTGTTTTGGGCGTAACATGCAAGAAACTAATCTCATCTCATATTCCCTATAAAAGACAGTTGTGTTTGCACCATGGCGGATTCGCTATTTACATGGCAGAATTTGCAAGCGGAAAGACTGAATGCTTCTCCAGAGAGGAATCCTTTTATTTTTAATATTTAAAAATCTTTGTGTGCTGCTACGCGCCCGTGTGTGTAACAAGCAGAGTGTACACGCGTTGTGCACCCACCTATAGGCGCATATTACCAACGCGCCCTTTAAATAACAAAAAATAAATAAATAACTGCGCCATTGACTTTAGAGCAGGTTTCAGTTGGTCAATGGCGCAGTCGTTTTCAGTTGCCCCAAAATAGCAACACGCCAACAATGTGCCTGAACACACCCTGTTTTCAGACCAGCATGCCCTTGGGCGAACAGATGGCTGCAAGTGCATTTGCTATTTAAACAATGTGGCGTTGGATGCGAAAATGATAACTGTGTCGGGCTTAAACTATCAAAAAACACTTGCGTTGTGCCTGGCGTTCCATTGCGCCGGGTGTATGATAGGGCCCATTGAGTCATTTATTCAAACAATTTGTTCGAATGGCTGATTTATTCAAGAATGAGGCAGTTGTGGCAAGAAGGAATACAGCTACGGCCTGAAGTGACTCAATTCTTGCAAAATCTCACTGCAAATCAAACAATTCTTGGAGAAGTGGCGATCGGTTCTTGTCAACGATTCCCCTCAAAGGGGTGTTTTGATCGTAATCTTAGGGGTTTCGAGGAGGACATGATGACAAAGTTTGTTGTTTGGACAAAAGACAAGGCTTTTGGTGTGGATGGTGAGTTTTTTGTAGCTCTGGAAGGTTTGGCCGTCATGCTGAAGCAATGAAAGCAAGCTTCAAGCTTCAAATGCAGATGTAATGTAGTTTTCTGCTTGTAGCATTCACTTCACTTCAGAAGGCATGTATTAACCCACTGGAGTCATATGGATTACTTTTATGATGGATGGATGTGCTTTTTGGAGCTTTACAATCTATCCCATTACAAAGCTGGGAAGAGCCAGGATATTTTTTTATATAACTCCGATTGTGTTCGGCTAAAAGAAGAAAGTCATATACACCTAGGATTACTTGGGGGTGAGTAAATTATGGGATACTTTTCATTTTTGGGGGTGAGCTAACCCTTTAACTGCATTTTAGGAATCAAAAATCTTAATATAAAGCATTGCTTCTAACATCTCTTGTTCTTTGAATCAATACAGTGTTGAAGTCCTAATCAAAACTTTTATGTAAGAATGAGAAAAATGCTAGCTTCTGTTGGCAGCTCATTATTGCTAAAATGATACAGTATGCCGGCTGCTGGTATCGTGAGAGCTGGAATACTGCAGTGCTGCAGAAAGAGAGCAGACTCAGGCTTTGAAAGTTGCAGCATGGCTTGTGTTGAGATTTACTGCTCTAATGGCCAAACCAAAGCAAGGTGCACTCAGCAGATTACAGCAACTGTGAGGTTTACACAGGGGGAACACAAAGTGACTCTCTCCACTTCCACATTCAACTGCGTGAAAGAGGAGAGAGAGAATGAGAGAAATGTGGGGAAGTTATTAGTTTAAGGGAAGCAGTAAGTACTTAACAGGGGTACAATGAGGACATGCTAGATTCTGAGTATGAAGGACACATGACTATGGATGAGGTACATGATGCTTTTGACCAAGTGAAATAGACTGCATTCATGGACTTTAACGTGTGTTTGATTAGATTTGGACGTACGGCAATCCAAAAGTCAATAGAGAGTGCCGAAGTAGTATTTTTTTGCATGAAAACAGAAGCAGCACGGCACATGACAGCAAATGTCAGCTGACTCAGCATGCATGCAGCAGCCTGATTGCTGTTCTCCATGTTGAGACACACAAAGGGTGTGCCAGACGAGAGAAAGGTCACCAGTGAAACTCCTGCCTTGATGGAGAAGTGGTCCCAGCTGTGTGGATGACACAATCACCAAAGGGACTTGTTCCGTATTTACGGGAATAGGAATTGTTAGAGCAAAACAGTGTGATGGTTGTCACCACAGAAGTGCCAAACAAACTGAACACTGGTGTCACCTACATAACTTCCCTGCAGGACTCTGGGGAAAAAAAAAAAAAAAATTATATACGAAAAATAATTACATGTATACATATTTATATTTATAAATAATTTATATTATATATCAATATAAATATTTTATATATAAATATAATATATTTTTGTTAAATATATACATGCATGTGTGGGTATTTATATATATAATAAATATACACAGTACACACACACATATTATGTAAACAAACTTTTATTTTGGATGTAATTACTAAATAATGACAATATCTAGTGATGGGCGATTTTAAAACACTGCTTCATGAAGCTTTTGTTTCGAATCAGGGATTCGGAGGACCAAAGTCACGTGATTTCAGTAAACAAGGCTTTATTATGTGATAAGTGTTTTGAAATTTCAATGGTTCACCACTGGGGGGGCGTGATTTTGGCAGTTTGATTCATGCTCCGAACCACTGATGTTAATTGTCTTGCTGGCAACGCAGGCCTCACTGAGCCATCGGATTTTATCAAAAATATCTTCATTTGTGTTCTGAAGATGAACGAAGGTCTTACAGGTGTAGAACGACATGAGGGTAAAAAGCATAAAGCGCTGTTTATTTCATGTGTATCTTTGTTCTGTTTTATTTATTCGAGCTATTGTTTGTAATTTGTTTATTTGTTATTTTATTACTGAAGACTCAATTGCCTTCAGTAATGTTTGAACATTCTATTAGGTAGGCTAGATGTTTTTGGTGGGATATGAAAATTGGAATAAATCAAGATTTGTTCAATTTCATCAGTATCTAAAATTGTGATGGCTTATTTATTAGAATACAATGTTATATGGGTCAAAACAATAACACTAAAACTAAAAAAAAAAATATATATATATATATATATATATATATATATATATATATATATATATTTATTATATATACACACACACACACTAGTCACTTCTTTTTTAAAAGCGCTAATATTCTGTCCCGGTCTGTGTACACCTCCCACACACATCATACAAAAAAAACAAAAAAAAAACAGGATGGTAAAGACAACCGCTGGTATCTGGAGCCCTTTATTATAGGAACAGCACAGGTCTGCAGCACTGCAGCACAGACAACTACCAGGGGAGGACAATGCTCAAAAACGTACGTATAATGGAAATATGCTACAAAATACCATTGTTCTTTCTTTTGAACAGTATAGCCTTTATGTGTATGTCAAAAGATGCTTATATGCATTAACCTACTCTAACAGAATTGCCCATAATCACTTGTGTAAAGTTATATCGAATCTAGTTCATTGTGTAAAGTTCATCTACCAGTAGCTCAAATGACACATTATTGTAGGGGAAAATATTACAAGTGCTTTACCAGAAATACAAGCTTCACATTTCTGCTTTGAAATTCTCTGAAATGCCTTGGACCTTAGACATTCATTGTAAATGCATTACTGTAAACATGATTTTTATAAAGAAAAGGACGAGTTAAAATTCTGTTCTACGTTAACTGACACAGAAGATACCTTTAACAAAGTGAATTTTTACGTCCATAAACATAAACCATTGTTAATGCACTCTCCAACTCAAGACATGTCCCATAGTGCCCTTGAATCACTTCAATGAAAGGTCTGTGTGACAAAAACATCTAATCTATGTTGATTCCATCCTGCAGCAGACAGTGACGGCTGGCCTCCAAACAGATGTCCAGATACTGGTCCCTAAAGGCGATGCCGTATAAAGCTCTCCTAATCCATAAATAGCCCTTTTTATGGTCTCAGTCTATCTTATCTGACTCTGCTGCAGACAGAGGTGACCTCACAATTGGCTCGGACTTCCATCTTGGGCCAGAGTGATCGGGGCTAGTTAGCATCTTCCAATGAGCAAGGCTGGTAACTAAGAACCAGTTTCATTGGCTATAAAAAATTTTTTTTTTTTTAAATTACTGTTTTTAATCATCTTCATTCTTCTATGCAAATATAAATGATTGTGATGACAGAAAAACAACACATCTTTCTATTGCATTGTCCCTGCTGATTGCACACAACAAGCATAATGCCTGTAGTACAATTTGCAAACAAACTATACTTAAGAGACGCACTGATTGCAATTTTCTTTGCCGATTCAGATTTCAATTTTTGCTTATTCCGATTTTCTTTCAAAGAACTATAATTGACAGCATATATAAACAAAAAAAATCTAAATTTTCTTCAATGCACAATTTTATTTTCATAAAAAAACAAAAACAAAAAAAAAAACAAGTAAAAAGTCAGTAATAAAATAAGAACAAATAAACAAATTTCAAACAACAGCACAAATAAATGCAATAGAATAAAGAGAGATTAAATAAACACAGCTTTTCAGGTGGGTATACAGTATATTCAGGTAAGAAATACTACAGAAATTAAAGTAATCAAATGTAAAATAACACTAAATAGTCTTCATTGTAAATATTAAATACAAATTAATGCTTACAATTAGTTTCAAAAGTTATTCAGTCAAGAGCAGAAAGTGATTTTATTTGTCTTTTGTTCTTATATTAACACGACAGACAGCAGCAGGAATATTAGTCACTTTAAGAGTTTATGCACAGATCCAATATACTGTTACACAACTCGTGTTATCTTTCTCAACTAATTAGGTTCCAAAACTGGCTGTGTTTAACTGGATACCCGCCAAGACCAGCATTTTGACATAATTTTTTGTTTATTTGACAAAACGGATCGGCTCGGAATCGGAATGACGTCCGGACCGATCACGCAGAAAATTGTCAGAATCCATTCCCTGGCCGGTTGATTGGTGCATCTATAACACTTATGAAAAAATTATTTTAATAAACTGGCCAAAAGATTTAAAAATCTGCTTCAAACTCATTAATTGTCATTTGAATCAGTCTAATAGCTACAAAAAACACTATATTTTGTATATGGTTAAAACTAGCTACTTTTCAACCACAAAAATAATAATTAAAAGGAAAATGAATGAATAGATGACAACAAGTGAAACAAATTCACAAGTGAATCTACACGACAGCTTGCTTGATTTACACAATAATGTTTACATTAAAAATGTCCTTAGATCACATTTGCCACTCACATCTCAATGTACAAATGGTATGAGGATGGCAGAGAGCTGATTATAGATCAGTACTACTCTAAAACTACTCTAACTAATCTACTCGGCTTAGATTTACAATATGTTTCTCATTCAGTACTGCGGCAGTAAGGTTGGGGAAGCCCTCTCTGGCTCTCACCCTCCGTTTCATTTCCATCTCACCAAAAACACAGACTCACGCTGTGCCAGCTTTACTCCCCTGCATTTGGCACAGTGGACTTCAGAGCTGTGCTCTGCTCAACCCGCTGGCCTTGCAGAGAGCCACAGTGCTAACAGCACTGCTGCAAAGGTGAGTTATTCAGATGAATCTAGACTACACCATGACGCTTACTTCACAAAGTTGACTGCCTTCCTTTGTTGGTTATCTAGGAGATGGTTGAATCAGCCCTGCATGATGTATTGTGTCAGGCTGATTGTCCACTTGAGCATGCAGCGCTCTGAAAGGTCACAGATCTTCAATGTGCTTTGCGGTGCTTCGTGAAGGGTGAAGGGAAATGCAGATATGCGGGGATCACTGCTACAAAGGGAAGGCGGGGATTAGGTTCCGCATAGGTGTGCATTTGAGGAGGCGGGGAAAGATTAAAAATAACTCTGTGCACTGTGGCGCACTCAGTAATGTAAAGAATAGCCCTGAGATCAATATCTTTCTGTCTGGAGAGGAGAAAGGCATGAGAAGTCAGGTCTGAGAAGGACAGAAGGGCAGCGGTAGCAGTCAGGGGATGATGACACAGCTTAAGGCCTTATTTAAAAACTAGATTACACACAATAAACTGTACAAATTATATTAAACTGTTTAGTTGATATATACACTAAAGAAAATTCAAAGTAAGATATACTTTGAAACTGTTTTCACTCATAAATTGCTAGTAAAATTTCAAATATTTACAAATAAATGGCAAGTAACATTGAATTAAATTAAATTGTAAAGTAGAAAGACTGAAATAGTATTTTCTTCTAAAACATATTCAAATAATCTTTGTTTTATTTACGAACTAAAGAAAATCTTTTTTTTTTCCCCCAGTGTAGATTAATGTATACTACTAATAATATACCATCCTTTAGGAAACACGACTTGAAATACAGCAAATGTACCTTATTCTCTCTCTCTCTCGCTCTCTCTATATTATATATATATATATATGCACGTTGCGTTCGTCGTGAAAGGAAGTTATCGCGTTTCCACCTATTAACTGTCATTCTGACTGTCATCCGACAACTGGAGTTCTGGTTCGGAGATATTTAACTCTGTGAGGAAAGTACACAGATACTTTTTGGGGATTTCTATGCATTCTATTTCTCACAACTTGTGTGCTTTTTCTGGGTGAGATGAACTGCAGAGCTAAGAGTCTCATGCACATGAACATTGTGCAGCTGTGCAAACAAGACCAATGGCCAAGTTCAAGAATTTCATTAAATGATACATAAAATTTTGGTATGTTTTCACCAAACTATCGTATACCCCCAGAACACTTAGAATATTCAGCATGTGTCGCATGGGATCATTGTGTGTTACTTTTGCGTCTTTTTTAAAAAGCTTGATGCTGGTTGCTATTCACTGCCATTATATGGAGAAGCACGAGCAGGATTTTTTTTGTATTGTGTTCCATAAAAGAAAGAAGGTCATACAGCATTAGAACAAAACCAGGGTGGGTAAATGATTAATTAATTTTCATTTTAGGGTGAACTATCCCTTTAAATTGACCAAAATAATGGTACAAAAGACTTCCATTTCAAATAAATGCTGTTCTTTTGAACATTCTATTCATCAAAGAATAGAATGAAAAAAAAAAAACTTTCTGAATTTCTGAAGGATCATGTGACACTGAAGACTGAAGTATAGTCTGCTAAAAAAAAAAAAATGCTTTGCCATTACAGGAATAAATTGCATTTTAAAATATATTAAAATAGAAAGTAGTTATTTAAAATTGTAATATTATTTCAGAATATTACTGTATTTTTATTAAATAAGTGCAGTCTAGGTGAGACTCATTTCAAAAACATTTTAAAAAGCATTTACAGACCCCAAACTACTGAATGGTAGTATACAAAAAAAAAAAAAAAAAAAAAAAGGTTTACTGCAGTTTTAAAACACTGCAAAGAAAAATAATACATAAAAAAAAAAAAAAAAACAGGTCTAATAAATAAGGCCTTATTATAAGTTTCTAATATCAGTCTAACAAGAGATACATTGCCAATTAAAAAAAAACACATATGCTAATATGACAAATACAGTCACTGATGTAGCCTAAATCCTGACCAGTGAGAGAGAAGTCAACCTGTAGCGATGGGGGAAGGCCAGTGTGTCAGTATAAATGTGTGTGTGTGAGTGAGAACCCATCACTCCTTATGTTCATCTGTGCATCACATACACCTGAAACACCTCCAGCTATGTCAAAACAACACGGGCTGTCCAAACATTTAGGTCGTCAAATCACCAGGAGGATTTACACTGATGCAGGTAAACTGCCTAGCCTCTCTTAGAGCACCCACTGACAAATCAGCAGTCATCCATACATCCTCTACATAATAATGCACTTATAAACAGAAACATGGAGTGAGGCCAGATAAGTGTAGTGATGTTAAGTAACCTTCATGAAGGGGTGGTGGAGAAAGTCGTATAAAAACTGTTTGTACAATTACACGTCAGTATCTCTCAAACGCAGTGCTGATAAATAATTCAGAATTGCCCAGTCTTGTTTTGTTTTGGTGTTCTTTTGGTTGTTCCAGTTGGTAGCTGTTGTGTGAGCAGGAACTGACTGAATCTTCCCCCCAGGTTTCTGAAATACCATTCTGACGAATGCCGCTGCTAACCGAGGGGGAAAATGTTGCGAGAATGGTCCAGAATTACTAATGAAACGTGGTGCAAATGCAGCACGCCGTGCTGAGTGCTGTAAGCAGACTAAAAAACCCGCCCCCAGAAAAAGGCTGCCTGCAGCAGCTGTCCTGCACACACACGCTGAGGAAGAGGAGGGAGGAGAGGGAAGCAAAGAAAACTGCAGTTGAAGAGACATTAGAGAAAAGAGCTGACTAGGCACAGCCATTCAAACAGTGATGAAGGTAGAAGAAACGTGAGGCAGCTTTAACCACAGCTGGAGAGCAAAAGACAAATGCATGCCACTGGGACAGCGCCTACAAAGAAACTAAACTTTAAAAGCAATGCATTTGGTAATAAACATTCATAAATAATTATATTCAGTTTATTTGTATTTATTCAGTTCAATACGACCAGAAATGTTGAGAACACTGATATGTTGGGCAGAAACCATGCATCTCCAATCATTACTATTGATCAATCTTTATGTCTGTCTGTGGGATTTGCAAATATTCGTGCGAAGTATTAAAAAAAAAGAGCATGTGACTAAACCTTGTAACTCCATTGGATCCTCAAACTTTTGGTTAAACCTCATAACCCTGCTTCTATCGTGAATGAAGTGCCACACGCAGTTTGGACCGTCTGTGCTTGTTTGCAATGCAAGGGTAAATAAATGACTGATTCTTTGAATAAGTACAGTGTTTTCTTTACTCAAGAATCCCTATACAGTGCCTTCATTTTTCAAAATTACACGATCGCTGAATACAACACAAAATGCATTGCATTTTTTGCAATCCTGCATAATTCGCCATTTCACTGCAAAATAATCGCATAAGACTAAAAGGTCTCTCAAAAAATAACTTATAATTGAATGATCTCTAATTTAATTAAAGTTCTATACATTATTGTCACAAGGATAGATGGTACGCATATGTCAGTGGTCTGTTTGAAACAATCCATTTTTTCTTGACCTCAGCACTTTCACTTTATCACAATATGGGTCGATATATCACAATATGGGTCTGCACTAAACAGCTGTTTAATAAACACTGCATGCTATAGGGCCATTGCTAACTATAGGCAGAGTATTAGGAAGGGGGTCTGTAGCACTGTATAACAATACAGGTAATGGCGTAGGTTTCATGTTAACATTGGGCACTCCCCACCAGGCACAATATTCTGATTGTTTTCTTCTTCTTCTTTTTTTTAAAGCATATAAATAATAATGTACTCATTCTAATAAATTTTATCCACAGTAGAGACAGAGCATGTGCACATCGTTGCCAGGTCGAGAAAAATAATTAAAACACTTAGTAGATATTTCCATATTGCGCAAATGTGAATTGGTGGGATTATGTCTCTTGATATCAGGCAACCCCAGTCATGTTCCTCTGCAGGCCAGATTAAACCTTGTTCAAGCCTATAAAATATATTCTATTCATTAATTTTAGCACATTTCCACTCTGTTTTAAATGCTGTTCTTGTATTCAAATTAAGCGTTGTCCACTGCTGCATACGTGCTGTGGAATCAATACAGATACTCGTATCGATGTAAACAATGTCAGACTGGTTGCGGATTTTTGTGCGTGCTTGCTGACCGTCACTGTGCAAGTACCGAATTGTGTTCTCTTTCTACGCTTTTTGCGCT
Source organism: Elopichthys bambusa (assembly GCA_037101425.1). Taxonomy (NCBI): domain Eukaryota; kingdom Metazoa; phylum Chordata; class Actinopteri; order Cypriniformes; family Xenocyprididae; genus Elopichthys; species Elopichthys bambusa. Next base: position 25,517,184 of record CM074452.1, on the reverse strand, counting down.
TGAAAGGTCCAATACACACATAATCATGTCAAAATGTCAGTCTTGGCGCTTATGTCTTAAGAGAACAAACAGTTTGGGACATGTGTCAGTATTGAATCCACAAATATACTTGAAAAACATAAAAGCACAATTTATTTAATTTGCATATTTGTTCTATTGTATTTACCTATGCTTATAATTTGTTTATTATTTTTTATTCAGATGCACTCCCCTACAAATTCACCCCAATCATTCTAGATTGATTAATTCTTTCCAAATAGAGCTATTCAAGTTGTTTTGTTCTTTTTACATTTCACAATATATATGGCAAAAAAACGCAATGTCAGTTTTTCCCAAAATTGTGAAGCCCTATTACAATCTAATAAGTTTCGCTTAACAAACCTGAATGACATCTGCTACTGAGGGACTTAACAATCAGTTAGCAATGGCAAAACAAAAAATTATACTATACATGAGAACACGTTACATCATTTACACTTAACCCAAACCGAAGTGACACAATGTGTTGGCCTCTCCGCCTGAAGGACCCTCCCAACATCTATATATAACATCCATAAACACATGAACAAAAACACAGCCCATCTGTCTAATTACATACATGTCCACACATGTGACTCAGATCTGTGCTGTTTTCAATGCATTTGCCCGAAGGACATTCGTCTCCTGACTGCTCTTTTCAAAAAAAGCCAATCTTCACACTTAATCAACATCTTGCAATATGCTTCAGAAAAATAAAAAAAAATAAATGCACAAGCATTACAGTATAGATATGAAAACAGCACAGGAGCAGTAAGAAAAAAAAAAAAACAGTCAGTATACAGTTCAGTGATTAACACAAGATTTTAAAGTGGCTCAGGTTTGCAATGCATGCTGGGGTTTTTGTACAGAGACACCTATGAGTTATTGTGCAAGCCTTTGAACAGGCGTCAGCTGCAGTTGTACATATGGCAGAAGCACAGATTGTGTGGGCTGAAGCAAACTAATGTAAAGCTCTGCATGGTGTTTGTGTGTGTGTGTGTGTGTGTGCGTGCGTGCGTGCGTGCGTGCGTGCGTGCGTGCGTGCGTGCGTGCACAATACTGTAATGCTGATTTGTACCATTTAAAAAAAAAGTGTGCATGAGTAGTCAACAAATACAGGTCATCAGTCTCACTTCTTACCGATTCCGAGCCGATACGTTTTGTAACGGCACAGGCAATAACGTCAGCTGCGCGTTCGCGCTCTCTTCTCTCCGACGGCGAAGCGACACACACTGCGCGGGCGCCTCCTCTCTCTCTCTCGTCTCATTCGCTCCGGTTAAATAATGCTTGTACTGCGCATAATTTTAGTAATTCCCGCAGGTTTCGTGCTCACACCAAAAGCACGTGCACCACTGATCTATATTAGTGAATGTGGCTTGTCCGCTCAGTCTCAAACAGAGACAGAAGTCAAACAGAGTCACAACAAGTACCAAAATGAGTGGCTTACTGTGCTTAAATGGTCAAATACATACAAAATAATGTCAAAATGCCTGTCTTGGTGATTATTCAGATAAACACAGTCAGTTTTGGATCGTTATAGCTGAGAAAGAGAACGCATGTTGTGTAACAGTATTGTGTCCGTTCAAAAACTCAAAGTGACAGCAGTCCAATATTCCTGCTGCTGTCTGTCATGTTAATCAAAGACAAAGAAACGTTCTGCTCTTGACTGAATACGTTTTATAATTTTAATGATAAGAATGAATCTATATTTAATATTTACAATAAAGACTACAGAAATTAAGGTAATCAATGTAAAATAACACTGGATGTTATTACTTTATTTCTGTAGTATTTCTTACCTGAATAAAAACCTACTTAGCCTGAAAAACTTAGTTTCATAGCTCTCTATTCTATTGCATTTAGTTGTGCTGTTGTTTGCAATTTTTTTATTACTGACTTAAAACTTTGCTTTGAAGAAAAGTATATTTTTGTATTATAGTTCTTAGAAAGAAAATCGGAATCTGCAAAAATCGGTATCGGCAGATCACACTTACAAAAAAAAAAAAAAAAAATCGGAAATCGGAATCGGCTAAGAAAATTGCAATCAGTGCATCTCTAATTAATATAAAATATTTTCTAATGAATGCACATGATATGCATAACTGCAGAAATGTAGCTTACATTTACTTAATATTTACACTTACAGTAAAGACTGTTAATCAGCCAAGCAAGACAAAGTTGTTTGCAAATGCTGATAATATCAAAAATGACCAAATATTAGCCTGGCGGAAACATCAGCTCATCACTAGCATGCATTCATTTAAAAGATCTGAAAGAGTTGCAATGTTTTGCTCACATGGCACATAATCTCTAGAGTGAATCAGCATTCTGTTGAACTGATCCCTGTACAATAGTTCTGTCAATAGATTGCAGTGTTTCAGTGTGGATTGTGATTGTGTAAAAGTGCATCATCTGCTACAACAAAACCATCAGCATCACTGATAACATAAATGTCTTGCTCACCTCTTAAACATACTGACATACTGGAGCAGAAGTGCCCGCACACACATACACACATACACCAGAACATAAACAGATGCTGATCCAATTGGTGAGTTCAGTCACGCAGCAAAGCTGCGATTGGTTAGAGACCGACTGCATAGCAGAGAAGCAGCTTTACTCAGCAATAGTCATCCTGTCTTATGCCTCTCCACTTCTCCCTTCTGAATACTATTTTTCTCAGTCCTTACATGTGTGTGTGTGTGTGTATGTGTGTGTGTGTGTGTGTCCTATTCTCTTTTCTCTACCTCCTTCTCTTCCTTTTGCATTCTCACTCTTTCCCTTTTCCGCCTCAGGCCCACCCTGCAGCACATACACATGTGATTGTACATTGCACATACCAATGAGAGACCTGACTGATGGAATGTGACCTCTTCATCTTTGAATGATACCGATACAGGACAACATTTAGTCAGCAGCAAAGGCCCACTAGACAGCCTCTGGTTAGAGGTTCATTAAAAACATATGATGAATATTTATATATATACATTGCGCTTCAACGGAATTCACACAAAAATGATATCAACATGCCCGTCTTGATGAGTAGCCTATCCTAGCAGATAGTGCTGGGCGGTATACCGGTTCATATGGTATACCGGTTTCAATTTCGAGACCGATATGTATTTTTCAAAAACCGCCATGTAGCTGAAACAGCTGCTGTCTCTATTCAATGGCCATGAAGTGCTATGTAGAGCGTATAGAGAGCAAACTTCTCTTAACTTCATACCCTTCTTACACTGATGGAAACAACTTTATAACACAACAATAAATAACTCGATCTCTCTTTAATACTGCAAATACCATGTAGAGCCATATGATTTCCACGATGCAGAAAACACGGATGAAATCACAGAATCCAGTCACAACTGTATAAAGCAGAACGTCACAGAATTTGGCAATTTTTGGATGAATAAATCAAAAGCCGGGCTGTACAATGAATCATATCGATACGGACTAGTGTCTGTGAATATTAAAGCTAAAAAAGACCGCTATTGAAATCTGAAGTCTGTATGAATGAGCGCTGCATTTTCGTCTACTACTACACATACCGAAGCACGCGTGACGCTCGCGATGATTTCAGTGTGCTGTCTCACTCACTATACACATGAACTTCATCTGCAGAGCTGCTCTTAGAGTCACTTTATGAACATTTCACCGTTTAATTTGACAAAACTATCAACGTTTGTCATATCATATACACAGGAAGTCAAAGGTCTTCATGACCCTGTCAAAATAAAAGTTCGGTATAACTTGAAATAACAGAAAAATACTATTGTACAATCGAGTATACTTTAATAAATAGAGATTAATAATAATAATAATAATAATAAACACTGTTTATTAAAACACAAACTCAAAGGTCTTCATTGAAATGACAGAAATTGCACAGTAAAAATGTAGCCTACTTATTATTATTAATTTAATTAAATAATTAAATTATTTGATTACATTTTAAATTTGTTAGCTTTATGAACTGATTTGATTACGATTCATTTTTAATTGTCCTTACAATGTTTATATAATATATTCCCTGTACTCCTGACAGTAAAATATGCGAAAATAAAGGTCCAGTCCAAAAAAACGTGACATACCGTGAAACCGCCAGAATCTTAAAAAAAAAAAACAGTGATAGAGATTTTTGGTCAAACCACCCAGCACTACTAGCAGACATACCCTGCTTCTCAATCAGCTCCCTAGCTTCCTAGGTCGTGAATCAGTATATCATGTAAATGAATGTGGCCGACTCCCTGACCAGTGCCCTGACTACTTAACAGGGAGCTGATTGAGACGCACGCATAGTCTGTTATGTCTTAAGTGAACTTATACAGTCGAGAAAGACAACGCATGTGCACAGTATCAGTATTTTGGATCCTTGCATTGTCTTTGTGACAGCAGACCAATATTACTACTGTCTGTGTTTTTAATGTTAATCAAACAACACAAGACTAAAGGAAATCACTCACTGCTCTTGACTGAATAGCTTTTGTAACTTTAATAAGGATTAATCTTTAATTTATACAGTCAAATATGTAATGTTATTTTACATTTGATTACTTTATTCAATACTTTATTCTGTACCTGAAAACTACTGAAAACCTGAAAAGCACAGTTTATTTTATTTGAATCTTTGCTCTACTGTATTTATTTGTGCTTGTAGTTTGATTATTTGTTCTTATTTTCTTTATTTTTATTTGACAGTCCTTTTTCCCCTGAACATATCACATAACGAACCGTACCGAAACGGTGACCCTAAAACCGTAATAAAAACCAAACCGTGAGTAATTTGAACCATTACACCCCTAGTAAATAATAACTGTACATAATAAAGATGTATTAGCGGCCCCCGCTAATTATTCTAGAAATAAATTAATTCAACAAATGTAATCTCTTTTGCTACATATTTTTGATGGTTCAAATGTATACTCTATATCAGGGGTCTCAAACTCAAATTGGCCGGGGGCCATTGCTGTGATTGACACCTCATAGGAGAGCCATTTTAACATTCAAGCACAAGAAAGCGCAAAATTTCTTAAAATTTACCTTACTTTGCATTATTTCTCATTTACTTCAAATTTCATTGTTACATATAGTATTAGTTTTTAACTGTTAATATTTGCACTTTCCCTTACTTTATTTTAGCTTAAATAACACTGTACTGAACAAATGCAATCCCTGAATACATTTGTACACTATTCTATATCTTGCCAGACACCATACACACAGCTGAGCCACATTTGTCCAAGATGCCGTTTGAGCATCGATAATGTTTATTGGTAGCATCGGATGCGTTTCGGTGGTTTAAATAGACGTGATCGCGATTGTAATTTAGGCAAGCGCACTCATAATAGAAGTGACGTGGCCGCGACGTGCATACAGTGCGGCATGCCTATGGGAGATGAAAACATCAACTTTTCAGAATACCGCAAGCACACCGCAGGTCATGTGACAAGAACCAACCGATGAGCTTCGGCCTTTCTGGAACAACACCGAAAGCTCAGCCAAACAGCTGGGTTTTTATCTTTCATCTCCATAAATATATCTAGTAGAGCTAATGCAAGGACTAGAAATCAATTTTTCTTTTGCTGAAACTTCCTCGTCAACGACAGACGGCACGGGAGCGAAAGCGCTTTGGAAAGAAGGAGAAAGCGGCGCAGCCACTTATGTGAATGGCCCCTTAGAACTGCGACTTTTTCTTTGCATATCAGACAGGTAGCAACTAGAGAATAATAATAATAATAATAATAATAATAATAATTTATGTTTTATTTTTGAGATCAGTTGCAGTTTGAGACCACTGCTCTACATGTTTAACCATTTATGAACTATTATTTACCATGTTGTTTATGTGACTAATGTGCCCTACCATCACCATTCATGACTATGCAACCAATAAATAAATGAGTACGAGAGCACAAAATTGTTTACAAGCGAACAGATTTCTTCATTGATGTAGTCACTTAATTTTGCTTTCAAAATGCACCAGATTTATGCATTTAAATGTAAAATGTCCAAATTGTCAATTTTTGCAACCATCTAGCAACAGCAAGTATCAAATATATATATATATGACAAATGCAAATACACATTTTCTGTAGCAATGCAAGTCTTTGCTGTCACTTTTGTAGTGCGTCTTATAGGTTTGTAATCACATTACATGCAGGTAACGCTACAGGTTAGCCCACCTGTTGTAGAAAAAGAAAATTTACAGAAGATATTTATAACATTTCAAAAACGATTTTAATCCCACTATTAACTTAAATCCTAATGCCTGGTGTCATTTTTATATTTTGTCAGGTGACTTATAACACCAATCCAAATCATGTTTTGATAGAAAATGCTACAACTAATATACACTTGACAACTTTTTTTGTCCACTAGTGTTTTACAACAATAACTCAGTTTTGCAATGCTCATCTGGCTAAGAAATTTCAACATGGTCTCACAAGTCTAGCACAACTAACCCTCTCATCTCCTTCACTGATGACCTAAATTACATAACATTTTACAATAACTGTTCTGCAATCAAGTTAGTAGGAAAGCAAAATTAGAAACACTCAGAATTCCCACCAGTGCTTGCAAGATCTATTTTACTTTCATAATGCATTAAACATGCTAATAAGTTTCAAGAAAATGCTTCAATGACCTTGATTCCCAAGGAAAAATGTCCCACAAAATTCTTTATTTACGAGGGCACCAGAATAGGGAGGCAAGAGGACAATTCAGCCATCTGACAAAATTCTATTCATGAAATCGAATCAATTTAGTGCTTTATCAGAACCAGAGCTTCCATTATTGAAAGGTCACTCTTAAAGGCCCACAATATATTGGCAATGATGGTGCAGTGCTGATTAGAGAACAAACAAAAAAAACTGATACCGATGCTTGGCCTCAACAGCGCAATCTAGATGGTCAAGATGTTTGTCTCTACAGTAAGAAAAGGGCAAACGGGTGTACTCTAGTTAAACAATAATGAGGAGAGAAAGGAGCCTAATTAGTATATTCAGCTCTTTTGCATTATTGTCTTTTTTGCCAATTAGGCAGTGTAGAAACAATAATCGAGTCAACCGAAGTTAGCAATCTGCGAGCTTTGGTTGTAATGAGACAAGTTATGATTTCCTTTTTTAAATTAGATGTTAACTCTACTGTGATCTCAGCTGAAACACGGCTCTAGGCAAATGAGGCTGGACATAATTAACGTGCTAGTTAGGATAGAAATAAACATCGAAATGTAGGTCAGTAAAAAATGTACAAGATCCCAAACTCTAATGCAACCGAACCATTTGTTATTCATTAAAGCAGATGAACCCTGTTTATCAGTAGATGCTATAGTACTGTTGTCTTTAATATACCCAGGGAACAGGTGGAGGGATGGTCTGCGTCCTGTACCCCTGGAGAGAAAGGTCTGTCTCACACTCACTCTCACATGGGCCTGACGAGGAGTACATAGTCCCAGCAGGGTCCAAAATTCATCCAAACAAAAGCAGTGGGAATTGAGAATTTACAGACCATGTTTTGCATGATTTCAAACAGTTTTCCCAAACACTCCCCTGTCTCCCATTGTTCGGAAAACAGGAAATCCTGCTTCAACGCTCATGTCATTGATTGAGGCAATGTTGTTATGTTAGCACTTAAAAATAAATAAATAGAAGTAAATGAAAGTAAATAATTGTCAATTTTTGCAACCATCTAGCAACAGCAAGTATCAAATCATTAAAGGGGGGGTCTAATGCCATTTCATGCATTCTGACTTATTTACACTGTTAAAGAGTTGGATTCTAATGCTGGTTTTGGTTGTGAGGAAAAGATAACCTTGTTCAGCTTCCCAAAGAACCCAGCATTAAGGGAATAGAGGATGCAGTTTGTTTTTCAGGGGGGCAACAACAGAGTTGCGCAAGTGTGTTTGTTTGTTCCTGACATTTTAGTGATGAATGTTTTATAAATAAGGCCCAGTTCGACGCTGGATTTGCAGATCATTTGAAACTGAAAGATGGAGCAGTCCCAGCGATACAAGATCCCTGTCGTGAATCGGAACTGCATCAAATGTCTGTGTTTTGTTGGCAATAATGTAAACAACACAAACGTATAGTGAATCAAAAGTTATCCAGGGATAATACAAATGATGTATTGTGTGGTTTAAATACATTTGTTTAGCTGACCACCATAAGTGTTGTGACTCTTTAGCTCCGCCCACGGCACGCCTCCTGGAGCTTGACTGTTTTCGGAAAAAAGCAGTACAGCTGTATCTGTCTTTTATAAATCTGATAAAACTAAAGACTTTTCAGAGATATGAAGGATGCAATACTACTCTATAGGTACTCAAGATTAACATGATATTGGCGTCTTTAAAAGAAATGGACAACAGTCAGACAAACCCCTAAAGTTACAAAATAATTAGGGATCATTTGTATTTAATTATAACCTAGATTATAACTAATTATACAAATTGTCTTAGCTTAAAGGGTTTGTTGTAACCAGGCCCAAGCCCTTCAATATGTCCTGCTTGAAGTTCCTGTTTCATTAGAAAAGTCTTCAAGATAAAAAAAGAAAAACTATGCTATCAGAAATGAGGTGCCACAAAATTTTTTACAACAAGCATTTTGGCTTCCTAAATTACTTGCAATGCAACAGTGATTGTTTTTAAGGCAGTCTGGATTTCTTTGGACTTGCTTTAGTCAGAATTGCAATTCCTAAAAAAACATTACTGTCACCTGGCCAATTTGGCACTTGGCGAGTGTCCATTTTGGACCTTGTATAGTCTATACTTACAAATTCTATGACAATATGACTGGGTGGTCTAAATGAAAAAACACACACATACACACTTCTACACACATTAGCACACACCTGCAATGCAGACAGGTGTGATAAATGCCGTAGGTTACACAGATCTGCAAGTGCACACCTTCTCCCTGGTGGGACTCCCAAACATGACTAATGCAGCAAGACAGCAGCTCTGCGTCTGCACCACAGGATGATTAGAGAGAACTGTTAAGGCGTTCTCTCAGAGGAGAACCTTAAATGTACATGCAGAGCTTCCTTCATGTTTGCTTGAAAAACAGTCCAGCAACTATTAAGACAAATCTGCTGAAAAACAACCAATATCTTATATTATCTGACTAGCACATCTCAAGCAGTCATCCTCTAGCATTCTCAACCACATCCGTCTTTGGACAGTGTCTCAAGATCACATAACCCACAGACAAAAGACCTCCATCATGTCTTTTTTCAATTATTCTCAATGCTGCGCATCATATTAAGCAGCTCAGAGAAAGACACTGAAACTTGAGATATTATAAGCAATATTTAAGGCATTGTATGATGTTGTAGTCTTAAGAATAGCACTGCCTTCACTTAAATGCATTATGGTGACCCAGATTATGTCTACAAATTATTAATTTTAGTAATAATAATAATCATAATAATCTTGTAGCAGTGACAATAACGTTTTAAAGTTAAACAATAATTTATGCATACTAATCATTATAATTTTGACATGTAAATATATTGTTAGGGATGTGAACTATAAGGACCTGAATGATTCTAGCACTTTTCAGGATGAAATATTGATTCAGTTTACGATTTCGATAAAAATAACTGGTTCACGCGAGTCATTCGTTTAGGAATCAGACTATACAGGTCATCCTGTATGTTTCAAAAAGAGCTGCATGATTAATCATTAAAAGATCGCAATCTTGATTCAAACACCCATGCAATTTCATTTCTATTAAATGACAACAATTTGCCTGTGTCTATTAAACCTTTGACAAAATCACACCAGAACATTCAAATTTTCGTTTGTGCTGCCGCTGACCCAGAGAAAGCAGTTTTCATGTGTTTCAACCACACAATATTGTTATTTCTATGTTACAAATATTCATATTATCACAAAAGTACTGGGTTAAAAGTTTATAGTTCGGATAAAAACATTGATGTCTACAAAATAGAGCAAATCACCTTTTGAAAGTAACTTCCCAGCAAACATTTGGACGTTTAATGAAAGTTGAAAAGACGTCCCTCCAACACGTCCGGTCATAGTTAAAAAAATAGTTCCAGAATGAAATTTGAACAGACATCTTAATTAATGAATTAAGTATTATATATATTGAACTACACATAGATAAAACTCAAGTAACAATTATACATGCAACCCCAGAGAAGTGTAGACATGTGCAAACATATGGGAATGCATTTTTAGGAAATGTTCTGTGTTACATATTTTTACCGATTTATGCGGTCCTACCACGACTATTTTTGGCCAGGGACACAACGTTGCCGTCGGACCAATGTTTGCTGGGTTGGCGCATCAAATAACGATTATATCGATTACAAAACAACTGTATTTGTCATTGACATTCATTCAAGAGATTCGTTCAAAAACACTGATTCATCTAGTAATAAAAATAAGTATTTGAGTCATTGAATCATTCATTCAATACTAGTTTTTAAAAAAAAAAAAAAAAAATCTGATTAATTTAACATTTTAAATAGACTGCAGCAATAACATTTCAGAACCTCTAATAAATTGTTATTTTGTTGTTCAGTTGTTTGTTCAGAATCATGGGAGAATCGTGATCTCTGTTTGGAAAAAAAAAAAAAAAAAAACATTGATTCTTGATTTATCCAGATAGTCCAGCTCTATTGTAAGACAAGCATTACTTGCAATATGTATCATTTACTATATGACAGCAGTTTATTTTGTATAATACCAAGGAAATAGTATGCCTTATTAAAATAATGAGATGATCTGTGCATTATACATTTCAATCACTGATGCCGTTTAACACAGCAAAGTTAAAAAAAAACATCAATACTATCCCTTTTGGTCTTGTAAACATGGTTGGGATCACACAATACAAAAGTGATGGACATCATCTGCAAAAAATAAACAAGCTCCAACCTTTAAAACAAGAGACTTAGCACCTTTTCTTAAATGCTGTAGCTGCCATTAAAACTTACTGCACCAAATTCCTGCGACTTGCACCTTCCTCGCATTTACCAGCATCGGCCCAGTGCCCAGAGGCAGAGCGACACCGTCCACACACAACCTAATAGGAAAAGCCACTTCCTCTCCAGCAGACGGTACTCATAATGTCATGACAGCTCCGAAAAACATAACACATCTTCGCACCTACTATAATTGAAGCTGTAGCAGAACACGTATTGTCAATGTCGGACTGCGTAGCGTAAAGCCAGCATTTGTGGGCAACAGATGGGCACTGCAGCAGGTGAGAGCATGATGCTCATATTCAGCCATCAAACGCTTACTTTTCAATGCATTTCACAAATATCGCACAATTTTTGAATGTTATTACGCCTAATGCTAATTTAAGCAGAGACATCATGCATTAATCATTGAGCACAATGGGAAACAGGCAAACAGAATAACTCGGTTATGCCTCTCAACGTAGCAAGCAGATGCCGAGACAGGAAAGACAAGGAGACGGAAAGACAGGATTCCCTTTCGCCCGCACAGTACATACACACACAGACACACACACACACAGACTCACGCTTAGGTGGGGAGCAGGATGAGATGGAGAGGAAAGCAAAGAGAGAGCTCGTCTTGTTGCTTGACTACCCACCTCTGCCGATGCCTGATGCAGTGTTTCCTGCTCGGCGAGGCTGAAGAAGAGTTGGGTGGGTGCAGCCAGATTGCCTCCGCCGAGCGTCAGGAACGACGACGAGAGAGAGAGGTAGGGAGGGGGAGATGAGACGGGAATGGTGAGTGGGTTTATCCTCCACACTACCCTGTCAATGTGTGTGCCTGTATGTCTGAGTGCATGAGTGTGCTCGTGAGAGGGGGCGGATGGGAAGGAGAGAGAGACCGAAGCGGCGTGTATGTGTGAGCGAGTCTCCCGAGACAATGCCAGTGAATAGAGACTGAGGAACACAGTAGATGCGTTAAACGCAGGGTCCCTCCCTCTTACATCACGCTAACACAGCGCTCTGCACAGTCAGCGCAACATCTAACCATATGGTGGAACAACGGGTGCAAAGAGGAACAGGGAGAGAGAAAGAGAGAGAGAGAGAGAAAGAAACAAGGAAGGACACAAACAAATTTAAGCTAGCATGTTTAAAATGTCTTCATAAAAACCCACTGCAAAAATGTGTTTGGACAGTAAAGGGTTCTGGAAATGGCTACACACGCATTTCTTCAACATTATGTTGGACTTGATATATTTGCTGAGTCGAAGGACACATCACAGGTGTGTGGTGAAATACACTGAGCCTCTTTTAAAGGACAAACTTCAAAGACAACATTAAACAGCATTTACAATGCATTCAGCTTCCATAACCGGAAATGTATCCTAGTGAAACAGAATTCCATAGGAAATAACATGCAGTGGGATATCAGGATTTGATTGTCCTATTAATATTGATTATAGCTTCAAATCTTTCCCCACCCATGCAGAACCCATAGTTATATGAGCAAAAATGTTGTTTAAGAGGTATTTCAATATTATTGTTTACTATTGTGAAAAAAACTGTTAATTTCCACATAATGTATATGTGATTAAATTGAATTCCATTAAAACTCTAGTTTGAGTTAATACAAACTGTAATATATTTGTTTGATAGTGCATATATTTGCAATATATACACATTATAAAGTGCACAAAATGTACTCATTTTAAACTTTTTTTGTCATTTTTATTTCATTATTAAAGGATCAAGGTTTATGTCTTTCTTTCTTCAGTGGAATTCCAGGATTTTTCTCCATATAGTGGACTTCAACAGGGTTCAACGGGTTGAAGGTCCAAATGTCAGTTTCAGTGCAGCTTCAAAGGGCTCTACATGATCCCAGGCATTTTCTAAAAAATAAATAAATAAAAATTATATTTGTTTTAACCACAAACGCTTATCCTGCACTGCTCTGCGATGCGCCACACATTAGGTGGAAGTACCGATCCAGTGTCTACAAAGTGAACGTGCAAAGACCAAGTCAAACGGCCTTTACAAAAAAAGGTAAAACAACGACATTGGACAATTTTGAATTTGGAGGAGAAAATGAGATTGAGTTTTTTGCACCCCACCGCAGTACTTTCACCTACGTGTCACGCATGACTTTTCCAACGTGATTGCATAATGCGTTGCACATCGCAGAGCAGTGCATTTGAGCAAGATGAGCATTTGTGGTTAAAATGTATATTAATTTTTATTTTTTATGACCAATCATTTCGCTAGATAAGACCCATATTCCTTGTCTGGGATCATGTAGAGCCCTCTGAAGCTGCACTGAAACTGACATTTGGACCTTCAACCCGTTGGTCCCTGTTGAAGTCCACTATACGGAGAAAAATGCTGGGATGTTTTCCTCAAAAACCTTAATTTCTTTTCGACTGAAGAAAGACAGAAGTAAACATCTTGGATGACATGAGGGTGAGTGAATTATCAGGAAATTTTAATTCTGAAGTGAACTAATCCTTTAAAGGGGATGCTAGTTGGTAAGTGAAGTAAAAAGGAGAAAAAGTTTTCAAACCATCCCTAGCACTATAGCACAAAATAGACTATATCCAATGGTACTGCCCTTCTTTTATTTCAGTTTCTGCACTATAGATCATCATCTCATTTTCCACACAGATTGTATTAGCACATGCTTTAGTTTGAGACATTTGCCTGGAGCCTTGGGGACTGCAGCAAATCTAGCATTGCATACTACTGTGTCGCTGGTCCTTGGCTCACATCCAGTCCAGCCATACTACAGCAGAACTCTTTGCCACCATTCTATTCCCATCTTTGCAGCATGGCCAAAAGGAAACACCTCTACATTTAGCCTAAGTGCTATGAGTGCTACGCAGGATACAGAACACTGTAAGAATAAATGCATTCTTGAAGACCATAGTAGTCTATTAAACATTCACAAATCCATGAGTATGTATATAATGTATAAGTGGGATGAGCAAAAAGATAATACGGATGCTGTCTGAAAAGACTCAACTGAGTGTTTGATGGACAAGTAATAACATTAAAAATCAATGAAGTTTCCTTTTAAACAGAAATCCATTACCATCATTTTAATAGGTCTACAGGCAAAACAGCTCAAGAGGTTGTCTTTAGTCACATCAGGAAAGAAATAAATCATTTCAAAACAGCCACCACAGAAAATTTTATACAGGTTTCCCTGAAAACTATATTATCAGTTACGCCTGTGAAGGCTGTGATGAAAACTCAGAATGTCACACACACAAAAAAAACAAACAAAAAAAACAGCGAAGCTGAAATTACTACATGGGGCAAGAACAAATCTTACACATGAAAATCCCCTGAAGCATTTGTCAATACATTTCTCATATAATAGCAGGTTCAACATCGTACACTATTCTTTCCTTGACTGAGATTAAAGAGCACTTAGAAAAGACAATAAATTGTCAAAGCACCAACCAACATCCACAGCCTTCCCACTGGGACGTACACTGGCATTCTCATAATGACAAGAGAGGTATTTTCAATACCTGCAGGAACTGCGTCCATTTCTCAGCTGGAAAACAATAGTTTGAGAAAGGAATGGAGCAGGTGAGCTCATTTTCAGCAAAATGCAGCAACTTTATGAAAGATAATTAACATAGCCTTGACCTTGAAAAGATACAACATTAAATCACATGCTGAGAACGACCAAGTCATTTTGCCCATTATGGGTAGTGTGTTCAAAATTCAAGTCCCTTTAGCAATGGAAATTTGGGAATTACATTTGCACGGCTAATTACAAAACCACAAATAACACACAAGTAACTATTATAATGATGATCATCGTACCATCTGACAGGTTTCTAATTAACCCCTGCAGTTGAAAACGTCACGGAGATAAAATATGACAAATTACAGCAATCAACTATCCATAATATTTCAGAAAACACTGGAAATCACATCACTTTAGTAAGCTCTAATGACATTAAGGGCGTCCCAAAGACAGGTGAGAGAGTCTCAATGTCCCTTTACATTGAATTAAAAAAATAATAAATAAAAACTAATATATATATATATATATATATCTCACTATGAAGTAGCACAAACATGCTCTTTTGGTCACAGTTCGAGACAAATATAACCATTAAACTGGATAAGTGTTTCCTACTTACTGTTTGATTTCTGAAAAGAGGGTATTATGCAGTGTTAATTTAAAGTGTGTTTTTGCACTTGAATGATCAAAAACCGTCCGCTTTGGCGAGTAAAGTACAGCTGGCTGTCTTAAGTGAACATAAACAGTTTGGAGAATATCAGATGTATATCAGTATATTGGATCTGTGTATTGTTAGAGAAATACTTACTTGATGCATTACAATTTAACTAAATTAGATTTTAGTTGACTAAATCTACTGTAGATTTAGTCGACTAAAACTAGACTAATACTAAAACAATTTCCGATGACTAAAATATGACTAAAACTAAATGGCATTTTAGTCAAAAGACTGTGACTAAAACTAAATCAAAATTTGCTGTCAAAATTAACACTGGTATTATGCTTCTGAGAAGGAATATCAAACAATTAAGTGTGTAATATAAACCTATGCTGAAACCTGAAGGGCAATTCCACGCGAAGGTCATCTTTACCATGAAAAAAAAAGTTTTTACCAAAAGAACAGAACCCTTTTTAAATTGTCCATTTAGGTCTGTAATATACTGTATTAATGTGCTCTAACAGAAATTGTAAAAAAAAAAAAAAATTGCCTTGTTTATCCACAATATATAAGGTAAGCAACAATGCTTAAATTAAGTTTTCAACCAACCATATTTAATGCTTTCAAAAAAGGGATCAAAGACCCCCCCTTTTTAAACTTTATTTTAACAGTAAGCATTGTGTAGAAAGATGGATGCATGCCTGAGAAATACACTCATTTTGTCATAACAGCACTGTCTGTTGAATTTATAAGGGCTGGAATAAAGAGGTCAGGACGCTTCAGTGCTCTGTCACGTCCGTAACGTTTTAAAGATTAAGTTTATGTCATATAACAATTATAAATGCAAATAACTTGAAACTTTATATGCAAAGCTAAATTATTTTTATGCTTATTAGGATCAACAATTAATTTCACAACTTTGCTCTGAACAACCATAATAAGCGTTACGGACGTGACCGTTACGGGCGCTTCATATTAAATCCTATGCATATGACTTTGCTTCTTTATATTGCTGTGATCTGTTTCAGGCTTACTGTGTATCAGAACATATCCAATAATCGCAACACTCTTTGTGCTTTGTTAGTTTTAATATGAAAAAGGTTCAACTTTTAAATTCAGTCGATTTTATAACAAAATTTAAACAATAAACACTAAACAATTAAACAATAAACTAAACGCTCTTTAATAGCCTACGGCGTGTGACAGATTAGCTACCGCAGCGTCTGTAAGCGGCAGATCAAGCAGATCAGGCACACATGAACCGATCTTCTCTTCCTCTTGCCAGTTACAGAACGAAATATGAATATCAAAAGGTAGGCCTATATGATACAGTACAACTTACAGAAGATCATTGTCTCATAGGACACTTCCCTCGGGATGTCGCATTTTTACCCGTTGGTTAAAAAATGAATAGCCTATTGATTACAATCCGTGCGATCAAGCTGACAAAATAAAAATAAGATTGCAATAATTTTGACTTGAAATAAAGTTTCACGCTCACGCTTTGTCAACATCCATAACCTTTTGCAATACAGAGTATAAAGTTTAGTAAAAATTGTGCAGTCTTACCATACTGGTATTCCAGATTTCAATATTTGGTGCTTGATTGAGGTCTCTGTGAAAGTTTTAAAGCAGTCTTCTGTTCCGCTTTCAGACCAGTCACATCCGTAACGGAAAACTGTCACATCCGTAATGTTGTTTTTTCCTCATTTATGCAAACACGAAAAATTAAATAAAATTATTATTTTATGCTCTGTGGAGAGCCAACCCTTCTTTATTGGTGGCCAGTATTACTTTTGGTTTGCGTAGTGTAATTCACAGAATTCTTAAAAAATATGTTGTCACCCAAAACTTAGTGACTTTTTTTGTCACGTCTGTAACGCATGTATATTTCCCTCATCTAAAATATAAAACGATTGTATACACTGACATTTATCTAATGTCTGGGATTATGAATATATAAATAGATGGTTCAATATGTTGCTATTAAATGCATTCTTTAAACGTTTATATTTCAAGTTTTGACTCCAAATGTCACGTCCATAACGCTGGAATTGCCCTGAAGGATTGGATTCCGATTCACACGATTTCAATTTGATTCGAGATTTAATTCGATTCAATTAATTCAATGGTTCAATTTTCACTGGCACCACCACAAACAAGTAATTAATGAATAAAATAACTGTTAGTTTGTTGTTTTTGAGCCATGTATCCTTGTATTGTAATAAATAAGGCAATGACACCAACATTTTACCAGTGAAATTTAGGCCTAACAAGATCAAAAATAAGTCTCTGATGTCACCAGAGTGTGTAAGTGAAGTTTTAGCTTAAAAAACCCACAGATAATTTTGTTAAAATCGCCACTTTTTGGGGGTGAGCAACAACGTGTGTGTCCCTTTAAATGCAAATGAGCTGCTGCTCACAGTCCCCTTTCAAGAAGAGGACGGGGCTTCAAGAGCTCCAGCATACCAACAACAACAAAACAGGACAATCTCACGCACTGAAAATGTCAGAAACTGTCAGTAGTGGTGTTCAGTTCAAACCAGAGTCGGACAATGATGCCTACAGAGCAAGATAATATATGCTGCATCGAGAACAGGCATAGTTTATTTTAATTACAGTTATAACTTATGTTGTCATCTTGCTTTTATCCACTATTAGTACAAGCCTGTTGTACCGGACCCCGTCCGAAAGATGGCCAAAACTTTACTGATACAAAATGTGTGAACCATCTGTTTACACTGCAAAAAAATAAAAAAATTAAAAAAAAATTCACCATAAGAGCTGAATAAAACAGTACAAGAAGTGCACATTAAAGTCTTATCCATAAACTCGCTCTCTCCCTTGCATTATCATCATCATACTCAGCGAATTACACAAATACATTAGTTCCAACTAACAGTAAACGAATACAGACCTTATGGCTTTTCGGGGGGTGCTTAATAAACTGGTAAACCTTATGTCTGTAAAACTACTACGATGAAATTTAATAAAGTGTGTGCTCTCCCTTTCATTACTGTCGTAACCAGTATCGCTCCGGAAACTATAAGCTGGATCAGTTTCCTTAAGTAACAACTTTTTAGCAAAAAAAGTTTTGTATTGTCCCTTTACACTAAGCAGTCAGGTGTAAAATGTTTCACGGGAGTACATGAAGACTGTTATGTTCACTCTTACATGCAACAACAAAACACCTGAGTTGCTTACCAGACATTCTTGTCGCTACAGCTGCTCCGGCCTGGAGAAAATGGCGGACAGTGTACAACTCGCTCAGGGCGGGGTCTATGCTCATACGGCAAAGTCCGTCAACAGTCTTAGGCGGGGCCTGTACAAACTGACATCACTTTGTACAGAATCTGTGAACGGCTTGTTCTGGGACACTGCTTATGATTTATGGGGATTAAAAAAAAGGAGTGTTCAAACACCATGTAAAAGTGAATTTTGCATAATAGGTCCCCTTTAAGTGCTAACCAACAGATATGGTTAAAAGGGAAGATCCAATCAGGGAAGTCAGTGAAGAGTCTCATAATTGCATCATTAAACCAATGAATGACTCAGTCTGGCTAATAGCGCCACTCTCTGCTAGAGTCTAGCCACCAGCTCTCTACTGTACAGCTACTCAAGCAGGAAAATGTGCCGCAAAATATGTTAATATTCCAGAAATATCTTTGAGGAAGAGAGGAGGCATTCACGTTGCATCTTCTCTAGATTAATTCATATTATTACAATGTCTCCAAATTGTGCGTTCTTCAAGGGCAATCCTCAACTATGCCAGTAATGCAGGCTATTATATATCACAAGCACTGTGGTACCAGCAACACTCTTAGTGCTGCATTTGTGTGCAATGTTACTCTTTTGTTTGGATGACTCCTGCCAGTACTCTAGTCCCAAATGCAGCTTGTTAAAAGATGAGTAAGACAGTGGTTTCTATTTATACACTGGTTTGCAGTGCTGCAGCGGAATGGAGCATAGGCCAGCAAAAAAAAAAAAAGATGCACTTGCATGCAGCATGTGAAGAGAACACTTCACCTTCCTGTTCCTGCACTCGAGTTGAGAAGAGCACATTCACTTGTGGCTTAAGGGATGGTCTTAAATAACTGCAGCCAAGCTGAAATGTTAAAACGATGGAAGCCAGTTTTAAATATTTTTTTGACAAAGCAAGTGCATTTCCAAGTGCAAAGCACTGATTGCTGTGTATATTTGCGTCCATTAAAAAAATAAAGTGAATACTAAAAATATTCTAACTTTGTAGGGCATTGTATCACCTATTGTAGCAACTTAAAAAAAGTTAAATTATAAATTGAAATTATATTCATCCACCCCGTCTAAAGACCATTTTCAAAAAAACACTGCCAGCGACAAAATGACCTCAACTCATTCAATTTAAAAAAGAGCTTCCAGCAGTAGGCTATATGAGCAACTATTGCAGACAGGATGTGGCCATATTCAGAGACTTTTAAATTTGTATGCAAATGCAGAGCAACGTGATACAGCAACTACCAATGAGAGTGAAGATATCCTTGCTGTGACTCTTTTAGTAGGCTGCATCAGGCACTGCATCAGGCACTCCCATTGGTAGTCACTGCTCATTTGCAAAAAGTTAAGCTCTGTCAGTGTGAACGCCTCTTTCAAAAGTGCATTTTAGACATAGGGATTCATTCAAATCAATCTGTCTGGTCAAAAATCTAGGTATATCACGTCAGCAAATGTGCAAAACTCTCCACAATATCCTTAAATGCATTCTTATAGTTCAAACAGTAGACACCAAGGTCATGGGTTCGATTCCCAGGGAAGGCATGTACTGTATGTATACCCTTAAATGTAATGCAAGTCGCTTTGTATAATGCATAAATATAATGTTAATAATTAATTTGTGCTATATATGTTTTCTAAGGCAGTTCCCTCACAAAAAAAGTACCATGATAACCATAATTTCCACCATAATACCAGAGTGTTTGTTATTTTAATTAAACTAACTTGGTATTAGCCAATGTCATCAAACATGAAACAATAGACAAAATGGAAGTTTCTTTCACCGTCTAAGTAAGCTTTATCATGTTTTGCAGTAGCAACAGTAAAACAGGTGTTTAGCAACCATGGTAAATAACGTACTGATAAAGGGTGATGCGAAAGATATCCTGCAAAACCCATCTCTGCTTATCGAGTTATAAAAAACATTTAAAAGATGGTGAACAAAAATATGTTTTATATTTAGTCTCATTATATGGAAGCAGATGTTGACTCTAGCAGCTCTAGATGCTGTTCGTCAAGAACTGACAGTTCAAGCTCACATCAAAACTCAAAATCAAACCTCTGAGACGACAAACTAGCTATAATAGTAGGCGAATAGTAAACTACAACAGAAATGTGCTTATCATTTCCGAACTTTATAAGCTGTATCCTGACATAACGTCCTCATATATGCGGAGATAACGGTAGTTCAACGTCACCATATGAAATATTCAGCGATTTACCTCAGCAAAATCTTTAGTCGTGGTTGATTTCTTTCATAACAGTAGTTGAACAGCGATATAATAACATATTCTTACCTTGCAGATGGATAAGAGTATAAGAAATATGACGTTTATCGGTTTTCTCCTTTAAAAAGGCTTTTTGTGTGATGTCGCGCGATCGTTCAGTCAAAGGAACGAGTGACTTTTTTTTGCCGCTTTCACACTCTCCCCACGCGCTACAAAAGACACACTCGCGCTGCGTAGGGACGCTCCTATTGGCTGGTTGAGACGCACCGCGACAAGACAGCGGCGGTTGATTGGTTAGCCTTGCAGGACGTCACTAAATCTATGTTACAAGCGACCAATAGTTATGTAGGCCTTTTCAATACACTATCCTCAAATAAATAAATATATTATATATTGTATATTATATACATTATATTACTTTTTACAAATCTAAGTTTGTATATATATAGTCAAACCAAAACATTTTCAGACACCTTGAACATTTCATTCATTAATACAGTTTATTCACTGTAGTTTAAAAAAATGTTTAAAAATATGACAAGATCTCACAAGATTTCGACTGTGTTGAAAAAAAATTAATCTTAATTATGTCAGATAACACAAGCAAAACATGGTCAGGTCAAAGTGTATGAAGAATTTTTGGTTTGATTGTGTGTGTATATATATATATATATATATATATATATATATATATATATATATATATATATATATAGATAGATAGATAGAGAGAGAGAGAGAGAGAGAGAGAGAGAGAGAGAGAGAGCTCCTTGCTGTTGTGCCATCAAAGTGCCCAAGATTTTAACAAGCAACACATATTTAATTATATAAAAAATATAGTTATTAAGAGACTTCATGAGTTTAATGCACTATACTTTTATTCTGGTACAGAAGTTTATAAGTGCAAAGCAAGAAAACTATGAATCTGACAGAAAGCTGTAAAAAGCTATTTTACTTTTATTGCCATTTAGATTATCTATGGCCAGTCTGCAATAACACAAATTAAGTAATTTCATTAAATATTCATATTTCTACACATCAGAAAATCACATTCCAGGCCAATTAAATTAATCTCCCTTTCATATCAGCAGAGCAGTACAATTGTAAATGCAACATTAAACAGTGCAGATCTTCACACTCTGATGATTAGTCTTTCAGGATGAGTGGGGCTTTGACTTGGGCAGCGACCTCTGAACCCATGAGCTCCTCCACTATAGTCAAGGCAAACTCAAAGCTGGTTCCTGGCCCTCTGCTGGTGATCACGTTGCCATCCTTCTGAACTCGAGCCTCTGAATATTTATAATGATCTAGAAGAAGAATACAAAATAATTCATATGGTTAAAGATATCACCACAGCCTACAAGTACAAACTTTGCATGCTGTATTAAGTATGCAGGGAAATCCTGGACGACCTACAACATATATTATTTATATATATATATATATATATATATATATATATATGCCCATCAAGTGAGCAAGTTTCCATCACTGACATCAATGCTTGTGAGAAAATGACTAGGTGTATATATAGACATTACCTCCAGCCATCATCTTGTCCTTGGCACCTGGATGGGTGGTAACAGTGCTGCCATATGCAATACCGTGAGCCAAAAGTGCCGTCGGGCCTGCAACAGGTCAAAAAAATGATATTAGACAATCTCTTCTGTTTTCTAGAAGTAGAAAATAATGAAGATTATTAATATTAAACTCTTGCTGAAGTCAAACGGTGCATGATTTAGTACTCAGTGCCAGTGCCTGGGAGGAGCAAAGTGTTTTTAACATGGTTAATCATATCACTGTCAGCCAAACATCAATATATTGTTATCCAAAATAAATCAGGTATAAAATTGCCATCTAATTCTGCAACCCACACTGGAAGAAAGAACGGAAGGAATAGGGTCTAAAAATAATTTTGCTGCATTATCATTGGCAGTGCCCTGGCAGTGCACTAAGCTCATCTGAACATTAATGAAAAGAGAGCTCTTAACTATTGATTGTGCACTTTGGCAGACGCCCAGCACGGTCTAGTGATTACACTTTCTCTGGCAGGACGTCTGCTGACCGATCTGATCCTTGCATCTACTGTTACGGGTCAGTGTGAGAAGCTCAGTCCACAAAAGGAAATAAAAGACAGGCAGGTATAATAGGCCTTTATGTCCCAATCACAGTCTCAAAGGGTATCAAAGCCTCACTACATGTAACAAACTTTGAATAGTCAAGCTTGCTTGCACAATATCATGACCGGGCACATTCAGGGTTATTATCGTTCACTAAAACTAAAACCATAAAAATCCTTTTCATTACATGAAATAAAAACAACCATTAATGAAAGTAAAATAATAAAATAAAATAAAAAACTTATTTTAATTCAGCTAGGTGTCATGGGAGTACTGTAACGAACCTAAAAATGAATAATCTAAGAATAAAAGATAAAAAAAGACACTTAATATATGGAAGCTTGTTTCCGCCACTAAAATTATTTTTAAAAGGTAATGGTTAATTAAAGGTAATGACTTTTTATCTTACAATTCTGACCTCTTTTCTCGCAATTGAGAGTTTGCATCTTACAGTTCTGACTTTATTTCTCAGAACTGAGTTTATATCTCGCAATTCTGAATTTATAACATTTAATTGAGAGTCGGAATTGTGAGATATAAACTCTATATGAGTCTTTTTTCCCTTAAATTGGACATTATAACAAGCAATTGTGAGTTTATATCTCACAAATCTGAATTTATAACTGAGAATTAATTCTGAGAAGAAAAAAAAATGCAGAATTAAATAATAGAAATATAAACTCGCAATTGCGAGGAAGAAAAAAGTCAGAAATGTGAGATAAAAAGTCGCAATTCCCTTTTTTGTTTTTATTTCATGGAGGGCACAAGCTTCCATAGTAATATAAATGACAAAAAAAACAACAAAAAAAACACTAAAACTTAAACTAAAATTAAAACAAAATTCTAAATATTAACAAAAATAGTATATCAATCATATAAAAATAACACTGAGCATATTATGACATGACATTACATATTATATATATATATATATAGTGTGTGTGTGTCTATATTATATATATATACACACACACATAAAATGTTCATGAAATACATCAACACAGGAATGAGAATTTTTATATTATATATATATATATATATATATATATATGTGTGTGTGTGTGTGTGTATATATGTGTGTAATATTATATATATACATACATATACATATTATATATATACACATATTATATTATATATACACAACTTTATATGCTATATATATATATATATATAACAGACATGGACTGAAGCAAAAAAACTTGGATGCAGATTTCAAATAGGACAGTATAATTACCAAAGAAATTGTGTCTGCTAATTTATTCTTGGCTGTAAACATGCATTCTAAATTTACAGATACAGACTCGGTTTTAAAGGTATTCCACAGCACTAAAAGAAGCCGTCTTCTGTTCAGTACAGATCCCTATAGGGACATCTGCCGTTTTCTGGGACGCCTTCCACTCTCCTCTGCTCTCTGCAGCCACATGGGCTCACTGTCCTCATTCACCACGTCCTTCACAAGCCCTTGAACGGCAAAGCTGATAGCACACATCTCTGTGTTCAATACGCTTCCAAATGAAGATGGACGTGCTTAATACTGCCAATTATTACAACTCATTATCCTCATAATTTGTATTTGCGATTTTTAGTTTTACAGATCGGCAGTCATAATTATAATCCACTGAGCTGTGAGCATCATATTGACATAGATATGTGGCACAGAAATCTTCCAGAAATTATCCAGACAGTTCAGGTGTGCAACGGGGGCAAAGGCCCCATGGGAAAATATTACCAAAGGCCCTCTGGGAAATTCATACTGGAGGAAAAAGGTAATATACGACTCCTCTTCCTGACATTTTGCATAATGGAACAGCACTGAAACAGTTGAAATAAATTATGTTTATTCAGGGATAGGTTAATGTGCGCACAGAGGTCACGATATGAAGATTACCTGCACAGATTGCAGCAATCAGACCCTTCCTGCCCTCCTGGTCCTTCAACACCTCTTTCACAGCGGGAGACTACAACACACACACACACACACACATATATATATATATATGACATGCATTACTGAAATCACTGGTACAACACCTCTTAAATTTACATAATTATGCAATGGTTGCATTTCACAATACGACCTCAGCAGATGCCTCAAAGATGTTTTCTATTTATTTGAGGGACAAGGCATAATGTTATGCAAGATGTGCATGGCGTGAAAGCTCTCCTATGGAATCCATTCAACTGTTAAATACACATAATTAAAACATATTTGTACCTCAGAAAGGTTCTGAGCTCCAAGCAAACCTCCAGGCAGAAGTACGACATCATATGGACCCTGTCAGAAAAATGACATGCATCTGCATTAAGTGGAAAATCAGGCAAGATTGTCTCTTTACCATAGCTGATGTGCATATGTACATATCAAGGGTAAACTGAAAATATTCTGAGAAAGTCTAGTTTAAATTGAGTTATAACAATTTTAAATGCATTTCAATGTTAACCAATGGTATGGTATTATTGGCAATGCACTATTTAGCCAGTAGATGGAGACAACACTCCATTCACCTTCATCTTCAACATCATTCAGCTCAAATCAGTTCACAGATGAATTTAGATTCAGACTGATATTGAATATTGAATACTTATTATGATCTCTAGTCACATTAAACTTATGGGGACCAAGTAAAAGCTGAACCTGTTTGCGGGCGTCTTCCAGATTTGAGTCTGGGCAGATCATGACATCACGACTGCACTGCACTGGCTCTTTACCCGCCAGACCTGCCACAGTAACAGCAATCTAAGAGAGAGAGAAAGACGAAATGTGCATATATGTGTAATAGTTGTCATTTGACAAAATCATCCATCTAAAGCCAAACCTAATTGTGATATTCTTTTAAGATTTAATGAGAGATTTTATGATGTTTCCGTTCTCTCAGTCAGTATATTTTTATATAAAAGTTTAGCATGCAAGTTTTTACAGGACTTACTTTTACAATACACTATAAAAAAAATGCCGGGTTAAATATGGACAAACCCAGCAGGTTGGGTTAAAGGGCACCTATTATGACCTCTTTCACAAGATGTAATATAAGTCTCTGGTCTGGTCAAGTGTCTGTGAAGTTTCAGCTAAAAATATGGGGGTGAGCAAAAACATGCCATTTACTATAGTACTATATGGCTGGCTTAAAACAAACCCAAAATTGGTTGAAAAAAAATGGCTGGGTAAAAAACAACCCAATCCCTGGGTTTGTCCATATTTAACCCAGCATTTTTTAGAGTGTATATATTATTATTTTAATTACACTAACACACACACGCACACACATACATACATACATATATATATGGGTCAAAGACATTTAGAAGTCTGCATCAATAGAAATGTATAAAAGTGATATAAGTGATATAGAAAGCACAATAAATGCAAGCAAAACATCTACTTTTAAGGTTTCAAATAAACCCTTTTTGTCTTTGACCCATATATTATGTAATAACGTTTGAAATATAATTTATATCCAGTGATCAAAGCTGAATTTTCAGCATCATTACTCCAGTCTTCAGTGTCACATGATCCTTCAGAAATCATTCTAATATGCTGATTTGCTGCTCAAGAAACATTTCTTATTATTATAAATGTTAAAAACAGTTTTGCTGCTTAATATTTTTGTGCAAACTTTTTTTCCCAGGATTCTTTGATGAATAGAAAGTTTAAAAGAAAATTTAGTTGAAAATGGATATCTTTACTAACATTATAAATGTCTTTAATGTTCCTTTTGATCAATGTTATGCATTCAAACATTCTCCAGAATGATTACTTATAAAATCTGATTATGTAATAATGTCACAGTCCAGCTGACTCTCTGCTGTGGAGCAGCAAACTTTGGCATTTACACACTGGCAGCAGTGGGCTGTGTGACCATATACAGTCGCACATGAGCAGCAACATCTGTGCAAAAGAAACTGATCACTGCATTTACTTTAGAAAGAACACTGCAATTAAGAGCATTCATAATATATAACTAATAGTTGTCTACAAGCATGCATAAACTGGCACTGCATTTGCGCGCCAGCTCAATATAACATGTTTGAGTGTTATACAGACCCCCGCTCTGCGCATGACATCCACCGGGATCACCGTCTCCATCTCCTCCGCACCCTTCGCCAGGATCACTAGAGCTCTTTTACCGGCCATGACTGTGACTCTGAGGGCCTGTGTCTGTCTGCAATGCAATATAACCCCACTCACGTATGACACTTTTATTATAAAAGGTGTTTCCGGGTCTAGTTACTTGTGGGGGAATTACTAGGCAAAATAAAAGTCTTCTTTTAATGGCGGTGCATTAATGTATTATATTCCTGTGTAATCCTGTACTTTGTGTTATTGTCGAAATAGAATAATGCGTGTTAAATCACAAAGAGAAAAATGCTTATGTTTATTTTACAATTAAAGAATTATTATCGCAAAATAGGCTGCTACAGACTGTATCAATATCTGAGGTGTGAAAATTAAATGTATTACAAAAAAAGTCACCGTAGAGATTAATGAAAATGTAGGCCCATTATACACTTAAAGACATAGTGTCCACTACAGATTTATTTTCAGTTATGAAAGTGAAACTATAACAATGACAATAGATCAATAATACCTGAATAAAAGGGTTCCTCATATCTCATTATTAAAAAAAAAAAAAAAAGATTTATCTGTTTGGATCTCCTGGAAAAAATATAGAGGTTGATATTCTTAGCTTTTAAACAACAGGGGACTATATCCACATTCCAATTTTGAAGAGTTTAAAATAATGCTATAGTAAATGCTATATGCTCTTAAAATGGTACATCACTGTATAAAGCCAGTTCAGGTATTTTCAGCCACTAGAGGACGCTATAGACCATTGAATTGCGGTTTCAGGCAAAGTATTTGTAACTGGCTTGTTGATGGGCCTAAAACAGCATTCAGTGCCACATCACCTATGAGCAACAGAAAATTTGACACCGGATGCAAATGTCCAACAATTCCAAAAAAAAATCATGCATCATGAATGTGTTGATTTTAATGAGATGTGTAGAAATCCTGCACCCTAAAAATCCAAAAAAAAAAAAAAAAAAAAAAAAGCATCTGGAGTTTCCATATTTGGACACTTTTCCCAGGTTTGCACGGCTCTGTGCAGTGATATATAGCTTAATGCATCAGTCCAGAACTCAACGCAGCAGCGGACGACACACACAGCGCAGGATGCTGGCAGAGGCCTGTTTGTTGCGTGCCTGCATGTAAATCCAGCAGGCAGCGGTGATTACCAGCATATGCAGCTGGGATCAACTCAGCTCACCCTACATAGTAGCACTAGCTTATGTTCCCTATGCAAACCTCTTTATTTAATTATTTCCCCAACTCTTTACCCAAGAAGCTTATAGTGTGCCTGTGCTGTAAATACAAAATGGCAATTAAAGTTGTTTGTAAAATAGGTGACCCTGGTAAGACTGAGGGATTAGGCTTTGAAACATTGGTGATGTGGAGTCGCCCGCTGAACCATCTGTGCACAATCCTCAACATACTCGCTGCTGGCAGCCGCTCGCGCTGGTTAAGATGCACTGACACATTCTCAAGACAAAAGAGAACATCCTTGAGTTTGGACTCGCCACAGCTTTTGCTTTCGCCTTGTAAAACAGGCCCACAAGAGTTATGTGTGCTTACATGCTGGGTTTGTTCTCTGGAGTTTATTTGTTCTCCCTGAAAATAAGGTTTATTGCACCAAAACAGTCGTAATTTAATGTTCATGACGATTTTCATTCTCTCTGATTTTACAGTTTAGACTTTAGATATGTAAATGCCTTCTGTTATGACTGGTGGAGTTCATCATCCAGCAACGCAGTACAAGTTGTTAATACCTTTATTAAGCAAGCATGCATTAAATTGATCAAAAGTGACAGTAAACACATAATGTTGCAAAAGATTCTATTTCAAATAAATGCTTTCTATTCATCAAAGAATCCTGAAAAAAATGACCACAAAACATAAAGCAGCAACTGTTTTCAATACTGATAATGATAAAATATATTTCTTGAGCAGCAAATCAGCATGTTAGAATGATTTCTGAAGGATCATGTGACACTGAAGAATAATGATGCTGAAAATTCAGCTTTGATCACAGGATTAAAATAGAAAACTGTTTTAAATAGTAATAATATTTTACAGTATTACTGTTTTTGCTGTGTTTTTGATCAAATGCAGCTTTGGTGAGATTTACTTCAAATACATTTAAAAAATCTTACTGACCTCAAACTTTTGAACGATTGTACACTCTAAGAAATGCTGGGTTGTTTCAAATATGGACAAACCCAATTGAATTGAAATTGAAATTAAAATTGAATTGAAAAAAAAAAAAAAAAGAACTCAATGGCTGGGTTTGTCCATATTTGACCCAAATTTGGGTTGAAACAACCCAGCATTTTTTAGAGTGTATACTGAGTTACTATGCTGGGTTAAAACAACCCAAGTTGGGTTGAAAATGGACAAACCCAGCAAATTGGGTTGTTTTAACTCAACGGTTTGGTTAAATGTTTGCCCAACCTGCTGGGTAGTTTTATTTAACTCAAATTTTGTTTAAAAATTACTGCCAAACATTTGACCCAACCGCTGGGTTAAAAAAAAAAAAAAAAAAAAAAACAATCGTTGGGTTTGTCCATTTTCAACCCAAATTGGGTTGTTTTTAACCAAGCATTTTTTAGAGTGCATGTGTTTACTGTGGACAGAAAGTTTTAAAATTGTAATTCAAGTCATGTCACAGAGATTATATTTACAATATGATATGACACACTCTAAAATATACTGGGTTAAAAACAACCCAAGTTGTTGCTGGGTAGTTTTATATAACTCAAACATTGTTAAAAATGATTGTATTGCTTGCTTAAAATGATCCCAAAATATGTCGGAAATTAACATTTATTAATATGTTTAATAAATGAACATTCATAAGTTTAATGAATAACAATAAACATTTAAATTGCTTATTAATAAATGTTCACCTTTTGATTATTATTGTTGCCTCTAGTAATTATGTGTCTGATTTTTAATTTCCAACCTATTTTGCTTGAGTTATTTTTAAACAATAGTTGGGTTAACTAAAACTGCCCAGCACATTGGGCAAACATTTAACAACTCAATCGCTGGGTTTGTCCATTTTCAACCCATTTTGGGTTGTTTTTAACCCAGCATTTTTTTAGAGTGCAGGCTTGTGCAACAAAACTACATTTCCCATCAGTCTCTGTGGCAGCAGCAGAATGATAAAATACATATAGCATAAATTAAACACCTAATCTAAATACTCTGCTCTTCATTTGGTGGCACTGATGCTAAAAAGCGTTCTGTGTTGTTAGCAAGTAAAAAGAGGAAACAAAATATAAAATTGCAGGAAAGAGACCGAAAAGAGAAGCCTTGGTAAATGTCAGCAGAAAAGGAAAGTCGCTTCAGACTTAAAGTTTTTCTTTGGCATAACATGCACACATGAATCAGGCACACTAACTCCAGTTTCATGTTGACTCTTAGTTTAACACCAGTAATCTGTTTAAACAACTCTGCTTTTCTCTTCTCTGATTTACAACTCAACAAGCATGTCATCAGACTGCGAAGACGCAACTTTTCAATTGAGCTTCAGTCATGGAGCGAAAAGGAAATGTGAGCAGATTGAAACTTCCACGTACAGTCTGTTTCCAGTTAACCGCGTGTGGACTTCAGGAAGAAGTGGAGGAAGCTCAAAACGGTGCGTCGCTGGCACTCTCGGAGGCCTCCCAGAGTCATGTCCCACAAACACAGAGCTTAAGAGGAGTAATGCAAAGCAGATTTACTGCAGAACAAATGAATAACAAGGGATGAGAACAAGTGTACTGGGCCTTTCATCTGGGTTTGGCAGCAAACGCCGCTCTTTCTTTCTGACATTCCTTATTTCTTTCTGATTTAGCGATCTGATATGTTCATACTCATCTGTCATGTGATCGTCTGACTAATACAGGAGCACAAGGGCTCTTAGTGCAATTAAAGTAACATGCTTTATTATCTGCCGCCCTCCACCGCATGCAGCCGCGCCGCTGCCAGACCCTCTGCAGACTGCAGCTTTATCTAACGCTGCACAGAGGTTTCCTCTCAAACCTGAGGGGCTTCTGGAATGTTACCACTGGGGATTCTTTAATACTGAGGATTTTTTCTTCCTTTAAAGAAGGCAACCAACAGATGCAAGAAGTCAGGGAATTCCACAAATTCTTGTTTGTCACTGAGTAATCCTGTTACCAGCCCTGTGAATATGAAACGGTGTAAACATGAAAATAAACACTTTCTTTTTTGCTTATTTATTTATTTATTTTTTTCCAGAGGGGTGAGCATGCACAAGAAGGCCGTGCTTCTTTGGGAGACAGACCTGTTGTGACATCCGCATCAGATAGCGGAGAAATCTCCACAATGTTTGCTTTACAAAAACAGATTCAAATGTTGTACCGCATCTCAGGCTGCTAAAGTGCACAAGTGTTCATAACTTTTCAAATGCACATCATAAGTACATGTTTACATTTTCACATTTACAGGTCAAAATAGCTCACTCATATGACATTTTTACTCATTCCAAACATAATGCTTGGGCATTTCCGTGCACATCTAGATTTTCTTAACATATTTTCTCACTGCCGCCCAATGCATTGGGTTAAAAATGACCCAACATTTTTGGTAAATAACCCAACACAGGGACCCAATATGTGTGACCCAACGGTTTATTTAGTTTTTTTACTGTATACCAAGGCATTTCTATGCACATTCTAAATTGTTGCTGGATGGTTGCTAGGTGGTTACTTAGAGGCCCAGGTCAAAATAGCCCAATCATAAGTACATATTTACATTTTCTTATATTTACTGATTGCAGCCATAATGATCATTTCTATGCACAAATGGTTGCTAGGGTGTTCTGACTGGTTGCTAGGGTGGTTACTTAGTAGCCCAGGTCAAATTAGCCCACTCGCAGGGTTTATTTGACACAAAAAGGATCTGTTTAAAGAATCATTCATATTCATAACACAGATGCTTTAGGATATACACACCAAAGTTTAATACTATACAATATTAATCCTCTCTAAAAGGATTTCTACAGAAATTTGAGAGATTTTAGAGATTTCTACACTCTAAAAATGCTGGGTTAAAATAACCCAAGTTGGGTTGAAAATGGACAAACCCAGTGTTTGGGTTAAATGTTTGCCCATAGTGCTGAAAACCCAATTATTGTTTAAAATATTGCTACTATATTACTCGCTTAAAATTAACCCAAAATTTATATTTTTATAAATGAACATTTATTAAATTGCTTATTAATAAATGTTCACCTTTTGATTATTACTGTTGCCTCTAGTAATTATGTGTCTTGATTTTTTATAGTCATTTTTAATCAATAGCTGAGTTAATAAAACTACCCAGCAGGTTGGGTCAAACATTTAACCCAGCTGCTGGGTTTGTCCATATTTAACCCAACTTGGGTTGCTTTTAACCCAGCATTTTTAGAGTGTAGGCTTTTTATTTAAGGATGTTGAGGTCTGCTCAGACACCAGACAATAAAATGTGATTTTGTAACATAATCATGTAGCTTTTTTTTTAAAGCACAATCATTCTTTAGGGTATTTAATAGATTTTTTTTATTTTTTATTATTTATTACTGATGATTGACTTACAAACACTGCTTGTCAGTCTAAAAGCACCTGTAGTTGCTCACAATAATTTGTGGCATTGTGTCATTCATCCATTTACTGTTAAAAGCTTTGTCCATTTTCTTTTAAAGCAGTCAAAATCAGCTCAGATAAAGTGCATTGCATTAATATCACACTTGTCCGTCCGTCCCATGCATATGTTAATATGCCATTCTAACACACACACGACATGATTTCAAATGCATGTGCTGCTTCCAGGCCATTCGGGTGCACGGAGATACGTGCGCGGCCTGTAGACTGTAATACTCCCGGTGGGATTTGAAGGTTCCACTCTCCTTTTGCTTTCATTAGATCATAATAACACACAGGGCCTATCTTCAAACACAGCATGCTGATGACATGCAGACCTGAAGCAGGGCCCTATGGGGGCCAGCGCTCTGAGGTGGGTGTAACAAATACGGGGGGATTATTAGAGTGTAGTGCGGCTGACGCTGGTGCCCACCAGCTGGGCCGATCCTCTCGGCTTATCTTCAGAAACGTGGCCCCTCCGGTTCAGCCAGCTTGAGGTGTAGAATATGCCAGGGCTTTTGCTTGAGCACCTATTTAACTGTTTAATGATTTTCTATTGATTTTTAGGGGCAAGAGAGAGTGGGATAATCCACAGCTACAGGGAGAACATGTCACTAATTGCACAAGAGTACATATCTACAAGTCGCCAGGAATATTTCTGTGATTCGTCACTTTATAAATAGAATCCTTATTAAAGTTTTACTGAAAAATTCACTGAAGAGGGAAATGCAAATGAGATCTCTTTAATATCTCAATCGTGAAATTAAATAAAAGAGTAAAAATTGAGAATTTGGCTTCAGTTTCCTGCTTCTCAGGTTTTTCTCTTGAGAAAGAACACCTTACAAATCTCCCATGTCACCTCTGGAGTCTCAAAAAGTGCTCAGATATGAAATGAGATATCAATACAAACTCAAAACAATTCTAAGCAAATTCCTCAAAGACTAAATTCTGAGCTTTTCTATCCATACCAGTTAGTTGTGTTTGCTAAAACGTGCATCAGACTTAGCTCTAGAGCATTGTTGAGTACCATATTTGATACATCAGGCTTTTATGAATCTTATAGTATGATATAGTGAGAATATGGAGGGGAAAAAACACCTTAAACTGAGCAAAAATATGCATTTCGGTGCAGTTCTTGATATTTATTTGACCAAAAAATAAGATGAAATTTGCTTGTTATGTAAATCAATGAGATCTTTATAACAGTATAACAGACTACTTACATAAAATGCATATAAATATCAGTCGTCACTCTATATCTCCCAATAATATGTCTTAGTAAGATGATATTTAAATATGGATTAAAATATCCAAAAGCCACTAGAACAGTGTTATATATTTTGTTGACTTGTGTACTTGTATTATCCCAGATGTTTCCAAGAATGTTTAAATTCAGAGAAATAAGCAATTTTAACCAGGACACGGGCTATGTCCGCGCGTCGCATATCAATTACATCATCCCTGCGTTATCCTCGATTTTCCGTTTTATTTTGTAGAAACCATGGAAACACCAAAGATGCTTTAATATATTATATGTGTTATTAGACAAGGGAACAACTGTTTGGATACATTTACAGACAGAAACTAATCATTAGCCAGGTTTCCATCCAAGGATTTAAAGGTTTAGCGCTTTATTTTAATGCCATTTGTCAATAAAATTTCTCCAATGTCGACACAATCTTTTTTTCCCGTTTATTTTTAGTGCATAAAATCTAAATGCGGTGTCGCATGACAGAATTAGCATAAATACATGAAGCGTCCACGTGTTCGTGTGTTGCTCCCGTTAAAGCACTGTTTCTCCGTAGATCATAGTTTAACGTCACAAGGATGAGGAAAATACTGTCTTGAAAATCTCTGCAACTTGACAAAAATAAGCGGGGTGTCTTTTAAATTAAGGAAGACTGTTGGAGTTTTCAACGCTGACAAAAAGAAAGGTACAGTAAAATAAATTACAGAACTTCTGTATCTGAATAAATAAAAGTAATCTCATAAAATCATGAGTCTGTTTCGACTTCATGATCAGAAGTGGTTCTAGGCTACACGACAAATGAAAATCACAAACATGACACTTGTAAATAAAATTGCGATTTATTAATATAGAATTTTATCTCAAATAAACACGTTTTGTCTTGTTTTTTGAATCTCGTTTTCTTGATTTTCTGAGTACCATATATTTGTCATGCCTCAGAGACAACACTATTTTGTCAAGTGGCTCACATAGCATAATCAGATGCAGCTTAATTTTTTATTAACAGTAATACAGCATTCTCTCCATCATACAATATGTTTTAAAATCAATTGCATGTCATTTAACAATCCATCCAGCATTTATTAATATAATATTCTAATATAAATCTAGCTTACTGGAGTGTGCAACAAGCGTCTCATAGCAGCTGACAAGCGAACTTTATAACATTGTCAACACACACTCAAATGTATCTAATATGATAAACAGCGCTGCGTTACCCCACATGCGCTTGACCGGAAGAAGCGGAAGCAGCGTCTGAGGCATAATAAAAGTCCCGCTCTTCTCTCATTAGCAATCGGTCCAGCGGCCTCGTTCTGCTCACACATCACTCGCCCTGCTCTGCTTCATACTATAGTACTTTAATAATCTCATCCATGAACATGATTTCTGCCCGAGTCCCGTCCCGATTCTTTTCCACCAGCTGTTGAGGTGAAGACGACATCTCCCACGATTCTGTGCTCAATCTCAGCGTCGTCAAGCTACACCTTTGTTTTGAATAGGCGACCTCTAGTGGCAAAAAAAATGACATATTGTGCCTTTAAATCTGCTGTTGTTTTTGTTTTTGTGTAGGCCAGACATCACCGATTGGGTAAAAATGTGTACAGGCATTTTGAACACACTGTAACACAAGATGTGCATGTTTATTAATTCTTCTTAAAAAATACAAATAGCATATTTTTCAGAGATGTCAAAGCTGTTTTGGGGTCTTATATTGTGGGGGACCAAACATGCAGTGCAATTCATTGATGATTAAGATTGAAAGCAAACAGACACGTGAACCACGACCTGAATGGGGACGTTTTTACTATAAAACCAAAAGGCCTGTGCCGTTTAAGTTCTGTCATGTTGTGCTGTGGTGCTCATGTGGGTGATGCAGGTTCAAGTCTGGTGCGCGGTGCTTTCCGATCCAGAATTTCCTGCCACCAATCCAATTTCTAAACAATAAAAGTGGCATAAGGTCAAAAATAAAGACGGCTGACTTTGATGTGCTTCTGGATGGCTGTCGGAGACAGCTGTGTACGGGATGTGGCAGGTGAGGCGAGCAGCTGCCGCCCCCATTGTCCTGAAACGAAGTGCATGACAGATCATGACATCACACTCCCACACACAGACGCCCATCACACGGTAGCTGTCTTCAGCCATGTAACACGCTGGCTCCTCTTGCTTTATGTTGTGCTAAGACTAATATAATTTGCTGTAAAACTCCCAACTTAAACACATATGGTGCGTATCAGCGGCCGCCCTCAACATGGCATTTCTTTCGGACTAAAATCTGTTGGCATTTTCTTTCAGTCACGCTAGTGTTGATCTGATGGGTTGAGAGAGAGGATGGACAGAAATCATTCTGTTAATACTTGGCTACATTTACATGTTCATTCACAGCTGATTATATGGTGGAGAGACTGTAGTTTCATCCACTTGCTTATATTAACATATAACCACTGCTGTGGTTTAAGTACAGTCAAGCACAAATTAACTGAACATGTAAAAATAGGCATACTAAACCTTTACTTTAATAACACAACTGCTAGATCAGTGGTTCTCATTCTTTATTGATTCAAAGGCCCCTATACACTAAGATATTTTATTACTGTGGTTTTCTTGTAATATAAAAGTCGTGGTATAAATATGGTAATCACCAAGTACTTTTTGTTAGGTAAATATTTTCATTTAAATTCAATGCACTATGATGCACTATATATATATATATATATATATTCATATTCATATTGCACCATATTATCACCACAATAAACAATTAATTAAATAGTATGTTTCTAAAATCCTCAACTGTCATCCTCTAATTCTAATCCAAATGCTTTTAACTTGGTTGTAATGTATGTAGGCCTTTAATTAATGCTTCGGGGGTAAAAGTTAACTTTAAGCCTGGGGTATTAAATATTCCCTCGATCACATACATATGCACACACAATATTGCTGATATCTTAATTACGTCTTCAAAAAGTAGAAAAGAGGAAAGAAAACTACTCTATATTTGGATTTCCACTTTAAAGACATGGACGATACACGTCCCCGATTGGAAATTTTCAATGCGGTGACAGAAGCCGGCTCACTGTCTCGAGCAGATAAGAGCCCAACCATCAGAACTAAAAAAAAATAAACTCAGATGATCAGTGTCCTCCTCAAGCACACAGTGGGAGTGGATCAGAAACAAATGGAAGTCTTTGAATCTCACTCTCTTTAATATCTCCCGCACTGTAACATCAGTAAGGTGACATTTCAGTGGCGCCATCAAGATCCAACACCGGCCTTGGCGCTTCAGCAATCAATTTTCCATGCATAATAGCCTGCTAGTGTGTACGACATGAATCAGGCCAGACCAGCCCTCTTCTCCACCCTCCTTTTTAAGAGGAGGACATCATTTACTCTGAAAAAAGAAAAGGTCTGATAAGGCAGAAAGCAGGGAACTTATATGGTAAAGAATGGACAGATATCAAAACTCTTTCTTTACCTTCATTTACATAAAAATATACTATGTATCACTGACAAACACTAACTTTAAAAAGGTTGGGGTCATGAAGATTTTGAAATGAATAGTTTTTATTTATCAAGGATGCATTAAAAGTTTTAAAAATAAATTACGGTACAAAAGATTTCAAAATAAATGTTGTTCTTTTTTAACTGAAAAACTATCAAAAAATCATGAAAAAGATATCATGACTTCCACAAAAATATGAAGCAGCACAACTGGTTTCAACACTGATAATAATAATAAAAGTTTCTTCAAATCAACATATTAGAATGATTTCTGAAGGATCATGTGACACTGAAGACTGGAGTAATGATGCTGAAAATTCAGCTTTGATCACAGGAATAAATTACATTTTAAAGTATATTCAAGTAGAAAACAGTTAAATTGTAATAATATTTCACAGTATTACTGTTTTAACTGTATTTTTGATCAAATAAATGCAGCCTTAGTGAGCAAAACAGACTTCTTTCAAAAACATTCCTGTGGATTTATCTGAAATAGATAATTGCTTAATGATTTGAAGTTCTGGTCACACTTTATTTTGATCGTCCACTTTAGACATTCTACTAAGTAACTTTACAACTACATGACAACTTATTCTACTAATCGAACCTGAAAACCTAACCTTAACCAAAGGTCTACTAATCTACTCTAATGAGAGTTAATTGACATGTAGTTGTGTCTAAAGTGGACCATTGAAATAAGGTGTAACCGAAGTTCTACATCAATATCTTATCAGACCTATAATGCCCCTTATACAAGATATAATATAAGTCTCTGGTGTTCCCAGAATGTGTCTGAAGTTTCAGCTCAAAATCCCCCACAGATCATTAATTACAGCTTGTCAAATTTGCCCCTATTTGTGTGTGAGCAAAAACACATCGTTTTTGTGTGTGTCCCTTTAAATGCAAATGAGCTGCTGCTCCCGGCCCCCTTTCCAGAAGAGCTTTAACAGCTCACGCTTCAGTTGCTCAACAACAACAAAGCAGGAGAATCTCACGCAGCCAAAATGAGGATTGTCAGTAACGGTGTTCAGCCTTACATTGTTCAAACCGGAGTCGACACTGATGGAGAGACTCAGGAAGAAGTTACAACTTTTAGAATGAAACTGGACGTTTCTGAATGGTTAGTGGATAAACTTATGTAGTTGCTGTGGAGCTGATTCCACTCATCGACTAGCATGTGCCGGCGTAAAATGACAGCATGGCAACAAAACTCTACTACAACTCTTCCTCTTCTCTAAAGCAGGCCAAAATGGCCTCACCCACTTTGTTGCGTGTTCTCGGGGGTGGGGTTTATGTAAATTTTAGGGTTAGTGATGTCACCAACCCAGGAAGAAGCTCACTGTAGTCCCTACCAGCCGTTTGTTGTAGTCCTTAAACAGTGAATTCTTTAAAAGAAAATATCTCCCTTCGCATTGAACTTTGAGCGTCGTAACTTTGCAGATGTTGTTTATGCTCAAACTGCAACATTACACACTAACTAAAGTTAAAAAAGTGGAATCATAATCAACTACCCCTTTAAACTCTGCTTTCTTATATGTCATATGTTTGGGTTTTTATACGGCTGACCTGCTGGTCAGGTGAATTATGTCAGGGAGCGATGAAGACCAACCATCTATCAGCGGCATGTTTAACAAACAGAGCCACTCTTTCTCCTTATTTCCATCTGTATACTATCTCGGGGCTGTCAGCACACGGATTGGCCTGCGGTTCAGCGGATGAAAGGGGAAAGATCCTGTTGAGTGAATAATCTCGGCAGTTTACAGAGAGAGGAGCTGGTGTCAGCTTGACAGAGTCTGGGTTGCACACAGGTTTGAGGATTCACACACAATCCCATCGTCTCTTTAAGTTTGGACGGGTGAATGTGAAATCAATGGTACATCCATGTCAGAGATTGTTTGTGTGGGACTCACTGGCTCAGAAATGGAATAAAACTCACATTTTTCGCCTTGAAGAAAACAGAATGTGCTAAAGAAGGGTTGAACTTTTTTAGATTTTTTTTTTTTTTTAGTACAAACTTGCGTGGATCTCTGTATTGATTTAACATTTCTGAAGTTTAACAACTCTTGATGTCAAAGAACTATAGCTTTGCTAAAGGCATACAGTGAAGAATGCAAAACAACAAATATTAATAGTATTTTAAGGGACTACACAGTGAATTTTCAACACTTTTACGACAATTTTAAAATATATGAATTTAAATATTCTCAAATCAAAACCCTAACTGCAAGTATGCCTATAAGTAACATTAATAGTGACTCATTATTAGACAAACTAATCAGGGTGAGATTCAATGACTGACCTGCAGGTGGCACTATTACAAAATGTCAAATTTAAAACTTATCACATAGGTAAGAGAGAATTAAATGGGTAAGACTTTTTTAGATTATATTTGTGATATCACTAAACTTGGCTATCACTTCAAGACAACAATTAAAAATACGATTTGATTTTAACATGACGCTAATGTGATACTGTTTATCGATAGCATGATACTGTAACGTAAAAGTACACAGCACCCACAAATATAGTCCATTTTAATTAGACTAAACTTTTTTTTTTTATAATATTGGAAGAATTATTGACAAAACCCATTGCAGCACCTCAGACGTCCTCTATTTAGCTATAATGAAACTTCTCAGTTAGACACGCTTGTCACACGTATTGCACAATGATCTCGCCAGCATTTTGCTGCGTGTTGTAAGTCTATTGACACCCTGGTGTGTGAAAGCAAAGTTCTAGAAGAGCTCAGAGCATCTCTCTCTCTCTCTCTCTCTCAGTAGGGTAGCAGTTTAAGCTTGGCTTCTCTCTAGCCTGCCTCCACTTCATATGCAAAGGAGAGAGAAAAGCGCTACAGTCTTTGGCTAAAGCACTTTCCTCTTCAAATAACCTAAAGTGACAACAGCGGCAGGATCACGGCCAAGTGCGTGGTGCCACTCGGTGATGTATAATGCATTTAGCCTCCTCTGTGGCCTTGATTGTGCGCATTACGGGGGGAATCGAACAGGCGGCAAAACAAATGTTACTTTTCATTCTGTTTTACATAGTGGGAAAACACAAGTCTTTTAAGTTGCCCCTCTCTTTCTTTCCGTGTGTCTATCTGTTGACAGAGAAGTGAATGAACAGAGGAGATTAAACCTGGTAAACACAGACAAACTGAGCTACTTCCGAATATAGTGGCCCCAAAATGTGTTTGAACTAAACAATATATTGGCTACCTTTTCCTTTTCAACTAAAAACGGAAAACTTTTTGAAAACGTTTTGGCCGTTCTTTTACAAATTTGTGAAAAACGTGACGTCATGCGCATGCGTATTACGTGTGGAAAATGATACTGTTATCATCTCCATGTAAACTACAAAAAGGCAAATTTGTGAAAACCGTGACATCATGTGCATGCGTATTAGATGGGTTTCTTTACAAAGTGACATCGCCAACTACTGGCCTGGCAGCAGAATGCAGCGTTTATAGTTGTTTTCGCAGATCCGTGTGCCAGATGCATTAGCAAAAAATCAAACACAGTGTTATCTCTTTGTCTTTTTATTTTTTTATTCATTTAAACTTTTTTGTTTTGCTTAAAGTCGCAAAAAACGGAAGTTGCGATTGTCTTTTCTTCCCTATTGTGATGTATATCTGAGTGAAACAGCTTCTTGAATAAGAAAATATGTAGGTGGGACTTGATTTTGTTCATGAGGAATTGATTGAATGGTTGTAGTTTGTTATTGGTGGATCTCATGTGAGTGACAGGTTGCCCCGCCCTCACACCAGTAAACGCATCATCAGAGAAGAGATGCTGCAAGAAGATGGGGGTTATTTTGATTATTATGAGAGCACATGAAAAAAAATCATTTATAATAAATACTGCAATATTCCATAAAAAACATTTTTTTATTTATCTAATGCAATGAAAATCAGAGAGTTTCATGTCTGACTTAAATGCCAAAATACCTTTTGGCCCACCATATACCACATATATCTTTGACCTAATGAGATGAATCATTCCTTACATCAATCCCGGACAGAACGGCCCTCACCAGTGCTGTCCCTCAGGGTCCCACCCTCGGCAGTGTCTCTTATTAAATAAGCACCGTTGAAGGCCTGCAGGTAGCTCCCAGAACCACGCCAATTTAGGGCCTGTTTGGTTTGAGTCTTTTTTATTAGAGTGGATCGAGACTTAAGCTCCATAACGGTGCCGTAGTGATTCTCCCAGACAGAGGCCCCCTTCCCCCACAGTACAGACCCTCGACGAGCCCATATCAAAACACTGGCCCCTTTGAATCCTACAGCAAGAGCTCTCTGTCTCTCTCTGTCTTTATCCCACAACAGGAATCCAATATCTTGGAATTCAGTCATTTGCTTTATTATTAAGTGCATTTAGCCATTTTTATAATTGCTAAACCAATAGATCTTTCTGAATTAAATGCGGAAGTGTTTGCCTATGCAAGTGTGTTCTGGGTGGTTTATAGATGCATATTGGCTCTCTATTTTATTCCCTCCTTCATGTCTATGATATATATATATATGTATATGTATATATATATATATATATATATATATATATATCTTGCTTTTGTTATATTTAGAAGAGAAAAAAACTACTTTTTATCATTTAGTGTACTGTTCAAAAGTTTAGGGTTGGTAAGATTGTTTAATGTTTTTGAAAGAAGTCTCTTCTGCTCACCAAGGCTGCATTTATTTTAATAAATATAGAGTAAAATTGTGAAATATTATTACTGTTTTAAGTAACTGTTTTCTATGTTGATACATTTTCAAATATAATTTATATCCAGTGATCAAAGCTGAATTTTCAGCATCATTACTCCAGTCTTCAGCGTCACATGATCCTTCAGAAATCATTCTAATATGCTGATTTGCTGCTCAAGAAACATGATTATTATCAATGTTGAAAACAGTTGTGCTGCCTTATATTTTTGTGGAAACCGTGATACATTCCTTTTTCAGGATTCTTTGATGAATTGAAAGTTCAAGAATATATTTGAAATAGAAAACTTTTGTATTTTGTAACTTTTGAATTTTAAATGTCTTTACTGCCACTTTTGATCAATTGAATGCATCCTTAATGAATAAAAGTATTAACTCCTTAAAAAAACTGACCCCAAACTGGACAGTTGTGCATATTATTTCTCAAAATTAGCATGTTGCTTGTTACATAATGTATTAATAATACATGATGCAACAAGCAACATGCTAATTTTGAGAAATAATAACAGTGATGCTTGATTTAGCACTAATAATTAGTACTCTACACACACACACACACACACACACAGTAAGCTGACCAGACACACACACGCACACACACACACTCACACTCACAAAAGAATGCGCAATAACATGCCTATGATTCGGGCCACGGGAGCTCATTGGGAACGGGCGGCGTTCCAGAAAGATCCATGTGGCCGCCCACTTCTTACATCACCGTGCCATTCTCATCACACTCACTAATGCTCTCAGCTGCCCCTCTGTGACATCATTTCCTGCCCCAGCTGGGTCTGTATGGTGACATAAACCTACAGCAAAACTTCCCCTCTCTCTTATAGCTTTGGATCAGGCTTTTATGGCAGAAACGGCGGACATGGGAAAACACAACATGTTGGCACTGGAGCCACAGATAAAGAAAGTAGAAAACCCGAAAGATCCAGCTGTTAG